>OZ018324.1:37965711-38123211 GCA_963969495.1 Ceratothoa steindachneri | reverse complement strand
TATCTATCTATCTATCTATCTATCTATCTATCTATATATATATATATATATATATATATATATATATATATATATATATATATATTATTACATAACTCTTTTTGAATAACAGAATACAACTATGGCTTAAAAAAGAAATATAAACATAAACGGGTTTGAAATTTGGGGAGACTTCAGCCCCCTAGAGGGTTGAAAACCAGGAAACCAGCAAACAAGAACAAGGCACCACATAGACGAATGCGAGGACCGCAAAACACTAGGCCAGGCTAGGAAAATGAGGAGGGGGGATTCTGTGGAGATCACCCAAGTATCCCCCCCCCCTTTCTCCCATTCACCCCATGCAAATACCCCCCACCCCCCCACCCCCTCCTCTACCCACACGCCTTCCCCCTCGACTTCTAAAACAAACCTGGTTTCGAAAACGTGGCGATGGTCGATCCCCTGCTGGTTTTCACTTTTTTAAAGCCAATAAAACATGCTTAATAAGAAGAGACAAACGAGGACTGAAACTTGCCTTGCCCCCTCCCCGCCCTAATGATGGGGGAGTACAAGAATGATATCTCCATCCTTGGGGCGATCAACATGGTTCCCAGGGAAGTAAGGTGATTACGGTAAAGTGTGAGAAAGGTAAATAGGCCCCCTCATAAAGGAGGATAGTGAAGTCACGGGACGCAACTCTCCACAATCAGCAAGTCTCCTTGTGCGGTCCCACAATAGACTGAGGGGCGATGAGGGATAAACATGCAACAGCTGCCATCTAAAGGATTGCGTGCCCCAACACTGGGACTGGAACTGGCCTTAATCGTGAATCGCAAAGGTTATGCAGGTTAAGGAGAGTCGCGCACCCTCCTTGCCCCACGTAGTCTCCTCTCTAGACGCATATTTTCAATTTCCTTAAATTCACCTCTTTCTCTACCAACCTCTTTCCACATTCGGGTGGAGAACGTGGAAAAAATAAATTAAGGTCATTAATACAAGTATTCATTCTAAAGTACCCATACGTACCAATACGTAATCGTCCCCCACCTTTGGAATCCTTGAATTTTCTCCGTCAAAAGTTATGGAAGTTGCGGTAGAAAAAGGCGTCTTGATCTTGTTGACGGTACTAAATAGAGGGTAGAAACACGACTATAGACTGCCCTTTATTCAATTATTTTAGGAACTCAAATTGAGATTTATTACATAATGTTTAGAGTAAAACAAAAGAGAAAATTCTGTGCTATAAAATGATGTAATTAATATTCAATGCGACCACCTTTAGTCCAGATATGAGTATAGCGCAAGTGGCACTCGGGGTTTCAGCTGATATTTCCTCCCAGCTTTGTTCTAATTTGCACATCAGAACTTCGACACCTTTATGAGATTTGGTACAGACCTTCGGCTCAAGAATCGACCACCCTCTAAACCACAAGGGGTTCAAATCTAGCGAACTCATAGGTCAAGTTCCTTTGACTAAAACCCTTTTAATATTTGCCAGGAACCATTGAACATTTTTTTCCTATATATGATGTTGTTCTATCTTGTTAAAGGGTCACACCAACATTTTCCCAGTTGGCATCTACTCAGGGGCTGACTTTCTCGTTCAATATGTCCAGATAAATATGTTGATTGATCTTTACCCTCTCTTCAATAAAGATGAGAGTTTTTTTCGGCTTATTGATGTTATGCTCACCCACGCCATCACCGAAACTGGCTCCTGTCTCCTAAAGGATATCCGCTGTTCAACCGGAATCTCATTTTAATTTTGTGCTTAAACACAATCATTCTGTGTGTTGTGGATGGCTTGGACAGTGAACAGCCTCTCATCCGTCTAGTCATCAAGGAGTCGTTGGAGGAGCAGATTTGTTCCTTCCACTCTTTTCTTGTTTTTGTGGATTTGGAAACATGTCCTTTTGCTATTTTGAATTGATGAAGTTTCAAGTGATATTTGAGCAATTTCTGCATGATCACATGGCACACTTAGGTTTCCCAAGCAAGTTGACTGGCACTCCTCCTTGGATTACGCCTGATCTTGTTCATTGTGTTCTTGGTAAGGGTTAGGAGCCTCATGGAACGGGGAAAAGTGGTCCTCACTCTTGGAAGACAATTGCCTGTCTCTTTATTCCGTTTGATAGCTTTAAATCCTCAGGTCTTATTGCAGGGATCATCATTTTGTAAGTATCGCCCGCTGTCTTCTCGCTTCTATGCAGATACACAAGTGCTTCACCTTTTCCAGTCATATTTATAAACGGATATTGTTTTTATGAATTTACAATTTGATTCATAACACTCAATTAATCCTGAAAGAACCTCAAGAAAGTAATTAATTAATGGTGTGTAAAGATATTTAAAATTATTTGTAAAAGGCAGTCTGCACTTCGTGTTTCCACCACCTCAAATTGGACCTTCATGCCAATCGGACGCTATGTGCTGTAGTGATAATAATAATATTCAAGCTTTTTAAGATGATTTTTAGATAGAAAAATGCAACATGCTTTTATTATAGCTTTATACCTTATAAATAAAGCTATAATAAAAGCATGTTGCATTTTTCTATCTAGAATCATCCAAAAACCCTTGAATTTCAACACAAGAAAGATTTTTTCATAAGCTGGAAACGGAAACCCACAAAGCAGTAAAATCAAAAGCTGATATCCATTTTTTGAAATAATAATGCATTTGCATGGCGAGCTTCAAAATTACGCACCTCTTGAAAAAACAAAACAAAATCATTCTAAAATTTGACTGAGCGTCTTTGTCATCCCGATCTCTTCTTTGCTCGAGTTCGTTTCTGCGGCACTCATAGCTCAGTGCCAGGATTTAATTGGCCCCCTTCGGCTAACGCTTGTCTAAAAGTATGACCATGACCCGGGTCATGGTCAGAGACAAAGCGACTGTTCCGAAACTCCAAACAAATAATGAACAAAGAAGGTTTGACATGCACTCCTCTGTACGCCCGCTGGCAATAATACACACGCGCAGATGTGCGCACACGCAAATATGAGCACTTACTTTACAAACAGGAAAATACGCACATTATATCTCATAACCATATGCAACAATACATCTATGCACCCCAAATAGACACTTAATAATAGCTAATAACAAACAAACAACATGAAACATCCTAATATATACGATCATAGTCACCACAAACAATCCACAGAGGATACAAACGCACGCGCAAAAATGCACGTCAAGATAATAACACCACGTGTTATTGGCCTTTACATCAAACGCTCGTAAGTCTATATTCAAGCACGCATCTGTAACAATATGTGCGCGTGTATACTATATACACGTGTACATTGTTCGTTCCAGAGTTTACAAATTCGTAGTTTGTGAGTAGGGTGAGGGGGGGGGGGGCACAACTGAGATTTCAAAACGTTGGAGTTGGTTTCGTGGGTAATATAAATTAATGTGCATTATTTTTTTTTATTCTCAAAATTTAAAGCCAAAACTAACTTTGAGGTATACAGTAGAGAGTTTGTAAGATGGGACCCATAAAGAAAATGGTAAAGATATAGAAAGAGAAGATATATGCAAGTTATAAAGGGTGTTCCATAAAGGGAGCCGAATTTGAATTGAGGGACATTTGTGTATTTTGAAGTTTAAAGGTATGCTTTTATTATGTTTGCTAGTTTTCTTCACTCCAAATAATAATTTTTAGTCACGTGCGACTCTATATCTCCCTATGTCGGACGGTCGGTCGGTCCCCGTTTTCATTTTTGTGTAATAACATCATAACTATTCAGCCGACTCTAACGAAATTTGAAACCCTCATATTGTTTTACATTCTCTTTCGAATTATATAATTGTTATGGTTCTCCCAAAGTTCGTCCGGGAATTATTGAAAGTTTTGAAGGTCGTAAGGTCATAAATTAGATAAAGTGAGAGCACGCGACTTTGGTCAGCAGACATTGAATTTTTTGTTTTTCAGAATACTTGTGTGCGGGGCGTTATGAAGCAGTTTACAACTGAGCAGCGCGTTCTCGTCGCGAAGTCATTTTACCAAAATGGAGAAAGTGCGACGCATACATTTCGAACACTTCGTAACAATTTAAGGAAAAATGAAGCACCCATCGAGTCACGGTTCGCAGACTAATAACGAAGTTTAAAACAACTAGTTCAGTTGCAACGGCCAAATCGCCTGGACGGATAGTTCCTTGTCGGATAGAGCAACAAATTGCTGTTGTGCGAGACAGTGTCACTCTGATTCCTGGAAAATAGATTCGCCGACGGTCACAGCAGTTGGAGATCCCGACCACTTCATTACATCGAATTCTGCATAAAGATCTCCATCTGCATGCGTACAAAATTCAACTCATGCAGCATCTTCAGCCACCCAACCAAGGGAGGCAGAAGCATTTTACTGATTGGTTTGTGGAGAGACTTGCAGCCGACGAAAACTTTGCAAAGAAAATCATCATCAGTGACGAGGCCCACTTCCACTTTGGTGGACTGGTCAATAAACAAAACCGCCGGATTTGGGGAAATGAAAATCCTCGAATAATGCAAGAGCGTGAAATGCGTCCACTGAAAGTGACTGTGTGGTGTGATTTGGGGACAGGTGGAGTGTTTGGACGTCGTTCTTTGAAAATTATGAGCGGAATGTAGTTAAAATTAATGGAGAACATTACCGAGACATGATATCCACTCAGTTATGGCCGAACTTGGGTGGAGAAACCTACCACACTTCGCCTTAAACGCTTGCATTAGTCTACGAAAAATTACAGCAACAAGTGATATCCTTGTATGGTGACCAGGAATGGCCACCAAGGTCCTGCGATTTTGCTCCTTGCGATTACATATTATGGGGTTATGTCAAATCCCTTAGCCTAACATTTCTAGAAAAAGTTCATGATTTTTTTCTGATATGTTTAGTAGATATTCACTATTTATCTCAGGTATTACAAAGTCATAATCGATTTTCTAAAATTAGATAACAACGACCATCCAGACATCTTTTGTAGGAAGGATTTTCTGAGAAAATCGCCAAGAAAAAGAAGCTTTCCCTAAAAGAGAAGAGGAGATAGGTAAAGGAAAGTCTTCTCTGCAAATTTCAAAGGATTTGAAGCGCGAACACTATGAAGAAAATTGTAGTGTGTCATTCAACCAGGAAAGGAAAGAGTTCAACTGGAAATTCGAGTTCTTATTCCTAGAGATCTTTCTCGAATCAAAAAGAGAAGGGGATAAAACTTTCATGATAGCAGCAAAGCCATTTGTCAAGCTGGTTTTGCTCCTTCAGTCTGGAGAGGAGCAAAGTGTCAAGGCTCTCATGAAATTTTGTACCGTTAGGAATAAGACCAAAAAGCCGTTCCTAAGCATAAAACAAATAAGAAATTGAGTTTAGCAAAGTTATCTTCACTGACGAATTAATGGACACTCTGGGTGAGCCAGATGGTTGAGCAAGATGCTGGGGTGTTAATGGACCTCAGGTGAAGCAGTTGACCAAGTGACAATCAGGAAGGAGAGTGATGATTTGGGCTACAATTGTTGGAGACAAGCTAGTAGGAGTTTTCAAATTGAATGGTGGCGTCAAAATGGATTCGAAGGCGTACTGCGAGTTCATGGAGAAAGACTTCCTACCTTGAGACTCTGATGATGAAGAAGTTACTTGTCTTCATGCAAGATAATGCTCCTACTCATATCTATAAGTTTTCTAAGAATTGGTTGAAATCGAAAGGATTTGTAGGAGACACAATCATTGACTGGCCTCCCAATAGAAAACTTGCGGTGCATCCTGAAGAGAGACGTTTACGCAGATGGCGAGCAATTAAACAACAAAAAATGGCTTTTGAAAAGACGTCCAAGATGCTACAAAGAATGTTTCTGCTGAGAGAATCAAAACTTTTAACATCATCAGTAGACAGCAGACTGTTCAAAGTTATTCAGAAGAAGGGTTCCTCTTTCCAATAGCTCTCAAAGAGTTCTTATTTAAAATTGTATTCCATCTAATTTCCTTGCATTGTATTTCTTACAATTAATTTAAATACTGGTTTAAACTTGGAATACTTGGAATATTATATGATTTTTTTTATATATTTAGGCTGAAAACTATGTCGACTAATTAAAAATCTGCAAATGATCTCTTGACACTAAAAATGTTATTCCAATAATGTGTCTTATTTTACCTTCATATGACTTTTAGATTCATAATATAAATATTCACATTAAATTTCCTGCTCATGATTGATTAAACTCAATGAAAAACGTTTCACAAAAAATAAAGTTGTTTAAAGAGTGGTTTGGCTAGTTTTAATATGTGCATCGAATCTAGAGACACTTTATAACCAGTTGGTAGGGCAGACAATCTAAAAGATATCAGCTGCAGCTAACCCCCATTTCGGACGATAGTTTCCTTTCTCAAAAACAAAGGTAATCGATAACTCCAAGGTCTCAGCCACGATGAAAGTGGTTTTGATGAAGTGTGCTACAAGGGGAATATTTGGTTCTTCTCCAGTTTTAACATGGATACTAAGCAAGTCCCGAAGCAAATACAAAACTTAGAGCAATAATATCACATTAATTCGAGAACAGCAACTTAGTGTCCTATTAATTAAGACTTAGCAAACCCCCATTCCCAAATATTGTTCTTTATCAATTCGGTGTGTCCAATTTTTGCATTTTAGCCTACATTTACGGAACAACATAGTGAGATAAACCTGCTAAAAGTAATATACATTTTAAGACTGAATAGACCAATAAACCCAACCAAGACAATAGTGTATTTAATTTTATATATAAAAAACTAGAATTAACTAAGGAGATCACCGCCTTAAAGTTTTGTAAACAAGCTTGTAGAAAAAGAGCCAAGGTCCGCGAAAGCTGGCGAGGAGACATGGGAAAAAAAAAATAATCGACTAAAATGAAGTTATATAAATACCCCTCAAAATGATTATATATATATTTTTTCAATAATTATTTATGTTCAATTGTCACTGACTAAATATGAGCCATATTTTTTATCCCTAACAAAAAAGATCCAAGCATCTCACAAAAAAATCTTAACTTATATTTAATGTTGAACGTACATTATATATATATATATATATATATATATATATATATATATATATATATATATATATATATATATATATATATATATATATATATATATATAAAAGTGAAGGAACTGAATAAGGAGTTATGGTATATGATAGTGAAACCACTGTATAGTTTCGGTATGAAGGTAGCCACTTAGTTAGCTTTGATGTAGACAGACTGTTCACCAATGTCCCAGTTAATGAAGCCCTTAATGTTCCATCTAAGGTATTAGACAATCCGATATTAAACCTCCCACGAGGCAAAAATAAAATTCGAAATCTTGTAAAACTATCTGTTACTGACAATGAAATAGGTTTATTCCGTCAGAAATACGGTCTAAGCATGCGTAATCTTTAATCGCCCATATTATGTAACCTTCTTATCGAACATTTTGAAGTTACGAGTACCTTACTCCTTTCTGTTATTCCACATCAAAACTTTGTATGGTTTAGGTATGTAGACGATGTTATATCGATTTAGCCCATAAAAAGTTTAAATTCATTCTACAATTTCCTCAAAAATCTTAACGACCTCCATCCCACCATCAATTTTAAAGTAGAATGGGAAAAAGATAATTGTATAGCCTTTCTCGATGTCAAAATTGTAAGTCATTGACCAAATTAGATTCACTGTGTACTGTAAATCGACCCATTCTAACTCTTACATCCATTTCTTTTCACGTCATGGTGTTAATATTAAAAAAGCCATTGCATCAGATATGTTTTTGAGAGCAGTTAGAATATATGATTCTTGCTTTCTAGAAGACGAGATTACATATATAAACTGCAGATTCATTGAAGTAAATTATCCCCTCCGTCATCAATGGGAGTTTATCTAAAGCTAAATCTACATACTACCGTCCAAGGATAAAAACAAAGTGAGTAACACGAATTGTCTACCCCTCCGTTCTCTCCCTCCTCAAACGAGTAAACAAGAGTGATTTCTCCAGGTCAAGCCTCGTTTAAATACCCTTTTTCCATCCTTAAATCTTCCCCTTCAACCAAGCCCATAGATCAGCCAAATAAGGCAGGTGTATATGTAGTCCTGTGTGAGTGCACTAACTGTCCCTCATTCTGCATAGGAGAGACTGGGAGAACATTAAAAAAACAAATATATCAACACAAAGGTGATGTCAGGCGAGGTAGTACTACATCCAGTATTTTTGACCATATTAGCAATTACAACCACCAAATAGATTATGCAAAGGACCAAATTCTATATAATTGTAAAGATTTCCGTAAAAGAAAAATTGTAGAATCGATACTAAAAGGCGAAATTCTCAATTTTAATCTTTGGGATGGTCAATTTAAATGTAGCTCCTATTCCCGGAACCTGATTGTAAAAAGTTTAGTTAATACTCTTAAAACCACACCTCATAATTAATGACCCTTTTTCTCCTGGGATTTTAAGATATTTAGTAACTTGTGTTGTTCATTACATTCTCATTATACGATTGAAGAGGGTGTGGTAAACTTCATAACGAAACTAGTCACGTAAATAAATTCTATGTTCCTATACAGTGGTTTCACTATCATATATATATATATATATATATATATATATATATATATATATATATATATATATATATATATATATATATATATATATATATATATATATATATATATTAGGTTGAGGAATAAGTTTTTTTTAGTGTTGTATTGATTTAAGTTTGGTTGACGTGATTTGTGCACATATTAAGAAACAATAATAAATAATGAGAGCAAAATTTGCAAAGGTTAGTTTACGTCTCTTAACAGCGTCGACTATTAGTCTTTGCTTAGGCTACGTCTTGAAGTTACATAATAAGTCATTGCGGTTTATTTAAAAGTTGTGTTAATTTAATTTTTGTTCTGTACCCTCAAAATGGAATGTCAAGTTGAAAGAAAGGCGCATTTTCGACACTTGTTGTTATTCATTTTCAATCGAGACGGGAACAATGAAAACGCAGCCAAAACTCGTCGCGTTATTTATGCTGTGTACGGAGAAAATGCTTTACCAGAAAGGTCAGCTCAATGGTGGTTTTCACGTTTCAAAAACGGTCATTTCAATCTTAATGACTAAGAACGTTCTGGTCACCCCATTAAGTTCGAAGAAGATCGATTGAAGACCTTCTTTCATGAAAATCCTCGTCAATCGACTAGAGAATTGGCTGTACAATTGGCGTGTGATCAGAAAACTGTAGTGAATCACCTTCATTCGATGGGGAAAGTTAAAAAACTCGCTGCATGGGTACCGCGCGCTTTGAGCGAAAGCAACAAACTTCAACGCTCCACGATTGCCGCAGATTTGCTTGCTCGTCACAAGGCTACTCGTGCATATAAGGACAGATTTCTTCACCGCATCATCATTGGTGACGAAAAGTGGTGTGTTTATGTCAACATGAACCATCGAAAACAATGGCTTAGCCCCAATAAAAAACCCCTTCCGCGATTAAAGGAAGGACTTAATCCACGAAAGACGATGCTGTGTGTGTGGTGGGATTGTGAAGGCATCATTCTTTATGAGCTCCTTGCGAACAACGAGATTGTCAATGCAGAACTCTAGGATCAACAAATGTATCGACTCGCCGAAGCTATTCGTCAAAAGTCCTTCTGCAACACGACAATGCTCGTCCTCACATTTCCAATATGACAAAAGAGGCCATCCAAACGCTTAATTGGGAAATCCTGCCGCATCCTCCATATTCGCCAGACTTGGCTCCATCGGATTTCCATCTGGTCCGATCGCTCTCTAACAATTTTCGCGGCGTTTCGTTCAATATTGATGTGGAATTAAGAACCTGGTTAGACGAATTATTCGAGTCAAAATCCAGAGATTTTTACTGCAGAGGCATCGAAAAACTAGTTTAAGGTTGGGAAGAAGTCGTAAATAACAACGGAGAATACATTATTGATTAAATTGCCTATTGTTATCAATTAGAAATGAAGTTTTGCTAAAAAAATTAATGGTAATGAATAAATTTGATAAAACCGCAAGAACTTATTTCTCAACCCAATATATATATATATATATATATATATATATATATATATATATATATATATATATATATATATATATATATATATATATATATGCAACAAAGCCCACAGAGGAAATTAATACGAGGATTCCAAGTACTTTCGAACTTTATTTCGAGTTCTTTATCAAGGAATAACAAAAGTATTGAAAATTGTAATATTTAAAAGGATGATACAGAGGAGAGGGAACGCTCACCACAAAAAAAATCAACAAAATCAATTAATATGAAATGGAAACCCTAGAAGGAGCGCAGATAAATACAAACTAAGATTATTAAATCAGGTAAATTCAAAAGACTAAAGGTTGACAAGAGGATTAAAATACCGCCTAAGCAATAAAGGAGGGAGAAAATCTTAACGAGAGATTAACCTCAGAGGTCAGGATATAAAAACCAAGGTAGAATAAGTACAAATGTTCTAAAGACTTGACTCAAATGGAAATAAATACAGACAAAAACATAAGGCTACATATATACACACAAAATAAAATTAAATTGTATATTAAGATTAGTATAAATATTTAGTCTCAAATTAAAACTTTCGACAGTACATTGTGAATATAATTTTTAAAATAACCATCAAATTTATATAAATCAGGACTTAAATTAAAATTGGGGAATTTACTAATAAAGGTCGATTCAATGATATTTCGTGAAATCGACCTTCATTAGTAAATTTCCAACACTCCCTCTGGCATTACGAGTAACTTCGCTCCAATATGGGCGACGGGCATTGAAATTTCCGAATAATTAAAATGGGGAGGGAAACTGATCTACAAGTTCTAAAAGGTCGATCTTAACAATGATAGAGATGGAGGGAGGTAAATGGAGCAAACAGTAAAAAGCCTTGTAAGAAAAACCCTCAGGGCAAAAGTTTGGAAGTTAGTGTAAAGGGAAAGGTGAGATACATAGTGGAATGACGAAACCATAACTGACAGCCCCCAACAGGATCAATAGAGTTGAAAATACGAAAAACAGGCACTGCCGGTTAGATACCAGAGTAGATATCTTTTACTCTTTTCTGGCTGAGGTTAAGTTTGAAGTGCGTCAAAAGAGCTGGGGGGGGGGGGAGGAGTAGCTTTCGAAGAGCCTGATGTACAGGGAAAAATATTCTGGAAAGAGCAGCGACGGAGGATATTTCCGAGGGCTCCGAGGAACTGGCAGAGGCCCCTATCTGTAACTGGGGTGCACAGCCCGGCGGAAACGGAAAATCGATGAGAGATTTTCGGACGGTATATCCGAAATCGTGAGCAGAGGACGCTTTCGATGTAAGAAGGGTTGATCCAACAAACGCGGCTGGCAATGTTGAATATCTTTGGCTTCCATCGGATCATGAGTAGGAGAGTGAGTGGGCAGAGCAGGAAATCTAGAGAAATGACGAGGTACGGGGTGGATTTCTGCAATTGTTTGGACCGGTAAGTGGCTTACGTTCTATGAAGAACGGGATAAGCTTGAGGACAAAGAATATCGTACAGCAGGAGAAGAGTAATTGAAGACTCGAGGTTGAACCGAGTGGGCTCCAGAGGCACCCCGCTTATTGGTGGCCGACGACTCAGTTGAAGAATCCAACACAGGGCCTCGAATAACAATAACTTGTGGATACATGGGATTCTTTCAAATAACGGCTAATGTCGTCAACGGTGTCAACAAGAGGGCGGTCCCAGCTAGGGATGCCGGGGAGAGGGAAGCAACGCTATGTATTTCAGTGTAATAGCATTGTTTCGAAGATTTATCTAGAATACTTCTGACGTTAGCGGTAGATGGGCGATGAAATGCTACAGGTGTGTTAGAACTTGAACGTGACGGTCAGTTTCGCGCAAAACATCTGAGAAGAGATGGTCAAAAATCGAAATTTGTGCTCGAGCACCTCGGCGAGCCTCCCTCAAGCCCAGACGCAGAGTCGCGCAAAACGAAGACCTCCCTTTCACATAAAAGTATTGGGCAGGATTTCGACGCAGCACTATGAGCACCACTACAGTTGGAAAAGCGTGGTGTTCAGGCGCATTCAGGACCATGGTAATCAGAACCACAATTACGTAAGAACGGGGATGCCGATATACACGACCATGTCCAAATTGGTTGCAGTTGAAACAACGCCTGGGTAGTTCGACGTAGGAGCTTACTGGGACAAGGAGGTACCCAGCTTTAATAAATTGGGGGCAGTTCCTGGATTCAAACGTTAGGATCAATGTGGTAATTGGGATTCGATCAGAACCTACAGTTGTAGTTATCTTGTGTACATGTGTGACGCGTTGGGCACGAAGCTTACTCTGGAGAAGTGGGAGATCATAGCTCTTTCACACATTTGACAAAATTCAAACCTGTGTGAGACGAAACGGTTACGAGATCTTTGGCAATCGAAGAGAGATTTTGGACAAGGTTGTGTAGAGAGTGAGATGACACCTCAACCACAATATCACCACTAGCTCTTGAACACATCCGGAAGGGTTCATCACACCTGGACTCAAATGATTCGTTGACGTCAAACACGTGCACTTTTGCAAGCGGAGTTTCATATGAGGAACTCAAGACAAAAAAAGCCGGGGATAATCTAGATCTAGGTCCACATCGTTGGGATAGGAATCGAACGAGCGAGGGAAGGCTGAAAGGGGAACTGAAGAATGTTTGGTACGAAAACTCTTACAAGAATGGGAAGTTTTAGATTTAAGATGAGCCATAGCAAACAGAATTAATTTCATATTCTCTCTCTGGACTCAAAAACCACGTAGCCCTACGAGGGGCCGGCACTACTGCAACTCTCGATTCGGTTGCGTCCGGTATATACTTTTACAGAATGGATACGGATACATCACTTCATCTTTATAGGCCGATGAGGCTGCCCGAGTTCTCCTACGCGCGGGAAAAAGGCCAATGATGGGTTTCGCTTTGGGCATCGGCAAACGAAGGCGACGGAGATGCCCAACTTCCCAACATTCATGAAAGAAAAATTGATAATCAGTCCGAAAGAAACAAGCAGAGGTCAGATCACTGCCAGAGCCAATAGATAGGATAAAAAAAGAGTGGGAAATAAAGGGAAGAAAAAGAAGTAATTGATTCGGGGGAAAATGGATGTAATAAAAGTTTGGCTCGCAACACCAGGGAAACCCAAAGGGCCTCAACGCTGACCCCTCATCACCACAAGAATGCCAGAGCCTCTCTGAGACAAACCCCTTAAGAAAAAAAAACGTTCCAGAGAGTGGGGGAAGGGGCAGTGTTCTTTGGGATTTAAGTTTAGCCTCCGTGGAGGTCTCTCTATAGAGATGATCCCCATTTCTCTAAGCCACTTCTTAGTGTGGCTAGATGTATGGCATGGGTCATTATCCCGCTGAAATATAATTTTCCCACTTGGTGTTATGCGGTACACTTTCTGGATAGATGACTCTAAAACTTGACATAAAATGGTGCTATAAGTCATGGACTTCATTCTTCCCTTGGCATAAAAACATCTCCCATGGCTCTTATGAAGACATATATGCTCACACCATGATAGGACTACCTCGATGCTTCGCAGTTAGTACCACACCAACAGGGTCAAATGCCTCTCTAATATTTTGTCTCTCAAAAGTAGCCCAGGAAGGGCTTAAAATCTGCGAAATTGTTACCAATTTTTTTTTTCAATAATATTCTGCCAAAATATATTTAAATGGAATTACATAAATTATATGTAAACGAAAATATTGGGTTGAGGAAAAGGTTCTTGTGGTTTTATCAAATTTATTCATTACCATTAACAATTTTAGAAAAACTTCATTTTTAATTGATAACAATAAGCAATTTAATTAATAATGTATTCTCCGTTGTTATTTACGACTTCTTCCCAACCTTCAACTAGTTTTTCGATGCCTCTGCAATAAAAATCTCTGGATTTTGACTCGAAGAATTCGTCTAACCAGGTTCTTAATCCCACAACAGTATTGAACGAAACGCCGCGCAAATTGTTAGAGAGCGATCAGAACAGATGGAAATCCGATGGAACCAAGTCTGGCGAATATGGAGGATGCGGCAGGATTTCCCAATTAAGCGTTTGGATGGCCTCTTTTGTCATATTGGAAATGTGAGGACGAGCATTGTCGTGTTGCAGAAGGACTCCATAAGGTCGATGAGGTCGCTTTTGACGAATAGCTTCGGCGAGTCGATACATTTGTTGATCCTAGAGTTCTGCATTGACAATCTCGTTGTTCGCAAGGAGCTCATAAAGAATGATGCCTTCACAATCCCACCACACACACAGCATCGTCTTTCGTGGATGAAGTCCTTCCTTTAATCGCGGAAGGGGTTATTTATTGGGGCTAAGTCATTGTTTTCGATGGTTCATGTTGACATAAACACACCCCTTTTCGTCGCCAGTGATGATGCGATGAAGAAATCTGTCCTTATATGAACGAGTAGCCTTGTGACGAGCAAGCAAACCTGCGGCAATCGTGGAGCGTTGAAGTTTGTTGCTTTCGCTCAAAGCGTGCGGAACCCATGCAGCGAGTTTTTTAACTTTCCCCATCGAATGAAGGTGATACACTACAGTTTTCTGATCACACGCCAATTGTACAGCCAATTCTCTAGTCGATTGACGAGAATTTCATGAAGAAGGTCGTTCAATCGATCTTCCTCGAACTTAATGGGGTGACCAGAACGTTCTTCGTCATTAAGATTGAAATGACCCTTTTTGAAACGTGAAAACCACCATTGAGCAGTCCTTTCTGGTAAAGCATTTTCTCCGTACACAGCACAAATATCGCGACGAGTTTTGGCTGCGTTTTCATTGTTCCCGTCTCGATTGAAAATGAATAACAACAAGTGTCGAAAATGCGCCTTTCTTTCAACTTGACATTCCATTTTGAGGGTACAGAATAAAAATTAAATTAACACAACTTTTAAATAAACCACAATGACTTATTATTCAACTTTAAGACGTAGCCTAAGCAAAAGACTAATAGTCGACGCTGTTAAGAGACGTAGCCTAACTTTGCAAATTTTGCTCTCATTATTTATTATTGTTTCTTAATATGTGCACAAATCACGTCAACAAAACTTAAATCAACACAACATTAAAAAAAACGCAAGAACTTATTCCTCAACCTAATACAATAGTCCTTTTTACATAACTGATAATTACGCTCATCTGACCAGATAATTTTAGACAATTGTTCGTGCGTACAATTTGTGTGATCTTTGACCCAATGAAGAAGGGTTATTTGTTGACCCCAGATATCCATGGGTTCTTTATTTCACCTTACCTCCTTTTAACTCTTGATCTGGAAGTCTCCAACTAAATTTTGTGAGATACTATTTTTGAACTTGAAGTTTAATTGAATTCCCAACAAGTTCAGAAAATTAATTCTTTTTTTGCAATTGTATGGATTTCTTCTGTAAGTGTTTTAAGAATTTTTATAATGGTTTAAGTTATTTAGTTTTAGTAATATTAATTATTTACAATGATATTGAATATACGATATTCTAAATTGAAGCTGAAACATAAGAAATACTAGTTAATTCTGATTTTAGAAAACGTACTATTTAATAAAAGGTGTAACTTGAGGACCAGTCTCGCGTACTCGTTAGTCGTCCTCGGCCACGACTAATTTCCATCGTGATTTCCCGCTAAGGTGGAAATGCCAGCGTTAGTTTTCTTTTTTTATCCGTATTTTATCCGCGTCTTCTCTTTACCTGTCTATCATCCCTTTATTCTGCAGGGTCAAAATGCCATCGTTGGTTACTACACCCTCCTTTTCCTTTCATAATTAAAATAGAAAATTATAAAATCCATCGAGCTTCATCCTACCTACCCGCCAAATCATTGTATTTCCTTCATCAAACAATCATATCTCTACGATTCAAATATTAAACGTACGTCTGTTTTATCTTTACTCTTACAAGGATTACTACATAAAATATCATAGATATAAAAGAATTGAAATTACATAACTTAGATCGTTAATAATAATGTGTGTTATTTGGCTGTTGATTATGTCTATTTCCACTCAATCGTTCCTTCCTCGGTGTGAACATTCGCTTCGTCACCGTTCGGGTGTCCATTTGGGCGTACCCCATCCGCCGGATTTCCACGACAGCCACCCGGGAACAGAGGACTTAATGAGGCTCAGTTGGTCATAACCCTTATAGGAAAGTAATTTAGAAATATAACGAAGTCACAACCCCGAGAGAGACTGTTTATGTTCGTTCAAGCCTACTTATATCCGTTTAGCCAAACTGGAAAGCGACATCCGTGTACGCAAGTGGTAAATATTATTAACACTTTTAGTAATATAATTTAATGATTACAATATGGACGCAAAAGAATTTGAGATAACGTGGCAATTATGATGCGTTCTCACGTCACGATTTTGTGGGGTCATAGCAGCAATGATTGATTACATTAACTACATGCGCTGTTAAAATCATATATATATATATATATATATATATATATATATATATATATATATATATATATATATATATATATATATATAAATTCGCATTATATTTTCATTTACGTGATTTATATTTTCTCATCCGAGGCTCATTCATCTCCAAATGGTTTGGAATCGCACTTGGGTTCCTGTATTTTATTGAACCTACATGTTTCTGGAGGTATTTGAAACTAGAGAAATGAAGTTCGGTCCACCGTTACTTGCCTCCTTTACCTTTCGTTTCATTAGTTTATCTTTAAACATAGATGGACTTTGCTGTTTTTGCGGATTTTTAGGCGGTGCCTCTATTGCAACAAGGCAGGCAGATGCTGATGCACTTAGGTTTACTCTAGCAAACCTCATCGATCGTAAGTGCTAGGGGTGGAAAGGTACATTCTAGGCGTCTAAGAACAAAAGTGTGCTGTTTACTGGTACGCATACTTAATATACCTAATTGCGAATATGAACTATTCGGGGAGAGTTATCCAAAATGTTACGTGTATGTAGTACGGTACGATCTTGTTTCGCTGAGGAATGGGGTTCAAATTTGAATCTGGGGTCGTCCTTGGCACCTTTGAAAGTCCTTTATAGAAAGCGTAGAGCCTATCCAGCCAGACCTCCACCATTCCGTGGTTTTGGACGGAGTTTGGAACTAGGAGAGACAATTTCGAAAAACGATTCAAACCAGAAATCTACGGATGGATGACCTTCAGTGATTCACTTAATGAAGTCTAAATAAATAAAAAATGAAAGAGCGTTGAATCAAATTCTTCTTTATTTTCACTGATTTTTGTCAGCTTCTTTCTCTATTTGGCGCACACTGTTATGGTGGCGTGAAAATGGCCACGCTAGCGAAAACTGTTGAGAACATAAATAACACTAGTCAACAATGTTTTTGCTACTTGGGTATTAGCTTGTGATTTATACTAAATCGAGTATGCTGATTCCGAATCTGTAATCAGAATTGTTCTAGTACGTAAGGTTCCTGAGTTACAAACATATTCTTTAGTTACACATATAGGCAGTGTTGCTTCGGCTACCGTAGTGGGAGGATGTGTTGTGTGTGTTTGGTTCCTGCCTTACACTCCTGCTTTATCGCGTTGTCAAATTTAGTCATTATAGTAGTGGTGTTGAAATGGTATTTACATACAGTGGTTAATTGCATTTTTCTTTCAGATTTATCTCTCAATTAATTTGTAAATGAAAAAAGATTGTACAAAAGTATATAACAGGATATATACAAACTAAGTTGAAAACATGAATTGACGAGGATGGATAAATAGCCCAGACTTTTGTTATATCTGTGGAATATATACTCCAAGCAACCAGCGGAAAATTTTAGCTAAAACAGTGAAAACTGCATACAATTATTATTTTGGTTGTAAAGTTGGTAACCAAGACAAGCCCTGGGCACCTCACAAATCTTGTACTGTGTGTTATACGAGGCTCACACAGTGGTTAAATGGTAAACGGAATGGTATGCCTTTTGCTATAACAATGGTGTGGCGTGAGCCAACCAATCATGTTTTTGATTGCTACTTTTGTATTACAAATATTGTGGAATTCTCAAATAAGAACAAGTCAAAAATTGTATATCCAGATTGTAAGTCAGCTATAAAACCAGTCCTCCATAATATGGAGATGCCAATCCTAGTTCCTCCATCAGCTAGTGCAGTTAAAGAAGATGATTCATCGCCTGAAGAGGAGGATAACAATGACGATGAAATGTATGAGGATGATTCTAAGGAAAAGAAGATCCAGTTGATAAATCAAGAAAGATTGAATGATTTGGTGAGCGATTTGTCATTGTCAAAGTAGAACGCAGAACTGTTTAGCTCCAGATTAAAGCAATGGAATCTTCTAGAGGACGATGCAAAAATATCTACTTTCCGTATACGCCATGAGACCTTAGCTGCCTTCTATAAAGAAGATGGTGCTTGCTTCTGTATTGATTTTAATGGCCTCATGAATCAGCTAGGAAACGAGCATTTACCTGATGAATGGAGACTATTCATCAATGCAAGCACTGCTAGCCTCAAAGCTGTGTTGCTACACAATAGTAACAAAAAGACTTCAATTCCTGTCGCACTTATTGTTGGCATGATAGACATGATTCAATGAAATTTATTTTAGAAGGTGTTCATTACTCGCATCATAAGTGGAATATCTGTGGTGATCTAAAGGTAATTTCTCCTTGGACTGCAGCTAGGATATACAAAGAATATGTGCTTCTTATGCCTATTGAACAGCCGTAACGACAGGGATCATTATATTGTCAAAAAGTGGCCCGAAAGAGAAGAACACAGAGTTAGTTGGCCGATACAATGCGAAGTACATGCTTTTGATACATCCACAGAAGATCTAGCTTCCACCACTTCATATCAAACTTGGCCTTATCACGAATTTTGTTAAAGCAATGGCCCATGATTCTGATTTATTACAGTATTTCAAAGATAAATTTGGTGCAAAGAAAACCGATGCTAAACTTAAAGCTGGCATTTTTATAGGGCCGGAGATCAGAGAATTGATGCGTGACGGGGAGTTCAGAAATAAACTAACTCCACTTGAGTTGGCAGCATGGGATTCATTTGTCCATGTGTTGCAGAACGTCCTTGTTAAAGCAATGGCCCATGATTCTGATTTATTCCAGTATTTCAAAGATAAATTTGGTGCAAAGAAAACCGATGCTAAACTTAAAGCTGGCATTTTTATAGGGCCGGAGATCAGAGAATTGATGCGTGACAGGGAGTTCAGAAATAAACTAACTCTACTTGAGTTGGCAGCATGGGATTCATTTGTCCATGTGTTGCAGAACTTCCTTGGTAATCATAGGGCTGAAAACTATGAAGAACTAGTGGACAACATGCTAAAGGCCTATCGACGAATGAGGCGTCGGATGTCTCTTAAGATGCATTTCTTGCATTTGCATCTAGATTTCTTTCCATCTAATATGGGTGATATTAGTGAGGAACATGGAGAAAGGTTTCACCGAGATATCACAATGATGAAAAGCAGGTATCAAGGCCGCTTCAACGAAAACATGATAGGTGACTACTGCTGGTTCCTACAGCGGGAGGATCCTATATCCACGTACAACCGCCAGAGCAAGAGTCTCAAACATTTTTGACCAAATTTATAGTTAGGTGAGTACTACCTCTTTTATATGTAATACATATCTTGTCTGGGTCTGCAAAAGGGCGTACCTAATGCTAAATAGACTGCCCCGATTCCAAACCTTTGCCCAGAAACGTCTCATTCTTCTCAAACTCGGAATAATTATATCATTAATTGATCCAAGGTGACAAAGTGAGCCATATAGCCTAGTTGCATAACTCAGGAACCTTACGTGCTAGGACAAATCTGAGCACAGAATTGGAATCAGCGCACCAAAATTAGTTAGTTACAACAACATTTACTCAAGTAGCATAGACGAAGTAAAAATTTGTTAGCCAACTGAATTTCAAATCCATTTGAAGCTGGGTTGCCTTTTTTTGTGTGTGACACTCTGTATATCATGAGATTGAAAACAAAAATAGATCTATGAGGAATAATAATATTAATCTAAGTCTCAAATCACATGTGGGTAATATTAGTGACGAACATTGGGAAAGGTTCCACCGAGATATCGCAATGATCGAAAGCAGCTATCAAGGCTGCTTCAACGAAAACATGATGGGTGACTACTACTGGTTCCTAGAACGGGAATAGATAGCACTAAGTCCAGGAAATTCCCCCTCTCCTCCAAAGAGTACTGGTCCTAGTACCTTCGGACTGAATAGCGAGTGTTATTCTAATCTTCATGTGTATTTCATTTTGGCGAAACTTACCTAGTAGACCTATTGCGAAAAAGGTGAACGTAGAGAGGATGGAGTTAGGGCATATCAACTATAGTATAAAAATCTTTCAAACCATCGTATGGCTCAGCGTCGAAACCCATAGCCCTTCGGTATACGGGGTTTATCCCCGAAACTTGGATGAGCGGCGAAAAATATGCGAGATCCAAATTGCTATGAACATATTCGTTGTGGATGAGGGGAATTCATTGTTGAAACTAACAACACACGCAAACTCAGGCACCAAGGCCAATTTATAAATCGGGCGAGATAATCGTTGGTGCTTAACATAATTTGAATTCCAAGAAATATCTATTTATTCGCAACACTTGGAAGCGTAATTACGCTGCTAGGTGAAATAACAGGAGCAATCCTTATTAGCATTATTATTTGCCACTTTCCCACTTATAAAGTTGAATCAGCGCCTATCAAGGTTATAGAAAGTAGAATTTATGCCCAATTGACCACAAACCTGCCCAGTCTCCTTCCATGCAGGGTTTGTCGCCTGGTAGAACCTCCCAAACCACACCCTCATAAACGCCCCTTTTGCTTAGAAACAACACTATGTAACACAATTTTTGTTCCTGGACAATGAATGTTATTTTACAACTCTTTTTATCACAAATAAATAAAAAATAGCCATTATTTGTTTTAAACTTGGCTTTTGTGACTTGTATGATGAAAGATTGACTAAAAATAGGTAAATTTGAGGTTTTTTATTCATTGTAAGGATAAAAACAAAAACATTAAAATTTATGCAATTTTATTGAAACTTCTACAACAAATATATAAAAAAAACAAGTAAAGAAAGTTAAAAGTGAACAGTTTTCTCGATTTCCGTTTGTAATGTCGTATATCAGCCAAATGTAGTCTCTCATTTATGTTTTCATTGTATACTGGGTATCTATGTTCAAAGTTTAGTATATCTTGATGGAAACGCTCCCCTTGTTTATCTGAGTATGTTCCCATATTTTCCCTCAACTTATCAAGGTGGGCATCAAGGATTTGCACCATCAGGGACATCCTGCACATAATTGTCAGCATTATTGGTTGTCCCTAAAGCCCCGATTTCTGTTCCAACGAAGACAACAGCTGTCACCTTGGCCTCAGAGAGTTGGGAAAGAACTTTTGAATGTACTCGAAATCTGTAGACCTTTTTTTTAAGAGCCCTAACAGACTGCTTCATGAGACAGTTTTAAATGCAATGCATGGAGCAACACCATTTGAGGGTCTATCAATTACTCATGCTTGACATCATGCACTCCAACTGAGAACTATCTTATTGGTCAGTACTTCTTGTGGTAATGTGGTGTGGTTTCCCTACTTTCACAAAGACAGAGATGACATGAAACTTGGTAAAACTTCCCTGGAGACCCATCCAAAATGCTACCACTTTGAAGTCTCTAATCTCTTCCCACCCATACTTCTTATAATTCAAAGCTTGTAGCAGGAGCTTGGCAATGTTGTAGTCACCCTTGTGATATAGTGAATGAGCCAATTTAGAAATTCATTGCCCTACCTACAAAAACAAAGTTTTGGGATCAAATTAGACATTTTCATTTACTTTAGTCACGAACAATTGGAAAATAATACTTTTAAGCCAGGAACGAGAAAAAAGTTAATTTTTATTACATAAGGAGACACTTATATTCTGTTCATAGCCAAATTCATATCCTTTCTTCTTGCATGCCCTGATCATCTAAGAGATGCTGCGTTACAAAACCATTAACATCTTCTTCACAGTATATATACTTCACCGGCATTCGTTCCTTCCTATATTTCCCCCACCTAACATCTTTCTCAACTTATCCAGTTGTATTGCTCTCAGTCTCGTTATTTTCATCTTCTCCTTTAGCATAGTCATTCCCATACATTCATGTTGAGAGCAAATACTCCCTTGCAACTTCCTGACATATTCCACACGCAGACCCTTAAAATTCAACAAGGACCTGACTGTCTCTACAGCTTTTCTACAATTCACAACCATGATAACGCAGTCTTTCTGATTCACACCACTAGTATTCACAATACAACCCTTTACTTGTTCAAAAAGCACATAATCACTGCCCTTCCAATCCTCAGCCTCACACTCCAACACTTTGCCCTTTCTGTATTTACTTTGAATTCCTTCCTAGCAAAAGCCCAATCAAACAATCATCAATCAACATTCCCAAATCATTCTCAGCCACTAACACCTAATTATTATTACATACTAATATAGACAGCAACCAGCACTCACCATTCCTCATCACCCTTATTTCGCGATCTTTCGCTCTCAGCACTCCACCCATACAAATATTAACCATGGCGACCGACATCACACACCCTTGCCCAATACCTACACCTCTATCATAGCATACACTCCGGCATTCTTTCACCCGAACTTATGCTTCGCTTCCAAGAATTGTATATCTTCACACCATCCAAGAGTTATCATTAATCAATTTAATATTAAAATCTACCATAACACTTTCACACCCACTCATTCTTCCGTAATTCTTTCATTAATTATCTTCACTTTCTCCTCATACACCTCCATTCTTTAGGCTCTTTGCGTTTATATTATGCACTCACCTTCCCATCCCATTTTTCGGAACATTCAGAATAACAACCTTTTGCACACATATCGGTTACACCCCTTGACGCGTCACTCGGTTTATATCCTCGAAGCGAATCATATTCACATTCACCTCCTCTACCATACCTATATTATACCAGTTTATCCAAGTACTCTCGTGAACGTGGACTAGTTCGTTCTAAAGGTGACAATGACTACTACATTAGTAAATATATTATTGTATATATACAAAGTTTTGTCCGGTAATTATGAGATCTCCATAGCAACGGAAATTCGGTTGACTTATAGAACGCTATGCGTAGCCTTTGTGGTTTCTATGGCAACGGGAATTCGATTAATTTAGATAACCCTATAGGTAACCTATGTGAGTTCTATGAGAACGGAAATTTGGTTGACGTACATAACGCTATGCGCAGCCTATGTGGTCTCTATGACGACAGAAATTCGGTGATTTAGATAACGATGCGTCGCCTATTTGGTTTCTATGGATACGGAAATTCAGTTTATTTATATAACGATAGGCCTAGCCTATGTGGTTTCTATGAAAACCAAAATTCGATTGATTTATATAACGATATACTTAGCCTGTGTGTTTTTTTATGGCAACGGAAATTTAGTTGATTTATATAACGATACTTAATTATTCCAATTAAAAATTACTCCAATAAATTGTTTAAATTATGGCCAGCTGTATGCTTATGAATTTGTTTCAAGATAAAACGCCAAGTCATAATAATGAAAATAAACAGAATGAATAAAAATGAATTATTAGAATAAATTTCAAGTTTACCTATTTAATTCGACTTATTTCGGATATTAATGTCTATTATGTACAATATGTCTAGAATGAATAACATCTGCTTGGAGAAGTAAATAACACACCTTGAAAGTTAAAAAAATTGGAAATTATATAAATCCTTTCTAACACTTCAAATGTAATAAGCATCGGATAAAGAATCTGAAGAAAAGCGCAGATTTCGAATAATAACAATATGTAGGAGGGAGAGGGGAGGCATAACGTCTGCTATTTTGTAAGTCTGAGATGGAAAATATTTTATAATTTACATTTCATTTCGTTTCTTTGTTAACATTTACAGAATTGACTTCCAAGTGGAATGTGAATTTCATTTTAAGGAGTGAAGTTTTGAAATTCAATTTATCCATAATTTATATTTTTATCAAGTCAATAATAGAGACAATTATTTCTTAAATATTTCTGGGTAGTTTCCTAATAAATTGTTCCTAAAGACTGGTAGTTTTCTCGCATTAATGTTTCGGAGATGGTCGCGCGGGTCGCAGACCTCGCCTCCAGTTACCCACGCGTCAACTAATGCATCGAATAGGTGCATGGGAATGTGAGTGCTATATTTGATGAAAAGTAAGGAGGAGAAGTAATACATGTGTTTAAAAGGCTGAAATTTGAAACGATTGCGTTATGAGATTAAACTGGGAGGTGTAAGAAGGAAAAGGAAAAGTATCGGAGCGATGAAAAGATAAGAACTACTGAATCTGCGTTGCTAAAATCCAGGGACGATGGGCTTAATCCATTTGGCTATCCCTGGCTTTAAATGACTGAGTTCGAACTGATCTTATGAACTGCCCACTTCATACTCGCCACTCTAAAATATGAAAGTAAGTGAAATTGAAAGGTTAAGGGGCGAGGAGTTGGATAAGGTGTGACTGATGATAGCAAGCAGAAAGATGGGGATAGCTGTGCTATTGAGTGAGAAGTAACATGATGCACTGGTTAAGTATGAATAAGTGAGCTAAAGAATTATGTGGGCGAAGTTAAGATATAGTAGGGTGAGACTATGTGGTTGTAGTGCATGGACTATTCGGTGATGTAAGCCTGAAAAGAAGTTCTTGAGTTACTTGAGAAAAGTGGTGGATGGGAATGGGAACCTATTCGCTTGGTGGTTGTATGTGATATAAACGCACGAATAAGTGCCGTGATGACAGTAAGAATGGAGAGTAGTAAGCTACTGTGCTAAGTGAAGTAACCTTGTATGTGTCAAACACGCTCTTTCAGCACAAATATGTGCATAAGTTTACATGAATTGGGTAAATAAGAGAAGATAAATGTAGGAGTATCATTGTTTTTCTTCTGGTGGCAAAGAATATGGTGAGAGATGCTCTTGAAGCGAAAGCTGTGAAAGGTAATGAGTAAGAGACTATCTGACGACAGGATGATGGTGTGTAAGTTTAAATTGGGTGACGTGTTGATAAAAAGACAGCAAGGGAGGAAGAATCAGAAATGAAAGGGTGTAAGACAAGAGATAGAGAGAAAGGAATGTTGTGTTTTGAAATATCTGATGCGTATCTCAGTTTTAACTTAAAAGTTTAACATAGAATCAGAATCAAGTAACGCTACAATATGAGTCGCCACAAGGTGGCGTTGATGCTTCCCGACCTCATTCTTCCTGAAAATACTGGTAATGTGATAATAAGAACAATAAATCGAAATAACTTTGTATCTTATCTCGAACAGAAATGCTGTCTTTTCAATATCAGGTATATATCATGAAATCAATATGGCAGTGTTGAAATAACTACAACAAAATTGTCTAAAATTTTGGAGTTTTCATTTTATTTTGCATTCAGAACTAATTTAATCTTCCACTTTGAAAGTTATGCTTGAAAAACAAGTAGGAAAATATTTTTTAGTGCTGCTCTAATATGCGTTCTACCGACATGTTTGACGTTCTAAATATGCAGCCTACCTCAACTACTACTTTATAAGCAGCATTTCAGTGCAAGATGGTTAGAAATTAAAGAAATGTGAGGCTAGTTTTGAAGTTTATGGGGTTAATTGAAGTTTAATTAGTTTTTATATATTTTATTTAAATGGTCATGTTACCCTGTTGTATAATTCCAAGTTACGCGAAAATAAGAATTAACTACACTTTAATTAACACCCTACCCTTCAAAACTAAAAGGTATTCAAACCTCCAACTTAGGCCCGGCAATATGCTGCTTAAAACGTGGAAGTTGAGGTAGGCTGCTAATTTAGAACATTAAACATGTAGGTAGACCACATATTAAAGCACACGAACTAACGCAATATTTATTTAACTCTGAAAGTCCTCTCAAAATCTCCTTACGCTACAGTCCCTACACTTTTGCGACTAGCCATAGAGGGAATCAAGGGGTCTTTGCTGGTAATGATTCTCTGATTCTATATTAGAACGGCACCTATTTTTTAAAGTTACCGAAACTGAAGATACAAATCGTCTGTATGGGCTCGTCCAAATATCTTGTCTTACATTCGAAGATGACAGTAATAAAAGATGGATATTATTAAATGATGAAGTAATTAATGCAGTATGATTACAGTGGCCAACACCAATTTTATTGTCTAAGTATTTTTAGCTGATATTAGACAATTTTGATGTGTTGAATCCAAAAATCACATTGATTTTGCTCAATCAGGTCAACCTTTTGATTTATCGCCGCATGTTTTTCGTGTGTTTTTTTACATGTACGGGTATTTTCTATTTATATGATGCAAAAATATTTTATTTCTTTAAATAAACGAATTTTGAAGAGTTTACATGTTATTTTTTGAATAAGTGGTAATTTTTCTTTGGCAGGTGAGTGGAATGGATTCGGCCAGAAGATCTTGCAAAAATACGCCCGATGTATTATGCTAGATCTGCTGCCAATACGCCGTTGTTCCTAACAGGAATCTAGTCACAAATTTCCTAAAGCTTACCTACCATATTTATTTTGGTATGAAAGTGGTGACCAGGATAAAACTTTGGCGCTACGCATTGCATGGAAGACATGCAGCGATTATCTGCGTCGTCGAACCAAGTGCAAGAAGAGTTGTCTGAAGTTTGGAATTCCCATGGTTTGAAGGGAGCCGACAAACCATGGCACTAACTGCTACTTCTGCGCTATTGATTTGACTGTGATCAACAGAAAGAACCGGAACAGCCTCAAGTATCCTGATCTTCAATCAGTACGTCGTCCTGTAGTTCAATGTGATGAAATTCCAGTATCTGTCTTTGGAGAACTTCCTGACATTAGTGACGAAGATTCCTCCAGTGTTGAAGAAAATGAAGTGGTTTTTGACGATGATGCTCCACTTCATTTTTGCCTAAAGAAGCTAAATGATCTAGTTCGCGATCTCAACTTGTCAAAGTCGTCTTCCGAACTGTTGGCAGAAAAAACCCTCCCCTTTGACAGTACTCGCATCACCTTCTACCCTAACAGACATCAAGAGTACCTCGGTTTTTAGTCGCGTGCACGCGACTCTATAAGATACTATGTCGGTCCGTAGGTCAATCGGTCGGATGTAACCATTTCCAATGAGTTTCTTTGGCAATAACATTGTAACTATTCGGCCGATTCTAACTAAATTTGAAACCCTTATGTTGTTTTACTTTAACTTTCTAATGATATAATTGCCAAACTCCTATAAAGGTTAGTGTGGGAATTATTGAATGTTTTGAAGGTCGTAAGGTCATAAGTCAGAATAAGTGAAAGCACACGACTTAGGTCTGTTGACCTTGTTTCTTTAAAGAGAAGGACTCGGGGTACCAATCTGAAGGTTGGAGACTGTTCATTGACAGCGGCAAGCAATCGCTGAAATGTGTTTCCGCTGCATAACCGTAACCAATTTGCCTCTGTGTCCCTCGCTCACTCGACTACACTTAAGAAGTATGAAGCGGTGAAGTACGTGATGGAGAAAATTTGTTATGATCAACATTAATAGTTGATTTGTGTTGTCATAAAGATGGTGAACATTTTTGTTGGGACAACAGTCAGGATTCTCCAAGTACCCGTGTTTTCTGCTCATGAGTGAGAGTAGGGACCGATCCCAGTATTTCAGGAAGAAGAATTGGCCTGTAAGGGAAGAATTGGTGCCTTACAGAGTGGGGAGATCCATAAACAACCCTCTGGTGGACAGAGACAGGATATTCTTCCCACCGCTGCACATCAAGCGCGGTTTAATGAAACAGTTCACCAAAGCTCTGGACAAGGATGGTGGTTGCTTTACTTACTTGTGCCACGCTTTTCCAAGATTGACCATGGTGAAGTTGAAAGCTGGAATACTTGACGGTCTTCAACTTCGTCAGCTTATCAAAGATACAGAGTTTGGAAACTCGATTAACAAAGTGGAACTGGAAGCGTAAAGGCCTTTTGTTCTGGTCGTCAAGAACTTTCTTGGCAACAAGAAGGCTAAGTGATTTCAGAAACCTCGGATGCAACATCACATGAGCATCAAGATGCATTACTTATTCTCACATATGGATCGGTTTCCTGAGAATCTGGGATCAATGAACGACGAGCAGGGGGAGAGATTCCATCAGGACATGAAAGAGATGAGACCGGGTATCAGAGACGCTGTGATGCAGTCATGATGGCTGGTGATTGTTGGACTCTGAAGAGAGACATCCCTGCCGCTGAACATTCTAGGAGTTGGAAGAAACGGAAGTTCATGCCCTGAATTCTGAACAATGATGACCTAATATCCAATTTACATGTACTTACCTTGAGCAATGTCTATTATTCAATGTACACTAATCAGTATTTATAACATTTAATTGATAAATTGTGTTAGAAAACTATGGTTTTTATATTCAAAACCTATTTCGGATGACAAATATTAACAAAAATCAACCGAAAATGTCACAAAAATGTAATCGATTTAGTTATAAGATCAAATTTAAAAAAAAACAAGGTCTACTGACCAAAAGTCGCGTGCTCTCACTTATTCTGATTTATGAGCCTACGACCTTCAAAATTTTCAATAACTACCGGAGTAAGCTTGGGAAGACCTTGGTAATTATATCATTCAAAAGGAAAAGTAAAACAACATAAGGGTTTCAAATTTCGTGAGAATCGGCCGAATAGTTATGATATAATTGCCAAATAATTCCCCGGATAACCTTGGGAGGACCTTAACGATTACGTCATTCGAAAGAGAATGTAAACAACATAAGGGTTTAAAATTTCGTTAGAATCGGCTGAATAATTATGATGTTATTGCCAAAACAAAATTTATGATCGGGCTAACTATGCGAAGACCTTGAGAATTATATCATTCGAAAGAGAATGTAAAACAACATAAGGGTTTCAAATTTTGTTAGAATCGGCCAAATATTTACAATGTCATTATTAAAACAAAAAAGTTTTACAAGGACCGACCGACCTATCGACATAGTGAGATGTAGAGTCGCTCGCGACTAAAAATCGACTTAGCAAAAAATAAAAACTTGACCTGATCAAAGGAAACGGATATCAGTTTTGGTTTCAGCGGTCCAAAATTGTCCTAAATCAGTTGAAAAAAGAAATCGACGCCCTACAAATAAATATTTTTTTCTTTCCCATTTCGAGGTTTTGGTACCACTATGATCTAAAATATGATTATTTATAGACACGACTCAAGGCCGGATTTGCTAATAATAAATGTGCCTTTAAAGTCAATAGGCCGTCTCTGAGTCTAAGAATACCAAACCTCGCAAATTTACATAGATCACCTGAGGCTACTCGGCTTCGTGAATCTAGGTCGGCTCTTAGCCTAAGCTATAACACTGGCCTTGGTACACTAGGCCCGAAAACTCGACCCAACCTTATTTATATTTAAGGCGAACAAAATTAGAAAGTTTAAAAGTGTTTAAGACTGTTCTTGATCTAATCAATGACCAAATGAGATTCTTTCTCCTTCCTACGGGAATTTAGGTTTTACAAGGTCAATTCCGACCAGACCGCAGCTTAAATTTGTGGTATTCATTTTAGCTTCAGCATTCATATAATTCAAAATCTTCCACCTTTTATGGTGGAAGGTCATTTCGAGAATAGGCCAAAGGCAGATAATTAAGAAATAATAAAAGTGTTTGAAAAAAATAAAAGAGAAAGCATATTGATAACAAGGTTTTGGTTGTTGTAGTCGAGGGCTTGCAACAAGAGCTATGGAAAAAGCCCCCTCCCCTCTCCTCAACCCTTCAGAAATACAAAGCGTAAGAAGGTTCGACCTGGACTTTCTAGTTCCTTAAGTCTAAAATTTGTTCCTCGTTCTTGGAGACCTCAATGCATCCTTACGGGCCTCAACGATTAAAGTTAAGATTTACTTTGCCCCTTATTTTTATCAGTTCATTTTCATCGTTTTTATTTGTGTATTTTTATTGTTGTGATTTAAAATACGAGATGGAGGGACCTTCACTGTCTCTAAGTCTAACGTGGAATTAGAACTCTAGGACATGACGATGTGCACACTGGAACTAAAATTATTCCCCATAAACCAAATAAATTAAGTCCCCCCCCCCCGTCCCTCGTCCCTTACCCCCACTTCCGCTCAAATATGCGACATAATTACCATTAAGTGTAGGAGTTGTACACATGTAAACCTCAAACAATGCACAGTCGCTAATACGCATATACTAATTATGTTTATATGTATGTACTAAGAATTACACTTATATACATTGAAATACGCACATGTGTAATCAAGAAAATCAATCATCTCGATTGCAAAGCTCATATAATAATTGTCCGAAACGTGCATCCATATGCGTTTGGATGTACACACACTACTGGAAAGGTTGCGTCCAAGGATGGAATGTCGTGCTTAAATATCGCATATATGCACTATGCACGTAATTAAACTCACACATACACACATACATTTTAGTTTGAAACATACTTTCCTTACCTTTTTCTGAAATCCATTTCCTCACGGTCTGTGCTGCATGAAATTATACTATATAGGAGTTAGTAATTATATATATATATTATATATATATATATATATATATATATATATATATATATATATATATATATATATATATATATATATATATATACACGAGGCAAACATACAGGCAGACAAGACGAACGAACAGAACACAGACAATGTAATATTGAAAGCTGCCCAGAACCACGATGTATGATGTACCTTTGAACAAACATAACATAAAAACCCCGTCAATGTCAGCTTCCACCCCCCATCAAATGTCTTTCCTCACCTTACCCCAGCCCCACCCTCACCCAGCAATTCGATCAATGGTCGACGAACTTTAGCACAAGCACATCTCTCCCACTCGACCACAGCCCCCTCCAAGAAGTAAACATTTACCTGTTGGAGAAGATGTCTTCCTTATCAGCCACCGGGAGAGGGAGAGACTGGGGAGGAACCACTTCCCCATATCGTCCCCCGAAGCTACACTCCCCCCACATTTCCCAACGCAGGGTTGTGGGGTTATCTGCAAAGATCGAGGAACAGGGGTGAGATAAAACCTCCGATAAACGCCCATCATCATATGCATCTCATGTTGACACCCAGCCGAAATGGTTACAAAATGCCTCAGGTAGTCCCTGCTTAGATACATCTCGGACATCCCTCTTTTTATCACTTTGCTTCTATTCAGGTTTTACGCAAATATTAGTTTGGGTTCGGATTCGGTTTATGTAAGTTCGCACATATATAAACCATACATGTAAAAAGTAAACACGTCCCATGCATGTTGAAAGTCACTCTGCTTGGCCTGGTAGGTTGACCTTTAGCCTACTTTCCGAGATTTTATAGGTTCGAATACATATTGTATAGGTGCATGATTACGATTACAAACACTTAGCAGACACACCATGAATCCTTCAATTATTAAAGTTGTGAATTTTACACTCGTTGAATCTGTTCGACAGGGTTGGTTGTTTTTCTTTATAGTAGTGAGCGCAACGCCTGACACCATCTTAATCTATCGACCAAACTCACAATAATAGACTCGCCGGTCAACAAAAATTCAAGTCAAAAGCAGGGTTCAAACCCTCTTTGCAGGAAACATATGAGAACGCATGGATTCCCAAACCACCTATGTCTCGAGAACCTGAATAAAAATCAATAACCGCCTTCCTGCCTACATAATCTTTCTCCAAACGGAGAATATTCGATAAAGTGAGGGGAAATTAGATATTTTGGCACAGTTCCAAGGAGGGTTGAGTTGAGACTGCACCATTCCATAACGGGATGAGGGGAGCAACAGACAATGAATACAGATGGAATTGTCGTGTTGTCATAGTAACCTCTCGACGAAAGGCACCGGGAAAACGGTCACTAACAAAGGCGTTGTACTCAGTGGGAACAGGAAAAAAGAACGATGGCAATATGTACCATGATGAACTTCTGCCACCCTCAGTACCAGGACTGGGAATGAAAGTCGAGGACAGGCGCCAGATCGGGACACAAAGGAAAAGAGGGAGAAAATTTGTAGCTGTTTTTATTTTTGTTCTGCTGTTGTTGCTGCTGCTATTGTTGTTGCTCTGTTGTTGTTGTTGTTGCTACTGAGCTGTTGTTGTTGCAGCGCCCTTGTTGTCGCTGTGCTGTTGTTGTTGATGCTGTTTATTAAATGTGTTTTTTATTGCTGTCGCTCTAGTTGTTTTTGCTTTTCTCGTGTTGCCACTTGTGGAAAGAGACGTCCTCCCACAAGACCCCAAATTCAAACAAATCCTAGCCACCCGCAGTGAGCGAATGACAGTGGCATAGAAGATAGAAGTAGCGAAGGACCCCGCGGGAAAATCTACCCGGAATACTCTTACTCACCTCGGGGGGAGGGGGGGGTCTTACTTTTAGACGATGCACCAACTGTGTAAACTCGCTCCTGGCCGAGCTCTCGATCGCCTAATAGATACGGCGCTGGATTTCTGACGTCGAGGCACGGGCTCAATCCCAACGAGCGCGGACATAAAACTCAGCAATGTCATGAGTGGCTGATCATTGAGAGACTACTGACACTCACCCCAGTAAGAGTAAGTAGTTCCACACGCATCATTATGCGCATAACTAATCGCAACACCGCTACCCTTTCCCTCCCTGCCTTCACAGAAAAACACCCACTCTTTTTCTGTGTCCGGAACCTTACCCATAGAATACCAGTGTCCCCTGTAAGGGCTCTTATATACAGTTTCAATAAACTCGTACCATGGACCGAATAGTGGCTCCCTCCCCTTCCCCTTTGTAATGAAGGTAGTTGGTAAGACTTAAAACCAGTAGCGGCTCCTTTTCTTATAACGTTGGAGGTAGATAAGACACGAGTGGTAGCGCCCTCTTCCTGTAGCGTTGATAAGACTCGCTGCGCACCAACCTAACTCTGTTGGGTGCGTGGTTGGGCCTTAAGTGTGGAAGAGACCTTTTCCCACTGGCTGGCTTTGGTCACAGACTTAAACGCGAAGAGAGATTTTGAAACTTCTTGGTCAGAATGAAAGAAGCGACAGATTGACTATTTTTGCTGACGGTCAATGAAGGGATTTAGGTACACAGCCCCGTGTGATGTTGCGGGTCTAACCAAGGAATGCCACACCGTGAGAATGGAGAGCTCTATATAACCAGGCGAAGTGGGGTCAAAACGAAACCGGAAATGGTGTTTTTTTTTATTGAACTAAGCTTCAGAGAAAAAGGGAGATATGGTGTTTTAGGCGAGCTAGTGCTAGGTAAGAGAAAGTGAAAACCTTCCATATGCTGGAGAAGGATGTGAGGTGCCAGTCTGATACGACATTAATTAGAGTACATTCCTCTTAGCTTGCAACGGCAGGAAAAGTTCAGAGAGTTCATGATGATTAGAGTACATTTAGAGGCATCGTTCTAATTGGAGTACATTTTACAGTATTATCCGCATATCGATGACTGTATTTGTTTATCTATCCGTTACATGACTGACTATATTTCTTTTTGTTTTTTTTATTTGAGTAATAAATCAAAAGAGAAATGCGAAAAATGGGAAGGAAGGTGATGAATAAGGTAATTAAAAAAAAGAGACAGAAGAACATGTTGAGTAAAAAAAATTTTTAATATAAATGCAAAAAATTCTAAAAAGTTATAAAATTTGGGGGTAAGAACCACTGGCGTTAGAGATGTTGACGCTGCGAAGGCTGGAGACCGAATAAGCTTTTTGCATACCTAACTTCACCACTTCCTTTACAATCATTTTTTTCAATGAGGTCAAGGCAGAGATGATAATCGTTGGTTTAATTTTAAATAAATAAAACCTATTTTTCACTAATCAATAAAGTAGTGTGGTGGTAATCCATATTGGATGAAGTGCTACTTGTTTATGCTCGATTTACAAGTCACCCTTGAGAGGAAGCCGAGGTCTCAAGGTTCACATTTTTAGGTACGAATGTATCCGTGGATCAGGAAACAGCTTCCTCAAGGTTAAATGGAGGGATAGAGTGGGGAGAAAGCAAGGATGAGAAAGAGAGGAGCGAGAAGGGACGGAAAGAGTAGGGAGAAAGCAAGGATGAGAAAAAAGGAGGAAGGAGGGAGAGAGACCTTGGGGAGAAAGCAAGGATGAGAAAGAGATGAGAGAGGGAGATAGTGGGGAGAAAGCAAGGATGAAAAAGAGAGGAGCGATAAGGGAGGGAGAGTGTGGGGAAGAAAGCAAGGATAAGAAAGAGTCACAAGAATAGTAGTACATCAAAGGACATTGCTGACCATACCGTGGAGGTACTATTTTAGGAAAGCCCTAACCTATAGCATAAGAGAAAGTATAGATGAAGGCTCTCCCCGCCTACCTTTCTCACCCGCATTGGCGGGGCAGAAAGCTGAAACGCTACGTGAATGTGCTGAAAAAAAGAATACAAACAGGAAATATTTATAGAAAAGTTGAAACGTTTCTACTTTGCTCAGATCTCTAATCTATATTAAAGTGGTACCATCTAGGTCAGGGTGTGGATTATCTTGTCAAGTCGAGATTTTAACTGTTCGACTGACGAACTGTTTATCACTTCTGGCAGTAGACGGTTGCATGTTCCGCAGATTTTGTACGAGAAGAAGTTTCCGCAAATGGTAATATGGAATTGCGGTAATTCCAGTTTATAACCGTGGTTACGTGTAGCATTTGCGTTCAACGTGAACAACCTCCTGTGATCTGCGTTTTCAACTCCTCACATTATCTTAAAAGTTTCAATCAGCTTGTCTCTTAACCGGCGCGTCTCCAAGGAGAACATCCCCAGTTCCCATAGCCAACTGATAACTTTTATGTCTAAGGGAAGGAGGGGGGGGATTTTGTGGCTTTGGTTTGTACCCTGTTCAGTCGTTAATGTCCTTCGTCAGGGTTAGGAACCAGAATTTCACGGCATATTCAAGGTGTGACCGGACTAGAGAGTTGTACAAGGCGAGAACAATCCGCTTATTTCGCAAGCAAAAATGCCTCTTTATGTACCCCAGCATTTGCTGGGCCCTCTTTTCCACCTGGAGGCACTGCCTGGAGAACTTTAGATCACTGCTGATTAGCATGCCTAAATGTTTCTCAAGGTCAGTGGTATCTAGTTGTTAGCCTAGCAAGGAGTAGTTATCCTGAGGATTAGCATAGCCGATGTGCATTACCTTGCAATTGTCAAGGTTAAATAGCATCTGCTACCTCTCTGACCCCTCTCCTATCCTGAGAATGATATTTCGCAGCCGTTCCACTCCTTCTCGCGAGCTCACACTACCTCCTACCTTGCTATCGACGGCGAAGTTCGCTATCGAGCATATTATTCGTTCGTCTATATCATTGATGCAGACGATAAACAATCGATGGCCGAGCACTGAGCCCTGGGGCACCCTGCTACTGACTGGCACCCATTGCGAGGCTACCCTGTCGATCTTTACTCGTTGCCTCAGTCCGGGGAGCCAGTTTTCTATCCACTCGGCTACCTTGCCGGTAATGTCAAGGGCGCGGACTTTATTTATCAACTTGCGGTGTGATACCTTATCGAAGGCTTTTTAAAGTCCAGGTATAAGATATCCACAGCTTGACTACGGTCATACTCAAAATACTGTGGAAAATTTCTAGTAGATTATTGAAACATGAACGGTTCTTACGAAATCCGTGCTGGGAATCCAAGATCAGGTTGCGCGACTCAAAATGCTGCACTATACGTTCTGCGATTATTCCGTCGAGCAGTTTGCCTACGAGAGGAACGAGAAGGGAGGGAGAGAGTGGGAAGAAGGCAAGGATGAGAAAGAGACGAGCGAGAAGGGAGGGAGAGAGAGTGGGGTAAAAGCAAGGGTGAGAAAGAGATGAGTGAGAAGGGAGGCAGGGAGTGGGGATAAAGTAAGGATGAGAAAGAAAGGAGCGAGAAGGGTGGAGCGTGGGGAGAAAGCAAGGATGAGAAAAAGAGGAGCGAGAAGGGAGGGAGAGAGTGGCGAGAAAGAAAGGATGAGAAAGAAAGGAGCGAGAAGGGAGGGAAAGAGTAAGGATAAAACAAGGATGAGAAAGAGAGGAGCGAGAAGGGAGGTAAAAAGTGGGGATAAAGCAAGGATGAGAAAGAGAGGAGTGAGAAGGGAGGCAGAGAGTGGGGATAAAGTAAGGATGAGAAAGAAAGGAGCGAGAAGGGTGGAGAATGGGGAGAAAGCAAGGATGAGAAAGAGAGGAGCGAGAATAGAGGGAGAGAGTGGGGAGAGAGCTAGGATGAGAAAGAGAGGAGTGAGAAGGGAGAGAGAGTGTGGGGAGAAGGCAAGGATGAGAAGGATAGGAGCGAGAAGGGGTGGGAGGAGAGTGGGCAGAAAGTTGGGGGAGACCCGTGAGCACTGGCCAATGAGGACGGAGCAGAATTTAATAGGCGCTGCTACTACTTCTGTCCAGCCAGTGAAGTACGCACAATCGATGTAGCACTTAGCGATGGGGAACCGATTGGCGCACCCCAAGTAGTCGGGCACGATGGCGAATTTATTTTGGTCCTGGGCTACTGGGAGAACCAGCTTGTCGGACACCACTATGGAGGTGCACCCGGTATCTCTCACAAGAGTGGAGACACGGCAGTCATTAATCGTTCCAGATTCGAACTTAAGTCCTCGAGGTGTATTCTTATCAAACAAGAAGTTTACTTGGTGTCCGCCGGGACTTGAGATGCTCGGGAGAGGAGAAGATTCTGATGGTGTTGACGGAGGCAGAGACGTGGCACAGATCTGGTATACCTGGTGAGAAGAGTTATTCCTGAACTGCGACTTCTGGGGGCAGTTCGTTTTCACGTGTCCCTCCACACCACATAAAAAACAAATGATGGGTCTCCGGAGAAAAGATGACGTAGGGGGGCCTGAAGAGAACAGTTTTACATCCCGGTGTTTCGACGAAAAGAGTAGTTTCGGCTTCGACGGCCCAGTTACCTTGGCAAACTTGCTTCCATTTTGCAGGATGAATTTACCTTTGTTTGGCTTAGGTTTTGGAGAAAGGGGGGCGGTGTTCTTCCCTTGTTTCGGATAAAGGTGTGGCATGCTTTCTTTCCGTTCTTCTCTTTCTCTTCTTTCTTCTTTCTCTTTATCTTGGCTCTTCTCTTTCGTTCCGTTCCTCCTCTTGGATATAAGCCCAAGCGAGTCTCTTTGCAAATTAAACGTGTTAAATATGAGGACATTTTATCGCGTTCGACCAACTTTCAGGTAAAGCACCACAAAAAGGGGGCAATTACGAGAGGCGTTCAATAAGTTTTGCAATTCGGATATAAGGAAACGAGATATGAGGAAAAGTGTTTTATTATTTTTCAATATAACTACCTTCGACTTCAATGCACTTGCGCCACTTGTCCCTGAGGCTTCGAATTCCCGACAACCAGAAATATCCCGACTGCTGTTCAATCCACTCCTGGACGGCGAGCTGGACATCTTCATCGTCCCCAAACCGGCGTCCACGCAGTGCAGCCTTGAGCTGGCTGAATAAAAAGTAGTCGCTAGGGGCCAGATCTGGAGTGTAGGGGGGATGGTTAAGCTCCTCGAATCCGCACTCGCGCAGGGCAGCTTGTGCAACTCTGGCCTTTTGGACAGGGGCATTGTCGTGGAGGAGCAGGACACCGCGTGTCAACTTGTCGCGCCACTTCTGACGGATGCACTTCTTCAACCCAGCCAGTTCCTCGGCGTAATATTGGCCTGTTATGGTCCTTCCACGAGGTGCATAGCCTACCATCAACACTCCCTCAGAACCCCAGAAAATGGTGGCCATGATTTTCCCGGCTGAGGGTTGGGTCCGGAACTTGATGGGGGTCGGAGAGCCCCTGTACTTCCAGGCCATGCTTTCGAGCTTGGTCTCGAGATCCTAGTGATGGATCCACGTGTCATCACCTGTCACTATGCGTGACTCGAATCCTTCTGGGTCTTGGTTGTACATGAGCAGCAGCTCCTCCGAACTTTGACTACGTTGAAGTCGATCATGGGGCGTGAGGTTTCTAGGGACCCAACGGGTAGAGACCTTGGTCATGGCCAAATTGTCGTGGATCATGTTGATAACACTTCCATGGGAAATTCCAAGTTCTCGCTCGATTTCTTCGACCTTCACCCGTCGATTTTCGAGGATCCTTCTCTCCACACGGGCCACATCGTCCTCGTTGGTCACGTCTGATGGGTGTCCTGGACGGGGATCATCTGCAAGGGACTCACGACCAAGGCGGAACTTCCTATTCCAGCGAGCAATGGTTGCATAGGAAGGGACGGTGCCGGTGTACACTGCAACCATGCGTTCATCGATCTCTTTTGCATTCTTGCCTTCCTTGGTCAAAAATTTGATCACTGCGCGGTGCTCAACCTTCTCCATTGTTGAAAATTTTGTGACTGACGATCTGCGATCAGCTGCTGCTTCTTAAATAGGTGAGGCAGGCGCGTGCGGCTGCAGGTCCTGACTTGTCCTAACTTGTCCTAACACCCCCACAAACAGCCATCCCCTTTCCTCTGTTTTGCCCTACCGATTCGCAAAACCTATTAACCGCCCTTTGTATTTAGACGCATAGTGTGAGTGCTGGTAGGCTTTGGCGGACTTAAGATTTTTTACCTTAAAAAACAGACAAACACAGCGATAATTATTTCGCACGGCGCGAATTCTTAATTATACTTGAAATATTCACTTCAGAATTTAGCGAGAGCCTGGGTTGCCCCCAATAAGCAACGAATTTAAACGACAATCGCAATGCAAAAAAAAGAAAGAAATAAGATTAACTCCTTTACAATACGGCAGACGTTTTATGAGGCCTGGAAAGGGTTAAGGTTTCACAAGATCACAAAATTCAATACAAAATACGCACACAAAAGGGAAAATGGGAAATGGTTAAGGTCTTTTCTAGTTTATAAAACCAGAACCTGTAATATACGAGAATAACTCTTTAGAATCTTCCACAGGTCTAAAAGAAATGAGATCAGATACTGCAGATAACCCCACACCTGAAACCAGATGCAGTTGGAATAAATAATCAATTCTTAGAAGTTGTGTGTTTAGAGAAACTGATGTAGAAAAATAACTTTACTATATACAAAGAAAATATTAACAAAAGTAAATAAATGATAAATAAGATGAGACCCGAGATACCAAACGGGGATGGGGGGATACAAATGACTCGACGGGGACGAGAGTCCTAGAGAAGATGCACGGTGATTGCTTCCAGGGAAAGGGAGAGAGGTCAAATGACGGGGACATTCACGTAAAACCTAATTGACCGGAGGCTTTGGATACGACGAGTAAGTGGGGCGCAGCAAAGTTCTACTTGCAAAATTCCTTTTTCTTTAACCTCGCTGATAAATGAACGAGGGAGTACTCCAGACGAGAATGAAGTCGATACCCGTGTCTATTGTCTGTCGGGCGGGAACTCTGGCTTTAGATATGAGCGAGGCGGGGTAGAGGTGACGCATCTCGTTCGTAGCTGGAAGCCGTTGGGAGGCGAAGCAGGGCGTACGAGACTGTACGTGGCTGCTAACCAAGATGGGACTGTATGGTACTAATTTCTCAAAGCTTTTCCCCAAGTATTTATATTGCCTCGGCGGAAGCAGGTCGCCGGAGGTCCCCAAAAGGGGGAATGGGATCTCATTAGACTTGGCGCGCCGGGGGGAGGGAATAATCTCGGCGAGCATCAAAGGCTCGCGCGAAAGTCCTTGATGCCATAGGTCTGGCACCGATCAGACGGTGTGACGGGGAAGAAAGAAAACCCAAACGGATAACGCGGTCGGGCGAAATTCTCGCTACTCTCTTGGGGCTCTCTGGCTGTGCAAATGTATATTTCTCAGGCGCCACGGGTAGACGTTGGGTCTTAGGGGGTGGGGGTAACCTCCTCTTTCTGACAGACATAAAGCAACCTAAAGCCATCGCGGCATTATAGAGTAGGTCAATGTGAACAGTCCTGCGCTATGGCACGAAACTTTAAGTTCTCCTCGACCGTCTCCCATCTTTTTTTCGGGGCAGCCCGGGTAGTTGCTCGTATTCTTGCCATGTAATCGGTGTGAGGAAGAGCAAAACGCTGGTCTAGCCACCCAGTCCTCGGGACTCTTTGGCGCCCTCATCGGCGCGCTCATTCCCAGTAATTCCTAAATGTCTAGGAACCCAGCAGAAGATAATCTTGACATCCGCGCGGCTCGCCAAAACCGTAGCGTCACGGATGTCGCAAACCAGGGGATGCGTAGATTCCAGTGCCCCGCGAGCACTCAGGGCGCTTTGTGAGTCGCTATAAATCACAATCCGGTCTCCGAACCGGGCACATCGCATTATCTCGCATACTGAGTGATACATTGCAACCAGCTCGGCCGTGAAGAGAGACGCGCCGCCTGTGAGAGCCCCACTGACTCCAAACAGAGGGGATACAGCGTGGAAACTGACCCCCTATTGGGACTTGGAGCCATCCTTATACACTGGCACAGATTCAGCGTGACACAAAGTGTGCTTCAAAAGGGCAGAAGGCAATACTCCCGGTGCTGTAAAATCTTTGGGAGCAGAGGCCTGGTGACATATAGTCAAAGGTGGGCTCCAGGAGAAAATCAGAGGTTCAACTGGCCAAAGAGCTATACTTAGCTCTCGCTTGAATTTCCTAGCCCTAAACCCAAAGGGCTTAGGGTATGACTGGCCTCTCTCGGCGACATAAGCACCGTCGATATTAGCATCGAATGTAGTGAGAGCTGTTATCGACTGAGGGAATCACCAGCCTCGCGCGTACAAGCGAAGTGTGTACTGTGCACGGCGCAGAGCGAGTGGCGTCTCTCCAGCATCGACAAGTAGGTTCTCAATAGGGGACTTGCGAAAGGCACCAGTCGCCAGACGATGGCCAGTATGGTGGATCGAGTCCACCTTTCCCAATACATGCTCAGCGGCGGATGCATAAACTCTCATCCGTAGTCGAGCTTCGAACGAACAAAGGATCGAAAAAAGTAAGGCGATAGCCCTATCAGCGGCACAGGCGCTGGACGCCATGGAACGAAGAATGTCCATGGTGTGGATACAAGAGACCCTAGGGTTGCGAATATGAGCCTTCCAGGTAAGGCGCCTGTCAAATACAAACGGTGCGAGTCTACCACTATAAATTGAACCTCATTTAGAAACAAATTCGGGTCAGGGTGGAGCCATGAATGGCGCCAGAAATGCACCACCTTAGTCTTGGCGAGAGACACGGCTCAATGCCTGTTGGAGAGGACGCTCCAGAGTTAGCATCTGGGCCGTGCCGAGAGAGATCGAAAGGTCGTCCACGTAGACCGTAACGAGAACATCTTCAGGCAGCACCGAGGTGATGACATTAATGCTAGGACAAAGAGTGTGATACTGAGGACACTTCCCTGGGGGACCCCATCTTCCTGCTCCATTGAACCGGAGAGGGCTCGTCAACCTTTACGCGGAATCGACGATCTCACAAAAATTCAGATATACAGATTTGGAGGCGTGCCATCTCCTTTATCGTGTGCAGAGTTTCCATGATACCGTATCGCCATGCGGTATCATAGGCCTTCTCCAGGTCGAAGAACACCGTGGTGTAGTGCTATCTACGAAGGAAGGCCTCACACGGGATTTTTCAGTCGAAGCTGAGCATCCGACGTGTAGTAGAACTTCCAAAAACCGCACTGTGCAGAAGACCGATTGCCTCCGCTGTCCAGAAAGAAGGTTATCTAATATTTACTAATTTCTCCATCAACCTGCACACGCAGGAAGTTATAGAGAATGGGTGGAATCCCGCCGGGGTAGAGGGATCTCTCCCCAGGTTGCGAAAAGCGAGCACAATACCGATTCGCCTGGAATCGCAGAGGATACCATATACCCAAATCCTGTTTAACGAATCTAAGAGAAAGGCCATGCCTCGCTCACCCATGTGTCGAAGCATGGCGTACGGGACATCGTCTGGGCCATGGGCAGTGTCCGTGCACGAAGGTAAAGCACAACGCAATTCACTCAAAGTAAACCAGTCGTTGGAAGGTTTTTCGCCTCTAGATGTAAAATCCAATCGGCCGCCTTCCGCGACATCACGACGAGCATTGAATGCTAGCGCAGCAGCATCCAGGCTAGAGAATGCGGAGAAAGCGGTCGTGAAGCATTCCGCCACGGACGCGGAATTTAAGATTGCGTTCCCATTCTCCTGTAGAACGGGAGGGTGGTCCAGCGATAACTTACCCGAATCCTTTTGACTCGCCTCTACCCTCTGCCGTTAAGTAAAGACACGTATGCCCACCAAGAAGAGCGGCAGGCGTGCTTCTAAATATGCCGGAACCTAGCTTATAACGCTTGTGTTTATATGTATGTACTAAGAATTACACTTATGTACATTGAGATACGCACATGTGTAATCAAGAAAATCAATCATCTCGATGGTAAAGGTCATAATAATTGTCCGAAACATGCATCCATATGCATGTAGGCATAACACTTCTGTTTGAGGGACGTCTCACATTTGACTAACGACCACGGGAGTGGTCGTTGTGCAAACTAGCCAGAGGTTCTAGGAATAGTAGTTAGGCCCACGGCGATGAGGTTGGCAGAGAAGAACTCAACGGCCTCATCTACCGACTTAAATTCCTCGACTGAGACAGAGAAATCAGTAATTTCCTGAAATGCGGACCACCAAGCCCGCGTCAAGAACCAACGGAGCGGGCTCTCGGGAGGCAGTAGCCCAGAAAATGATATTTGAATGGGAAAGTGATTACTAAAATGGGGGTCATCGACTACCACCTACCCCAAATTAGGGTGTGCATCCGGAGAGCACAAAGGATAGATCGAGGCATGAAAATGAAGCGGTTCTAGTGAAGTGATGCGTAAACTCATCCACATTTAGGAAACCTAAATGTGGAGCAGGTCAGCAAAAAGTTGACCCCTGAGATTATTCGAGTAGTCTCCCCTGAGGGTGTAACTACTGTTCATATCTCCGAGCAAACTAAGGGCCTCGGCAACCGTGCCACGACGCGGCGGAAGCCCCCTGGGTCTAAGACAACTGACGGCGGTTTGTACGCGGAAATAAAAGTATGCCTCCTATCCAGGTGACGCTGCACAGCTACTACCTGAAAGAAGGTATCTAAAGCGAAGAGAAGAACGGAAACATCTTGGCGGGTGTAAATTGCCCATACTCCTACCCGGTCCCCATCCCGTGGTGGTGTGGTCGCAAAACCTTTATATCACGCGAGGGTGGGTAGTGGGCACGCGCGCAGCATGGTCTCCTGCAAAAAGATAACTAGCGAAGAATGGGAGGGGACGATCCTCTGCAGCTCCTCCCAGTGATCCCAGAATCCGGGAAAATTCCATTAAGGGATATGCCCTCGAGGTCTAGCTCGGAGGAAACGCGGGGACCCTCTTCGAAGAGAAGACCCTCACGGGAAAGGCCGTACGCTTTTCGGAGTCAGAACTCCAGATACTGTTGGCCAGACAATGCGCTGAAGGCGTTGTAGCCTTCGGGGGCTTATCGGGAGAGTTTGGGGCTCGCCATGCAAGTCTTTTCCTACCTCCGCATCGAAACCTTAGGCAAGTGAGACGGCTTCGTAGAAGGGGGTCCCTCTTTTGGAGGATACACTGTCTCCAAGCCACCCATCCTACCACTGGGCGTGGGCGAAGGAGCCGATGCTCCTTTACTACTGTCCTCCTTTGGATGGGCAGCTTTAGGAAACCCGGAAGATGGCTTCATAACCAGCTTCAGGGGTGTTGCCTCCTGTGAGTCTAACGGCGCGCGGCCGTTTCGACTCACGGTAAACAGTCACGCTCGGGGAAGGAAGAGGAGCCCTAGTGAGTGAACCTTTTGTGCCCCCAGCTTTACATTGGGAGCGTCCGGGGTGGGTAGAACCCGCAGAAGGGTTCCAACTGGGCGCGGAAACGATATTGCTCGTAGGCCTGAAGAGGCTAGGAGCAGAGGGTCCCTTTCTTAATATTGAGGCATATGACGTCTCAGGCAGCGCCGGGTGCGCCAGGACCAAGTTCTTATCCTTGCGAAATGAGTGGCGATCCTGAGCCTGAACCGCCAGGATTTCTTTCTCAATGAGATACGCACTGCATTTCTTCAAAGCAGCGGAGGGCGGCTCTTCGCAATTGATACACTTAGCCACACACGATTTAGACTTATCGTGGGCGGCCTTGGTTCAACTTACACAGACGTCGGTTAACCCCGACTTTGTACGTCGACAGGAGCGATTACTATAGCCGAAGCGGTGGCAGTAATAGCACCGCCGCGGCAGTAGCACGAATGCATTCACGCGATAGCGATACAAACTGGCACGCACCACCCCAGGTAGCTTGTCACATTCGAACGTGACGAAGAGTGTAGGGGTGGGTGTCGAAGCCCCTCCCTGTTTTCTCATCACACACTCGACCTTGACCGCTCCATGGTCAGCCAGGGTTAAGGTGATGTCATCTATCGAGTAGTCCACGGGTTTCCTGGCATAGATTACTCTTTACACGAAGTTCATGGTAGATTGCAGCGTCACACTCACAGGCGTGGCATCTAGTGTCCAAAGGGCACTAATCATGGCCACCTCTGAGGGATTTGATACATTCGCCAAAAGGATCCTGTCCGAGGAACGTGTCATCTTTGGGTCTCTACCAATTACACTAGTTAGAACTCTCCTCTGATGGATCATGTTGCCCTTAGCCAACATGCTGCCATCAGTGGAGCGAATAACGAGGAAGAGTTTGAAGCCAGTGGGCTCGAAAACACCAGGTAGCCTCTGAAAAAGGGGTCTCGGCGTAATTGCGGCTCTGCTCGGCGCAGTTCTGTTCTTCGTCTGGGACTCCCCACCCGGGTGAGCAACGGGGCCGGACGTGCCCATTTTGCCTTAGTCACTTACCGAAACGTCAGCATACCCAACACTCATCACCCCGTACAGTATTACGTTCTGCGATGGGTGATGACAGGGCTGGCAAAGCCAGCTGCCGCCATTTGAGGCCATTCCTCCCGCCTAGTGACCTGGCTGCCCATCGGCATGGTGGCTCTACCTTATGCACGGCGTAAAGTCGATAGACTGTGAAAAAGAGAGAGAGAAAGGGGGTGTGAGAAGGTGAGGGTTAAGCAGGTTGGTAAAAACTCACCTTCCAAAACTGGAGCTCAGCGGTGAGGTGGCCTTGTCCCCTCCCCCAGCCCTGATCTGGGATGGTTAGATGAGAAAAAGGTGGTCGGCATCTACTCTGTGTAATTAGAGGCCAACCAGAGAAAGTTGTAGTAGAGATTGTATGCAAAGTGTGGAAGTAAGTTAAGAGGACAGGGTGTCAGAAAGAAGAAGAAGAGGCTAAGTTGGGGCTGGATGGGATCGCTAAGTCCCGTTAGCACGGCGACCAGGAAAGCAAATCGCCGCGCCCCTTACGGGGCTAGAAGAGTGAGTGACCGAGAGAATGTGTGACAGAGTGAGTGAGTGAGTGGCTTTGTGTGATTTAGTTAAGGTGTATGAGAGAGTGTGTGAGAGTTTGCGAGTGTGTGGGAGTGTATGAGTGAGTACGTGAGAAAGCGAGTGAGATAGTGTAAGAGAGTGAGTCAGTGATAGTATGAGAAAGAGTAAATGAATGTGTACGGGAGTGATTTAGAATGTAGAGAGAGTGAGTGAGATTGTGAGAGTGCTTGAGTGTGTTAGAAAGTGAGTCAGTGAGAGTGAGTTGGATAGTGAATGAGTGTGCGTGAGAGAGTGACTAAGAGTGTGCTAAGTTAGTGAGTGTGTGTTAGTGTGTGTGAATGTGAGTGAGTGTGTGAAAGAATGAGTGAGAGTATATGTGCGTGTGTGTGTGTGTGTGTGTGTGTGAGAGAGAGAGAGAGAGAGAGAGAGAGAGAGAGAGAGAGAGAATGCGGCTTCCATTGCGTGCTTTTTTATCCGGAAATGCCAGAACCATTGTTTGAATTCTAAATCCCTCCGCATCTCTATTTACCTCCTGCAAACACACACACACACGAACATCAGACACACATACCTGAAGTACTCAACCACCTGATCCCTTGACCCCCCCCCTTTTCCCCCAGCTTCTACGAATAAATATATAAGATGGATTCCTGTTTATTCTTCTTGGTATCTACTTTATATCTGACCCTTCTAGTATTTTCCTGTCTCGTGGCTGCTGGACCAACCTAGTTGTCAACCACCTTTTGTCCGTACATCCTTGTCCCTGGTCTGGCCTTAGAGGGCGTGGGAATGTGGGGTGGGGGTGGGGGGTTACCCTTTCCTCTTGTCTTTAGTTGGGGGGGTGGTTTTAACATTCCTGCATTCTTCTCACCGTTTACTACTACTTAAACCTATCATTCTTTTTTCTTATCTATCCTTTTACGTGTAGGAGGACCATTGTCTCTATACCTTCCACTGTGTTTACCTTCACTGCTTTCTTTACAGCTCTCCCCTTGCAAGTTTTCTGCGCGATACAGCTTCGTTGTTATTGCGCTTTAAATTATTGGGAAATCTATCTTCTCTTGAGCTCATGCCACAAATGGTGGGGGCATATAACTTTTTGTTAATCCCCCAACCCTTCAATATCACGACTCCTGCGTTTTCTTTATCTTTATTTAACTCATTTTTCTATCACTATCTAATCTACCTACTCGAGTTAGTTATTAATGAGATTTATATACTTTAGCAGCCCCATTTTTTTCCGAATGTTTACCACTTTTTAAAAACATTTTGGTAGTAATAGTCCCGTAAAATTCATCCGATGTACCAATAAAAAAAGTAGGTGCCAGCTTAGATTGACGAACAACACCCCTTACTCTCCCAAAGCTTCTCCCCACTTAAAAAAATGTATTACAATAAAAAAGGAAGGGGGAGACGAGCTAAACCTTGTCGAACTCCAAAATATCCTCAAACGCATTAATAGTCGAAGCTATTTAAGTCATTGTTTTTTAGACATATAAATTCATTAACTACGCGCTCAAAAGGCTAGTCAGTGAGATTTTTGTGTGTTAATTAAAGAATAATACAAATAGGTAAAATATTGACTTTGTAAAACGTGAATTCCAGGAAAATGTATATCATAGTCAAATGCAGCATTCGGAAGTAAATGTTATGTTTACAGAAACATGTGATAAGTAAATGCACACTGACTTGTAAAATCGATGCACCTGTTTGTTTTTCAATTATTATGACTAATATCTATTCTTCTCATAAGATTGTAATAGCATCGTAGAATATTCGATGAACGAAACATTAAAATAAATTTTTATTTATTAGAGTGAAGTTTTGGTCAATCTGAGGGCGACAGGTAGCTAGGAATCTCTGAATATGCATGTCTACAGACAACTTTGTGATAGTCAAATTGAGAGAAAAGCACAAAGCCTTAATAGAATCGATACCTAGTCATCTGGTACGAGTTTTCCTGCTACTCGGATGGTCTTTGAAAACTACCCCCTTCGAAAAGCTTCAGAGGTGACATGAAAACTCGAAATTTGATATTCAAGGAGAATCAAATTCTCATATGATTAAGATAAAAAACTGAGTGAGTGAGTAAGTAAGGTAATGCATCTAGTTTCTTAGTACAATATAATTTCACTAACGAGTTGAGATTGCCCTACTTTTAGTAGAAATAGGCCACCTGTAGAAATAACAACCAACAAACTTGTCCGTTTTAGTTTGGGTGTTTGGGTAGTTTGGAACAGTGAATAACCAGACTTGTGTATGTTCGAATATTTCAAATAATACATTTCTGCACTTTAAGAAGGAATTATGTTAATATGCTTTAGTAACCAAATTAAAAGACAGGACTATTCTTAAGATAGCCCCCGATGCATAATGCAACCCAACACCCCCCAAAGAATTAGAAGAGCAAAATGGTAGTAAATGAATTCCTACATCGTCAGTTCCTTGTTATGAACCATAAGGCTAAAACCAGACAAAACCACGAAAAACTTATAAAAAAATGACTGAAATATTGAAGACAATATCCTGAAAGCAAATATCCTGAAAAAGAAACGGCTAAACATATGCAGCATTCATTTAATTGATGGAAGAATGGATCCTTTTAATACCCTACCCTTTAATGTAGCCATTTTAACATCCTCAACAACCCCAAAGTTTTTGCGATTGAACATCATCATCAAAAGCTTTGAGCTAGGTTAGCTATCTTAACCTAACCAAACCTAACCGAAAGTCTCATAGCCGATTTGCTTCTTTTTGTTCCATTTTTTTCCATTCCAGCAATCCATAATATAAATCCAATGCCGGAATTGAAGTCTGGATTTAGCAAAAAAAATAAGGCAAAAAGAACTCACCAGTTCTTATGGAGGTTGTGTTCTAAAATCGTTTGTATTGGGGGTTGGGGGGAGTGGCATTTCCAAGCAAACAGTTTGACTTTTTTTCTATTTGGACCAGTTTATTTGTTTACAGCACAACTGAGGGTGGTGGGTCCTCCATAAGCGAGGGAATATCAACAGTCTGTAACATGCTGTCAACCTATTTTACCATTTGAAGAATATAGAAAACCACAAAATACTCATGTCATGTATATAACTAATCTGAAGGTATTAAATATGTTCTCCATTTTTGACATATTCGTGAATACATATGTTTGTGGATAAAGGAGTGTAGGAAAAGGAGCGATTAAAAAATAAACAAAGAAAGTAGCGTCAGGCGTGTTGCCAACGGCTTCTTGCGTCGCAGGGTTACCGTTGGTACATCTCCTGTGCCATCTTGAGTATGTTAGAGTCATTCAAGCGAAACTCTTAAACTGCCCGCTTGTAATTGTTGGCACGCTACACACTGTCAGAAAGGAGTACTGTAATTAGGTACTATAATTTCAGAATATAATCCATGTCTTAAAAAGGGGTTACTCTTAAAGAGATTAAATAAACTGAAAAAATAACGCAAAACAACACATTATAACCAATCCTTAATTATTGAAAAATATATTTTATACTCTAAATTTTAGAATGAAATTGCTCCATCAAAATATGGGATCGTGGTTCCAAGGAAGACAATGCCACCTCTGTCCTTACGACTTTGAAAACTGTTAATAATTCCCGGAGTAACCTTGGGAGGACCTTGGCAATTCTATCATTCGAAAGAGAATGTAAACACCTTAAGGGCTTCAAATTTCGTTAGAATCGGCCGAATAGTTATGATGTTATTGCCAAAAATCCCTAATTCCCTGGCTAAACTTGGGTGACTTTGGCAATTATATTATTTGAAAGGAAATGTAAAACAATATAAGTGGTTTCAAATTTCGTTAGAATCAGCCGAATAGTTGATATTATTGCCCCCCAAAACTAATTCCCGGGCTAACCTTAGGAGGATCTTAGCAATTATATCATTCGAAAGAGAATGTAAAACAACATAAGGGTTTCAAATTTCTTTAGAATGGTCGGAATAGTTATGATGTTATTGCCAAAATAAAATAATTCCCTAGCTAACCTTGGGAAGACTTTGCCAATTATATCAATCGAAAGAGAATGTAAAATAACATAAGGGTTTCAAATTTCGTTAGAATTGGTTGAATTGCTACAATGTAGAGTCGCCCGTGACTAAAAAGTCACAACTTTCTAAAAGTTTATTAAAAAGCAGAACTAACTTATATTAATATATATATATATATATATATATATATATATATATATATATATATATATATATATATATATATTTAATTAAAATGGCGGGCCTTAACTTTTTGTCACACCTCATTTATGGAATTGGAAAGGCGAAAAAGTGGTCACACCCTAATTGCATAGTCTAAAATAGTATAGCATACATATCATGTTATTGCATAGTGGTGCTTATCATATTATAGCATAGTATAACATGGCATAGTATATTATAGCATAACATAGTATAGTATAGTATAGCATAAAAAACATAGTATAGTAAAGTATAATATAGTATAGTATATTGTAGTATAGTATCTCCTAGCATAGTATAACCTAGCATAACATATCCTAGTATAGCCTAGTATTGTCTAGAATAGTATAACATTTTATAGCATAGTCTAGTATAGTCTAGAATAGTAGCCTGGCAAAACCTACCTTACCGTAGGATGCCTAACATAGTATTACCTCGAATAGCATAATAGAGCCTAGAATAGTATAGACTAGCCTAGAAGGCTTAACATAGTAAATCCTGCCTAGCCTAGCCTAGCATAGTATATCATAGCATAGTATAGTATAGCATAGTATAAAAGAGTAGATTATGTCATAGCATAGCCTACCATAGTACAGCCTAGCCTAACATCGGATAGCCTAGTCTAGCATAGCATAGCTTAGTATAACCAAGTCTAGCCCATGATTCCTTATAATAGTAGAACTTACCATGCATATCCTAGCGTAGCTAGCCTTAAATAGTACAGTTTAGCCTGACATAGTATGACTTCGCCTAAACTAATCTAGCCTAGCCGAGAATGTATAGTATGGCCTATCTTAGCCTAGAAACCATAGTAAAGCCTAGCCTAACAAAGCCTAGTACAACCTAGCATATATAGGATCATAGCCTAGTACATTCTATCCTATCCTACTTAATATATTCTAGCCTATATAGACTAGCATAGCCAAGTATAGTATATCATAGCCTACCTTACCCTACCCTAGTTAATATAGTATATCATAGTATTGCCTAGCCTAGACTAGACTATTAGATCTTATCTTAAGGGTTCATAGCATACATAACATAGCCTAGCCTACCCTACCCTACCAAAGCCTCGCTTATCGTAGCCTCGTATATCGAAGACTATCCAAGTGTAGCAGAGCTTAGTATATCATAGCCTAACCCAGCATACCATAGCGTAGCGTAGCCTAGTATAGCTTTTCATGCCCTGCCTAGCTTAGTATAGCTTAGCCTAGCCTAGCCTTAACTATCCTAGACATGTATAGTCTATACTATATTATTATACCCTAGTCAAGCATAGCTTATTATTGTCTATCCTAACATATGTACTATATGCCTTCCTATCATAGCATATTATAGCCTAAATTAGCATAGGATATTTTACCCTTGTACATTATATTTTAGCATAGCTTAGCATAGTATAGCCTAGCGTATAATATCCTAGCATAGTCTAGCCTATTCTAGGCTTGCCTAGCAGAGTATAGCATATCATAGCCTAGTCTAGTCTAGCAGAGCATCGGCCGAAAAGTTATGATGTTATTGCCAAAACAAAATAATTCCAGGGATAACCTAGATATGACTTAGACAAATGTATCATTTGAAAGAGAATCTAAAACAACATAATGGATTTAAATTTCGTTAGAATCGGCCGAAGTTATGATGTAATTGCAAAACAAAATAAGTACCGTGCTAACCTCGGGAGGACTTTGGCAATTATATCATTCGAAAGATAATGTAAAACAGCATAATGGTTTTAAATTTCGTTAGAATCGGCCGAATAGTTATGATGTTATTGCTAATACAAAATAATTCCCGGGCTAACATGGGAGGACTTTGGCAATTATATAATTCGAAAGAGAATGTTAAACGACATAAGCGTTTCAAATTTCGTTAGAATCGGCCGAATAGTTACAATGTTATTACAAAAACAAAACAAAAAAGCAAATCGGACAGACTGACATAGTGAGATGTAGAGTCGCTCGAGACCTGACTCGCACGCGACTATAAAGAATAAAAATTCTATGCAAGTTTTCCTTCATTGAAGGGGCAAGTGGCAATTAATTTATATTGACACCAAAATATCTCGACCGTAATTCATTCTGCTAATTTTGGTAAATCGAAACTTTTGTATTTGTGAATTTTAAAAAAAGAAAGAAAGAGAATACAGGATATTTTCTCCGAATTTTTAGGTCTGTTTGTCGATTTGGGACGGTTTAAATCTCAGAGTTGGAAATAATGGCGAACATTGGCAACCATCCAAAGATACAGATGCCAAATGATTCCAAGAATTTAGAAATGAGAATAAATTCCCCTCCCATGTTTTGGGGGGACAACGAAATGGAATTGATAGAATTCAACTTGGACATATGGACTTGACTGGACTGAAGAAGAGAGATAAACACATGAAGAAACAAAGAAAATTCTAGTGTCATTCATAACCTTTCAATTATTATTATTATGAACTTAAATCGAAGCGAAGACCAACAGGTGGTCAATTAGGATAAGTAGAAAAGTGTGAAAGGTACAAACCCGAGTAGTCTAATGAGGAGACTACTTTATATGCTCGAGAGTGCGCAACCTTCCAGAACATGCTCAACGTCCACGATATAGGGAAATTTCCATGCGGGCGTTGGTGACACATAATCCTCTAGATGACATCGGCAGTATATACGAGGGGCAGTCAATAAGTTTTGCAATTCAGATATAAGAAAACGAGATATGAGGAAAAGTGTTTTATTATTTTTCAATATAACTACCCTCGACCTCAATGCACTTGCGCCACTTGTCCCTGACGCTTCGAATTCCCGAAAACCAGAAATCTTCCGACTGCTGATCAATCCACTCCTGGACGGCGAGCTGGACATCTTCATCGTCCCCAAACCGCCGTCCACGCAGTGTAGCCTTTAGCTGGCGGAATAAAAAGTAGTCGTTAGTGGCCAGATCTGGACTGTAGGGGAGATGGTTGAGCTCCTCGAATGTGCACTCGCGCAGGCGAGCTTGTGCAACTCTGGCCATGTGGACTTTGACGACGTTGAAGTCAATCATGGGGTGTGAGGTTTCTAGGGACTCAACGGGCAGAGACCTTGGTCATGGCCAAATTGTCGTGGATGATGTTGATAACACTTCCATGTGATATTCAAAGTTCTCGCTCGATTTCTTCAACCTTCACCCGTCGATTTTCGAGGATCCTCCTCTCCACACGGGCCACATTGTCCTTGCTGGTCATGTCTGACGGGCGTCCTGGACGGGGGTCATCTTTAAGGGATTCCGACCATGGTGGAACTCCCTATTCCAGCGAGCAATGGTTGCATAGGAAGGGACGGTGTCGGTGTACACTGCAACCATGCGTTCATGGATCTCTTTTGCATTCTTGCCTTCCTTGGTCAAAAATTTGATCAGTGCGCGGTGCTCAACCTTCTCCATTGTTGAAAAATTTGTGACTGACGATCTGCGATCAGCTACTGCTTCTTAAATAGACGAGGCAGGAGCGTGCGGCTGCAGGTCCTGACTTGTCATAACTTGTCATAACACCCTCACAAACAGCCATCCCCCTTCCTCTGTTTTGCCCTACCGATTCGCAAAACTTATTGACCACCCTTCGTAGCACGTGTAAATTCCCTCGTTGGTTATACCATTTTCTTTTCTTTAAAAGAATAAAGAGGTGTAGGGTTAGAAGAGCCCATTCCGCTGGATGCGCCTCCTGAACTTCTCTGCCAATTTCACGTTTGGAATGCAATCACTTATAGTCGTTTTATACGACGTACAGCTATCATCACAATCTTATATTGTGTTCCTAAAATGGTTGTTGTGGAAAGTTCCACGAATTTCTTTTGCTTTCCTCTGGCGAAGGTAGGCCTCACTTAAATTATCTAGGTTGGAGGCCTACGTCCTTTCGGAATGGGTAAATCGTGTAAAGTAAATAGGCTTCCGCTCAAATAGGTAAGATTGCAATTGCCCCAAGGACAGCGTTTTTAGTCGCGTGCGAGTCTAGTCGCCAGCGACTCTACATCTGACTATGTCGGTCGTTTTTTGTAATAGCATCATAACTATTCGGCCAATTCTAACGAAATTTGAAAATCTTATGTTGTTTTACATTCTCCTTCGAATGCTACAACTGCCAAAGTCTTCCCGAGGTTAGCCAGGGAATTATTTTGTTTTGGCAATAACATCATAACTATTCGGCGGATGGTATGGTATGGTATAATCTGCTAGGCAAGCCAAGAATAGGCTATACTATACTAGGCTATTATAGGCTAGGCTATACTATGCTAAGCTATGCTAAGATATAATGTACAAGGGTAAGATATACTATGGTAATTTATGCTATAAAATGCTATGCTAGGATAACATATAGTATGTTAGGCTAGACAATACTAAGCTATGCTCGACTAGGGTATAATAGGATAGTATTGGCTATATATGTCTAGGATAGTTAATGCTAGGCTAGGCTATACTATGCTAGGTATTGCTAAGCTATACTAGTCTAGGTTATACTATTCTAGTCTATGTTAAGTATTCTAAGATATACTAGGCTAGATAGGGCTATACTATGCTATGCTAGGGTAGGCTAAAGTATAATAGGCTAGGGAGGGCTATGCTCTGCTATGCTAGGCTATGCTAGGTAATACTATGTTAGGCTACGATAGGCTAGCTAACCAAGGCTATAATAGGCTAAGCTATGTAAGGTTATTCTAGTCTAGGGTATGGTATACTACTCTAGTCTAGGATATATTAGGCTAGGCTATAATATGATACGCTTGGTTATATCAGAATAAGTGAGGGCACGCGACTTTTTGGTCAGCAGACCTTGTTCCAATTTGTATTTATTTAAAGGAGACTGAAAACCACCGCCCCTCCCCCTTAAGTTCTGATAAGAGTCCAAGAAAGCAGTGAGGTTAGGAAAAGTGAAAATGTGCACTTAAAAATGATGGTTTCGCAACAATTTGTAAGGGGAAAAACCAACTTAAGGGCTATCCCCCCCCCCCGTCAACATGCTTGCCGCAACTAGAGTTTTAGTCTAATAATTTATTGGTATTGTGGTTATAACTGATCATTGGGCTTTTGTCCCTGATTTCCCTAAAAATGGTTTTATAACCACCAGTCCAATTATACATCACTGAATAGGGTATATAATTGTAACCGACCATTTAGTATTATAGTACTAGTGTATCCATGCCGTCAAAAATGATGGCACCATTTTTAAGTTAGATCTATATTTCATTCGTGAAAACTGTTTTTAAATATAAAAAAAACCCGCCGCTTTCTATCTATAACACTAGCCAACAAATTTTAACTTCGTCTATGCTACTTGAGTAAATGTTTTTGTAGCTAACTAATTTTGGTGCGCTGATTCCAAATCTGTGCTCAGATTTATCCTAGCACGTAAGGTTCCTGAGTTATGCAACTAGGCTAGGCTATATGGCTCACTTTGTCACCTTCGATCAATTAATGATATAATTATTCCGAGTTTGAGAAGAATGAGACGTTTCTGGGCAAAGGTTTGGAATCGGGGCAGTCTATTTAGCATTAGGTACGCCCTTTTGCAGACCCAGACAGGATATGTATTACATATAAAAGAGGTAGTACTCACCTAACTATAAATTTGGTCAAAAATGTTTGAGACTCTTGCTCTTGCGGTTGTAAGTGGATATAGGATCCTCCCGTTGTAGGAACCAGCAGTAGTCACCTATCATGTTTTCGTTGAAGCGGCCTTGATACCTGCTTTTCATGATTGTGATATCTCGGTGGAGCCTTTCTCCATGTTCCTCACTAATATCACCCATATTAGATGGAAAGAAATCTAGATGCGAATGCAAGAAATCTATCTTAAGAGACATCCGACGCCCCATTCGTCGATAGGCCTTTAGCATGTTGTCCACTAGTTCTTCATAGTTTTCAGCCCTATGATTACCAAGGACGTTCTGCAACACATGGACAAATGAATCCCATGCTGCCAACTCAAGTGGAGTTAGTTTATTTCTGAACTCCCCGTCACGCATCAATTCTCTGATCTCCGGCCCTATAAAAATGCCAGCTTTAAGTTTAGCATCGGTTTTCTTTGCACCAAATTTATCTTTGAAATACTGGAATAAATCAGAATCATGGGCCATTGCTTTAACAAAATTCGTGATAAGGCCAAGTTTGATATGAAGTGGTGGAAGCTAGATCTTCTGTGGATGTATCAAAAGCATGTACTTCGCATTGTATCGGCCAACTAACTCTGTGTTCTTCTCTTTCGGGCCACTTTTTGACAATATAATGATTCCTGTCGTTACGGCTGTTCAATAGTCATAAGAAGCACATATTCTTTGTATATCCTAGCTGCAGTCCAAGGAGAAATTACCTCTAGATCACCACAGATATTCCACTTATGATGCGAGTAATGAACACCTTCCAAAATAAATTTCATTGAGTCATATGTCTCTCCTCTATCATGCCAACAATAAGTGCGACAGGAATTGAAGTTTTTTTGTTACCATTATGTAGCAACACAACTTTGAGGCTAGCAGTGCTTGTATCGATGAATAGTCTCCATTCATCAGGTAAATGCTCGTTTCCTAGCTGATTCATGAGGCCATTAACATCAATACAGAAGCAAGCACCATCTTATTTATAGAAGGCAGCTAAGTTCTCATGGCGTATTACGGAAAGTAGATATTTTTGCATCGTCCTCTAGAAGATTCCATTGCTGTAATCTGGAGCGAAACAGTTCTGTGTTCTCCTTTGACAATGACAAATCGCTCACCAAATCATTCAATCTTTCTTGATTTATCAACTGGATCTTCTTTTCCTTAGAATCATCCTCATACATTTCATCGTCATTGTTATCCTCCTCTTCAGGCGATGAATCATCTTCTTTGTCTGCACTGGCTGATGGAGGAACTGGGATTGGCATCTCCATATTATGGAGGACTGGTTTTATAGCTGACTTACAATCTGGATATACAATTTTTGACTTGTTCTTATTTGAGAATCGCGTAATATTTGTCATACAAAAGTAGCAATCAAAAACATTGTTATAGCACACCATTGTTATAGCAAAAGGCATACCCTTCCGTTTGCCATTTAATCACGGTGTGAGCCCCGTATAACACACAGTACAAGATTTGTGAGGTGCCCAGGGCTTGTCTTGATCACCAACTTTACAACCAAAATAATAATTGCATGCAGTTTTCACTCTTTTAGCTCAATTTTTTCGCTGGTTGCTTGGAGTATATATTCCACAGATATAACAAAAGTTGCCTGGGCTATTTATACATCCTCGCCGATTCATGTTTTCAACTTAGTTTGTATATATCCTGTTATATACTTTTGTACAATCTTATTTCATTTACAAATTAATTGAGAGATAAATCTGAAAGAAAAATGCAATTAATCACTGTATGTAAATACCGTTTCAACACCACTACTATAATGGCTAAATTTGGCAACGTGATAAAGCAGGAATGTAACGCAGGAACCAAACACACACAACACATCCTCTCACTACGGTAGCCGAAGCAACACTGCCCATATGTGTAACTAAAGTGCACATGTGTAACACAGGAACCTTATGTGCTAGAACAATTCTGATTGCAGATTCGGAATCAGCATACTCGATTTAGTATAAATCACAAGCTAATACCCAAGTCGCAAAATGTACTAAATCAATATACATATGTATATCTATTTCAGTGTCTTCTTTATGATATCTGTTTTGCCCAACTCATTACTAATCCCAACGTTCTATAAGACATCGAATTAATAAATTCTATCTGTATTGTTACACACATACACACACGCATATATATATATATATATATATATATATATATATATATATATATATTAAATAAAAAATAAAGCTACTTCACCATTTTTTCATTGTAGATTCGAGTCTTACCGACAAAAGAAAAAATTATAAATAAATACACGGCGGGTATTATTATTATTATTATTATTATTATAGATTATTATTGAAGCTCTTCTATATTAATGGTTTTCTTCTCACTGACTGAACATTACGAATGGGACAAGAAAATCGATTTCAAGTATACCTACGGGAGGGACCTTCTCTCTCTCTCTCTCTCTACTTTGTTCTCAAACAGGGGACCTGTTTACAAAGCACAAACGGATCCAATGCAGGCCCGTAGCCACGGAGGAACTATAAAAATCTGATTAGCCCCCAAAATATTTTAGCCTAAAATAATAATATGATTTCAGTTACATACAAGGGAGAAGTTCTCCCTCGTGTGAAACATTACGCAGCAGTCATGTACATTGATATCATCTGGAAGAGGTTATTTTGTCTGTGGCTCCAGCTTTATATTACCATTTTGGTTTTGTGAACTGCCGGTTGGCTTACAAGTTGAAGAACTGACTGCATAGTAAAGCTCTGTAATTGTATTTTGCCCTTAGCCATTCCATAAGTTAAAATACATTCAAACTTTCTAAGAATTCAGCGCCAATTCTGGAAGTCCATTCCAATAATTTTGTTGCAAACACCATCTTCACAAGAGGGCAATCCTCAAATCACGGTAACCCATTTGCAATTCTATTTCCCAAACTGATTATATTAAATATCATTTTATAAATCAATTTTATAATAAAAACACAAGTGTTTGTATATATTATCATAACAAAATCCTATAATTTCAACTCAAAAAACTACAACAATAATGCTACTTATGGACTCTGAACTTTTCAAGTTTTGTTGGCTTGGTAGTCGCGGTAGCTAATAACGAAATGGCTGGTAAGTGGCTTATTTTTATCACTCTATTCCCAACGTTACATATATGTAATCACGGCAAACTGCAAACTTAAATATCAAGATGGTATTTGTTAAAAATAGCCCCCCCACCTAAAATAGAAATAGCCCCCTCAAAATCACGGCCTGGCTACGGGCCGGGTCTCCAGAGGCGCCTTTTCGTCAAAAACAAGCAAGAGGCTTCTCCACTACTTGCCGAAAAGCTTAAATCCGATCGGGCAAGAGATCAATTAGCTCTCTTTCCAATTTAAAACGAATGAATGAATAGTGCCGAAAATAACCAATTTAAGACGAGGGAAACAAATAAGTGTGCGTCCAGAAATTCCTTTACTGCGCGACCAAAGAACGACTTCTCCTCGATGACAAATTATTGAGCCCGCCAATCCTTCAAGAAACGGTATGCCATTCATACTTTTGATGCTGGGAGGTGTCATATAACCTTACTAGTTTAAGGGTCAATCAAGGCCCTCATTCAAATTAAGTTTCCCCTTAGCTCGACTTTCTTTCCTGTACTGTTAGTTTGTGTTTAAACAAGATTGTAAGCAAAGCTAACTATATCGTGACCTCGATTCACAATTCCTCCAATTTAATGGCCCTGAATTTGTAGATGCCTTTAACGGAAGGGAATTTAGGAAAGTAATAATTTACACGGAATTTTTATTGAATATTACCACCGAACTCATTATAGGAAAGAACTTAACGTTGCATAACTTTAGGGAAGCTTTTAAGAGTATTCACTTATAAAAATGGAACTTGTTTCAGATTTCTCACGACAGTTTTCCGAGAGTCAATGAAAAGGGATGTTTTCTCGAAGGGGAAAAGCAACCCCCCTCCCCCTCCCCGACCAATCCTGAAACGACGCGCGGATCAATTGACAAGCAGCAATCTTCCTCCCTAAACACATGCAGGTTGAAATTTAATGCTACTTTAATTCCTTAGTTTAATCTTTTATATTAATTATATAATTTCATGTCTGTATTATATTAATTTAGACGATCAGCTTTCTTAAGTTTTTCTCGGAACAATTGGATTCTCTTAGACTTGACTTCATTACTATGCCAAACAAATTTATGTAATTACTCGTAATAAAAAGAGGAGACTTACTACGGTTATTATCGCAATATAACTAATATGTTTGAAACAAAGTTCTCGCACAACTTTTAAGGACAATGATTTACAATGAAACAATACAGCCAAAGAAACATCAATGAACAATGTAATCACCGTTATTTCTGAGTACCTGCTTCAAACGAAGGGATAGATCATGAATGCTTTTGTTGTAAAATCGAACTGGTTTTTCTTTTCAAGAAGACTCCAACTGTAGTTTTTAGTTTCTCATCATTTGCGAAGGTTTTGCCATTCAAGAAGTTCTGCATTCCAGCTCCAGGGGATTTTCACGGGTATGATTTGGAATGTGTAGTCGGGCGTTATCATGAAGAAACGTGACGTCAATTAATTCCGGTCGTTTCTCTGCAGTTGCATCTACCACCTATGTTGCAGTTGTTTAGGTGCAACTTTGGCTGTCCAGCTTCTTTTGCGCGCCATGATGGAGTGTAAACACCATTTCCCATCTGCAATAAGCACTTGTTCAGTCAATCAAAACGACGTTTCTTGGACAGTAGTGTCATGCAGGCGTCTATGCGCGCTGACGGTCGAAACCGGTCAGCTTATGTGGAATTCATACGTCCAGTTTGCCGACTTTGCCAAGCTTCCTCTAAATAATACAAAATGGCTGTATGGCTGACGCTAAACTTTAAACTTTTCAGCCAGCTCACGTGATGTCAGATGTGGATCAGCTTTGACGCAGGCGCACGAACGGTCATTGTTAATACGTGAGGGTCGACCACTTCTTGGCTGATCTTGAAACTCGAATTGGCCACGCTGAAACTTCTTAATTAAACCAATCGTAAGCTTTGCGACGACTTATTGTGTCTTCCCCAAATGCTTGTTTGATACGAGGTGCAATTGGGCAGCGTTTAGGCCCGACTTGTAATCGTACAGTAAAAGGGTACGTTGCTGCTCACGAGAAAGTCATTTGGTGGGTATATTTTGAAACTTTGATATCATTTAAGGTGTCCGACTAATTACTGTGTAGTGACCTAAGCTTTCCTAGGCCTCGCTTGAAAGTGCTTATTGACCTAGTCTATCTAGGTCACTATGTACTTTCACCCGAGGTCTAGGAAAGACAAGGCCACTACACACTAACTAGTCGTACACCATGTATAAATCTAGAAACTTTTAAATACATTTATAATTATATGTCTATAAATAAATAAACTTATAAAAAATTGTTGTGCGGGTACTTTGTTTCTAACCTAATATAATGGGTGATGGAGAAATGTCTCTAATTTCCTCGGTCTCATGCCATCTGCCAAGCTTGAAAGAAAATTGCAGAATCTTACTCGTCTATATTTATAGAACCAGAGACGGTTTATTTTGTTTTGCACATTAATTGCTAACATACTCGTAATTGATAACGTGTACAATTTCTTCTGTCTAAGCGTTTCAGAAACTCGTCCTCAGATGTGGGAATAGTCTTGTGAAACAAAAGAAAAAATATCTTAATTTATACATTTGGGTATAGTCGTCGGCTGTTCTGCCGACAACGCAGAGCATGCGCAAACATTGTTTCAGCATCTTTGCGCCAAAAAGGCTGCAAAACCTTCTGATTGGTCGAATCCGTATATCGTCTGGAGCAGAGTAATCAATAAGAAAACGTTTGACATCCAATCAAGAATTTTGAGCGTTTTCATCTGTGATTTTTTTTTCGCATTTAGAAATGAGTAAGAACATACAAGTGCATTAATATCAAGTATCGTTTTAATTACGTTCCGTTTGTTGGATATACATGTATCTATTTACACAAGTGTTTTATCAATACATATATTAATGTTATTTTGCAGAGTTATGGACGAAAGTTAAAGCGAATCAAATTGGGATGTGGATATATTTTTCAAGTAGCAATTCAGGAGAAGAATTAGGTAGAATTTAAGAACAATATCAATGGGGACCCGCCCCGGCCTCCTCATGAGGAGTACCTTTGTATACTTATGAAAATTTTGAGCAATTTCGGGGCAATCAACTTTTATTTCAATGAATGAACACCTGTAAATATAGTTGTTCATCACTGAATAAATAATAACGAAAATAACAATAACTAACAGATTAGGTCAGAAATTCTTAATTTTCTTTCATAATAAATACATTTACAATTTTATATTCCAAGTTGGAGTTTGTTATATAAAGTATAGAATTCAATTTCACTCGTGCATTTATTATTAAGACTCGGGGCCAAACAGAATCAGTAATACTAAATTATTATATAAAATTAAATATATCTTTTAGTTATCTTTGTTTCTTTTTTACGTATATCTCCAAAATATTTTTGTCAGAGAGTAGTTATTATTAGTTGTAAAACATGCTGCCATATGTTAGGTGTCATGGATGGCGAAGGACCGTAGAGGCCGCGTTCCCAAGTGGCACACGAAGATCACGACGGGTTTAAGGAATTAGGATCCAAAATTGATCATTTTCAGTTCGCACGTTAAACTAGAGGGCACACAATCCTGCAGATGTTAGCTGCATTAAGGTTGCCTATGCTACTACACTTGACGTCCTCTTGCGTGTGAGAAATAAAAGACCTATAAACGAACAATATATATATATATTTTTTTTTAAATATATATATTTATATATATATATATATATATATATATATATATATATATATATATATATATATCCCACTACATATGGAACCTAAAAAATCAATCGGGCGGAAAAATACTGGAGATCTTACTTTTGAGCGGAGGCCGAATCGCTCATCGTTCCAAATGGGCCGAAGTGATCGGTTCTCTTTCTCGTTATCACCCATGTTGATGCACCATAGATCGCATCCCTCATTCCTCGGAGGGGAGGTGAACGATGAACCCCCTGCCCAAGGCAGATAAGCTCGGAACAGAAGGTGCCTAGACCCCCATCCCCGAGGTTACGGAAACCCTGCCAACGGTTGGCGCTTCTAGGTGCGTACAATATTCGGACACTCTCAAATGAGATTGGGCTCCATGAACTAGAAGAACGTGTGAGGAGCAGAATGGATAGGTAGGATAATTCAGAAGACGCGAGGGAAAAGAACCGAATCCGGAGACAGATTGGTTTTAAATTGCAGAAGGTGCAAACCTTTACATTTCTGAACCACTTATTCCAAAATAGGCAAAGCAAAGATGGATATGGATGGAACCATATGGGGGCCAAAAAATGAGGTCAAGTGCATACTCTTTATCAGCAAATATTTTCATTAAGGATATATCGATTACATTATCAACCCCTCCAATTCATTAGCGACCACAGATTGCTTAGGAGCAACCCAACTTTTCTAATATATATATGTTCCACCAGGAACTACTTCAGTTTCAAGATTGCCCGTCTATTGCCGCAGTTATGTAGACGAAGGATTCCTTCTCATAATTCGCCATCCTAACCATGCTACTTACTTATGATGAAGATTTGTGTGAGGGCGTTAATGCAGCTTGGACCAAAGTATTTTAGTTGAATGTTTAATATGTTGCCAAGTCCCAAGGCAAGGGAAGATTTTGCCTGTCATATATCCTTGAATACCATTGTTGTGATAAATTGTCTGTGTATGTCGTGGCCAATTACAAATGAGTGTATGTCTTTGATTGTGGTTCTGTGTGAGAGGTCATTATTTCTGTTGCTGATTTTTATGGTGTCAACATAAGAATATGAATCTGCAAAAAGGCTTAATCAATAGCTTATACGAGACATCCCAAGTTCAGTCCCACCTAGAATCCTCATGCATAGGTCTATTCAGTCTATTCTTAAAACTCCCCAGGGGTGACGCTTCTATCACATGGCTACTGAGCCTATTTCATTAATCTACAACGATTAATAAACCAATTTCTGCCAATCTCTTTTCTTGACATAAAAGATGCCCAGCTTAAACCCATCTCCTTTCTAACACATGTAGATTTAGTCTCATAAGCCTTTCACCATAGGGTAAGCTCCTCAACCCATGAATCATCTTAACCATCCTTCTTTGTACAGACTCAAGCAAAGCAATATCCATCCTATAATGCGATGACCAAAATTGAACCGCATAGTCAAGACGCGGCATAACTAATACCAGGTACAGTTTCAGAAAGACTCTATCGCACCTATTTCTCACGTCCCTCCCAATTAACCCTAATACCTATTAACTTTATTCTTAGCACTTAAGCACTGCTTTCTAGGTAGGATGTCGGAACTTACAAGGACACCTAACTCTCTCTTTCATTCTGGCAAATATGTGTACATTTCCTCATGTAGCTTCTGTAAATGATCTTGGAAAAACAATTTAATGTCAGCAAACTCTATTTCTGATTAATCTCCCACCACTGCACTCAGCTCTGAAAAAGCAACTATTTTCCGATGGCTAATTTTTCTCTCCAAAGTGCAAGTTTCTTCTTAAATGATGTAATTTTTTCACTGATGTCTACCCTAGTTTGATTTTGGCTTTGCATGTATGAGTTTAATTCATTCATGTGCCTGAAGATTTTGGCTTTGCATGTATGAGTTTAATTCATTCAAGTGCCTGAAGCTTTCGCCTAAATATGCTAGCGTTACCACCCAAGCAGCAATTTTGCTTCTTCTCTTGGAGAAAACCTTTTTCAGTTTTAAGTTCAATAACCGGCTTAAAGATGTGACCTCGAGACAGCCAACGGTAATCAGAGTGGAAAAGTAACTTCTGGTGATGTGATTCCATCTCTTCACACATTTTACGGAAAATGCGCGATTTCAAAGCTCTGACCTTTATAAAATTCACAATTTGGATAATATCATTCGGCGCAACATGGAGTTCTGGCTGGAGACGTTGAGAGGCTAAGTTTTCCTGAAGTAAGAAACAAAACTTACTCGACTTCAAATCATCGATGGCGATCCATCACTAGACACAACCAAACAGTTCAACCAGTCTATGTTATGTTTCTTGAAAATATTGTCCACCATAACAAAGATATCCTGTGGGGGTTGTTGACAGTGCATTAAAGAATAGAAATTCTTCCAGAATTCTGTCATCTCCCCTGTACTTCGCAAATTCATGAGTTGAGGTTCACCAGTAATGTCCACAGATTCATCTGTCTGCAATAAAATTTACCTGCTGTTTTTTTGTGCCACAATTAATTGATCCAAAATATTTAAGGATATAAGATAAATTCTACCTTTGATGCTGTTGTTAGAAAGTGGTACAGACTCAATTTCTTAGCTACATCTGCTCCACAAGTAGTTTTTACCATAGCGACTACTGCTGGTTTCACCAACTCATCTCCAATATTGGAGATAGGAATGTTCGTTCTGTATGATACTCCGATATGCTTAGCGATCCTACATTCCTATCTCCAAACCCGAACACTCCTCTATATGAGAACATTCACTAAAACATAACCACCCGTTTGACCCTGATTCCTTTAGTATACTCTCTTCTGCCTCCTTTTCTCTGGATCTAAAAATTCTTGAATCACTTTACATTAAACAAATAAACCCGGAACTCAATGATTATTCATCATCCCTCAAATTCGGCAAGCTTCTAAATAGTTAAAAATAATTCGGTCTCTTTTGTGGATTAAAGAGCCTAGGAAGGCTTGTCAGTGTCGCCTTAGCTGTTGCTATATCAGTGCTTGAATGCTTCCTGTTGCTTTTAATGTTGGTGTTTTTGGCGCCTTGTTTTTGTAGGCAATACCTTGCAATTGTAAATAGTCTGATTTATGGAGGAGGTTTAGGCTATAGTGTATTTATATAGCCTCTCGGGATGTTTGTTGTTGGTTGTTTGACAGAATGTTGGTAAAGCGCTTTTAGGTCATGTTTATGTGACTGAACTAGGGTGCTGAGAAGCCTTGGAGTTTGTGTTTAGTATAATTGTTGTAGTTAGTGTAAGTGCGGATGGTCTGGACATTTTGTTTTACTAAAATTGCCTCCGGTTAAATTCATCCCTTAAGCAAGTGGTTGCCAAACCCATGGTTGCGACCCAAATGAGGGTCACAAGGGTGCTCCTGACTCCTGAGGAGCGCGGGATGGCTACAAAAAAAAGAAAGAGAGAGAGAAAAAAATATTAGAAGTTAAAATAGTTCAAACATAATTATTAACATCATAATTGTGGAATATAATTCGTAATTCAAACTGGACTAGGACTAGGATATTAATAGATGGAGCAAAGCAAGTAATTCAATAAAGTTAAATTTTTTTTTTAATTAATTAATTAGTGAAAGTGATGAATTTGTGTGGTAGCTTTATAAAGGTGTGAAAATGGTTTCTAGTTTGCCCTGGTGTTAGGGCATCACTAGCATTCTTCTCATTTTTCTTTTTAATAGTAAAATTTTCCTCCGTCATTAATGGTGTTGACTGTGGTTGACAGCCAGTTTCCTCCATTATTATATATATTTTACTCTATTATATTCAATTTATTCTACCGTCGTAGCATTCAAGCCTTTCAAAGGTGTCTCATATGCTGAATCTCTTTAAGTTTTGTTGAGTTTTAAATTTATTTCTTTCATTTGGGCACCTCGCCTCTTTTTGTTGATTTTAGTTATTTTGATTAATTTTATTTGATTGGGATTTGGGCACTTCGCCTCTTTTTATTCTAAAGTTTTAATTATTTTTTTAATTATTTAATATGGGCACTTAGCCTATTTTATATTTAAAGTTAATTAAGTTTTATTTTATATTTAGGGGAATTCTTTAATATGGGCACTTCGCCTCTTTTTTAATTAAAATTTATTAAGTTTGAGCTATAATTATTATGGCACTTCGCCTCTTTTTATTAGAATAATTTCTTCTTTTGTTTGATTTCTTGTTTCGAGTCGGGTTCAGTATGGTCACATTAGTTTGATTTTGTGTACTAGTAAGTATACATAGGTAGTACTACTTCTCTTGCGCAGGTTCTACTGCTTGGGAACAGAGCCGTTCTACCAATTGCGCGTCTTCTATTTCCACGTATGTTTAGGTTAAGGTTCATTGTCGGGAGTATCTCTCGGTCTACTTTGTCCCATGTCTTTCTCCCTAGCCTTTGGATCTCCGTATTGACCGGCTTTAGTCTGATTCTATGGTGTAGAATCGATTGCCGAATACGGTCGATCCTTTGCGTGCCAGTAATCAGCAGTGTGGCTTTATTCTGCACCCTCTGCATCATTCTGAGAGAGGTACAGCTTGCCATCTGTGTGATCACGGCCAGGTACACTAGAACTGAGCGTACCAAGGCCATGCACAGCTTTTTCTTGTTTGGCACGCTGAGGCTTCGGAAATGGTAAAGTTTCCTCATCTCTCTTTTGGCTAGGGAGACTCTGGTATTTATGTGAGCCTTATATCCGGATTTGAAGAGTTGTAAGCCCAGGACTTTTCCCTCGTTGGAGTACGTATAGAGTTCGTTGTTGATGATGACGTCGTCTACTTTCCGGCGGTTCATTAGAATTATGGTGAACTTCTGGCGGTTGGTCTTAATTTTCCACTTCTTCTCATATCGGTTGATATTGTCGATTTCGACAGCTGTCGCCCTCGCCTGACTTCCAGAGTTCCTGAATGCACTCAGGATGATTTGGGTGATGTCATCTGCGTATGCAGATACATCGAATCGTACCTCACTGGAGCAGGCAGGTCAATTGTGTACACTAGGCATAGCAGAGGGCTGATACAGCTGCCTTGTGGAACTCCCGCCTCGAGTTCAAATTCGGGTCCCTTGCATCCATCGATCGCAATTTGGGCTCTCCTATCCGAGACATAGTTTCAAAGGACCCTTTCCAGGAGTGGGTTAAGCTGGAGGTTGAGAATCTTGAACTGTAACCGTCTCAGCCAAACCTTATCGAAGGCCTTCTTTACATCCCGCAGCACCACGTCTACGTACCTCCTCTCAGCTTTACTGCAAGCGAGTTTTTTCGCTAGGACTGCGAGAGATGTTTCCGTTCCTCGTCCCTTGCGGAACCCGTGCTGCTGAGGGTTGTGAGCTCCCAGCTCGGCTAGTTGTTCCTGAAGCCTGTCAGCTAGGAGTTTCTCGTAGACTTTTGCAACGATCTCCAGCAGGGCGATCGGCCAGTAATTTACCAGTTGATCAGAGGGTTTACCTCCCTTGAGTATGAAGATCACCTTAGCAATCTTGAAACCTTCCGGGAAGTAGCCCGTATTCAGGGAAGCGTTATAGATCTTCACGATTTCCTGAATGGTCTGATGTAGGGCATTAACCAAGTTGTTCCTGGTGATACCCGTTCAGCCTGGTGCCTTTTGTTGGAAGCCTCTTACAGTTATGGGACGTCCGTGGTCCGCCATCTCCCTGCCTTCCTTGACTCGATGTTGTGGGTGCGTGCGGTGCAATACCTGATTCAGTTCTTCGATCAGTTGGCCTTTGAATTCCTGGTCGAACTCGTCATTTTCTTCAGGGGTGATCCTGAAAACGTTTTTCCAGAAGTTCCTGAACTTGTCTTCCAGAACCGCCGGGTCCTCTATATAGTTTCCGTTCTCCTTTATCCGAGCCTTTGGTCTTGGTGTAAGTCCCTTTAAGTTCTTGAATTGGCGCCAGAACTTAGCCGGGCTAAGTTCGCTGTCGACTTCGGCTATCAAGTTGTTCCAGATTACTTCCTGTTGGAGGTTGATAGCCTCTCTAAACTCTGTGCTTAGGCGTCGAAGGAGCGAGCTTCTTTTCCGGTTGGGACCCTCCCGTCTTATTTCCCCGTACACTTCCCTGTGAACGCGAGCGATATCTCTCATCTTCTCTGTCCATCTGGGCTGAGGAGGTGTTTTATACCCTGTTATGGGTATGCTCTCGCGGCCCACATTTAGTATGGACGTTGTTATCCTCTCCAGCTCCCTGTCTATCTCCTCTAACGACGCCGCGCTTAGGTCAGCTGGCGCATATTGACTGAGTCGTCTTTTGTAACGATCCCAGTTGGCCAGGGCGTAGTTTTTCTGGAGAGGGACTGGGAGCTGGATTGGTGCAAGAGATACTGTGGTGAGTATCGCTATCTGATCACTAGGGACTGTTGGGCCTGGCTCACTATGGTAGTTGAATGGGAAGCCTTCACTTGCTAAGATTATATCAGGCTTAGTTGCTGATCTGGAAGTGATATAAGTCGGAAAGTCAGGACCTATTCTTTGGATGTTTTTCCTTCCCATAATCAGTTCCAAGTTTCGGCGCTATCGTTGGTACTACCATAGCCCGCCGCACGGCATCTGGCATTGAGGTCTCCCCCTAAGAATGCCATTCTGCGGTGCCCGAACAGTGTGTAAAAGTTATTTAACGGGAGATAGGCTCGGCGAGGGGGCTGATAGGCTGCGGCTATCACGAGGTCTCCTACCAGTGTATGCAGCTCGATCGCCACAAAAGACTCATCGAGTTCTGGTAGTTGTTTAAAGGAGATGTTCCTCTTGACAGCTATTGCAGCACCATCGAACCTTTCCTGGGAATGATTCTTCATGACTACTCTGTAGCCCGGTATTTTAATTCGACCAGCTGTGGTGTCGATACCGTGCTCCGTTATAAGAATGATGTCGGGGTCAAGCACTCGGAATATGTTTCCATATGCCGTGGCTTTCCCCTCCCATCCATTCACGTTGAGTGTCAGAATCTTCATTCTGTTGCTTACTCTCTCCATCTTCGATTATTTAGTGTTTCTGGGTGAAGTTCTTCTTTCTCCCACTTTTCTTTTTCCTGAACTCAGCGTTTGACATCTGCTCACAGGTGCTGTGATGTAGGGTCACATTCTGTGCGAGCAGAGCCTCTTCCACTGTTTCATGTTCGACTTCATAGTCATACTCATATTTGTATATTTTAGATCTTATACCTTGGAAAATACTCCTGGCTTCCATTTCCTATGGAAAGGAAAATTGATCGCAGGCGTAAATTTTCAAGTTAATGTTGTCTGACCGCAATCTTTTATTTTTTTTCTTCTTTCCCTTGGTTTCCTGGGATTGTGTTGCCTCGGAGTCTGGGAAATCTGATGATTCCGAGGAACTATTGGTGTCCGTATTGTTCTTTTCCGACGTGGTTGCCTGGTTCTGTCTAGGCGCAGGAGTTTTTGCATCGATTGCTTGTTTCTTTCCCTTTTTGTTTGTCGCTTTATTGGTATTGTCTTGCTCTGCTGGTTGTTGTTTTGGAACCATCTGTAGATGCAGTACATCCCCGGAAGAGGGGTTGTCCGGGAACCACATCTGTTCCATCCCATTCTTCGCTAGCATCTGGTTTAACTCTGTTGCGAACGTGCCCTGGCGAGTTAGGTTCATAACGTGCGCATGAAGGATACACGTCATGATTTTTGGGGAGTTTTCATTATGTATTTTGAGGTAAGTCTTTTGGTGTCCACCTCCGAGAGGGTTGTCTTTGCTGCTTGGGCGTAGGACGTGTTTGCCCTACGCGTTTCTTCACTTTTCTTGGCCTCCTGCTTATTTCTCATTATCTCCTTCTTTGCGGGACATGCCATGGCCATAGTCCTATGTCCCTGGCCGCAGCTCACGCACTTCTCTGTGTTGCTTTTACAGATCCGCCAATTGTGGCCCTTCTCGCTGCATTTAGAGCACGTCTCTTGAGGCTCTTTGCAGTCCTTTGTGGCGTGTGACTCCATCTTATAGCATTTGAAGCAGAATTTGACAGGAGTATATTCTCCTTTCTTAACTTGCTCCCCGCTAATTTTGGCATTAAACATGAGAAGGCCTTGTTCTTTTGCCTTTTGAGCAATGGTCGTCTCCTTGAAGACCACCTTGAACACATGGGTGTACTCGCCACCATCCCTTCTGTTCTTAAACTTTATTACCTCGGCTACCTTGGCTCAGGCTTGCCGAAGCTGGATTTCCACACTTATTTCTTCCGCGGAGTGTTGGCAAATCCACGGGTTGATTCGACGGCACACCACGCTCTTGTGGGCCAGGATCTGCGGTGGTACTGCTAGCTGCAGCCCGATGCCTCGTAGGACCCCAACTGCCTTGTCCTTTGTGATGTACTCAATATCTCTTTCCTTTTCGCATATCGCGATGTACCCCGAGGCTATGTCAAGCAGCCTCACCATGGCAATGCTCAACTTGCCATATACAGCCTCGAATAAGGTTTCTCTGCTAGGCTTGGGTTGCCCGTCGACAACCCGCAGAGGTATCCTAGTCGTATGGTCTTGGGCCATCTCTACACGAGAGTGGCTCCTCAGCCCTGGGTTTACTTTACCTCCCACTACTTTTGTTATGGGCAACTTGATCTAAGTCAATATGTTACACCTTTACTTCTTAATCTTCTGTTTTTGGATTTCTTGATGACTCCCTCTACTTCGTCGATAAGCCTACGTGAACGTGAACTGCCAAATGGGGGGGATGAATGATGGTGGGTGGACCCGGTGAGGCCCCTCAGATGGGTTTTGTGTGGCGGACTTGATGATGGGTGGTGATAGAATCAACTACCACCATCCGGGGTTTGGATATCGATGCTGTTTTTAACTTACACAGGGACGGTTGCATCTCCCCTTGTAGTTTTGGCCGGAAGCTACCCTTAGAGATTATAGCAAAATCTTCCCCATAGCTTTCAGCATCGCCTCGTAACCTGGCGGTCTCTTCCGTAGAGTTCCACAGTGAGCTAATCCTCAAACCTGCTTTCCTTTACGTCCCCAAGTATGTCTAACAAAGTGGACCGACATAGTTGGAGCGAAACTAGATGAATGGCAGATCAGTTCATTTTGGCTTCGCAACTCCGTCGAGGAAGGATGGGGGGAGTTAGGTCGACATTAAGTCGTCTAGGAGCCGGTCAAAAATATCTTATTTATGGTCCCCGTAGGGATGACGAGACAAATCTTGGCGTTTTGAAGCTGCCCTCCTCAACCTTTTCCTCCTTTACCGGGTAAGAGATGTAATTCAGCGTCGATTTTTCAAGTTTATTCTTCTGCCTTCATAAAGTTAAATTTTAAGTGATTGAACGTTAAATGAATACAAGTAGACTAAGGCACGAAAGTTTAAATATTAAATAATTAATAATGGAGGGGCCAAAGAGGACGACTAAAACATTAAATTTAGGAAAAGTCAATTGTAAACTAGATCATTTGGATATAAATGGGACAAACTAAAATAAAAATAAAAATTTCTCTGCACCAGTACTAACCTTATTTCGGTGTAGCTGGGAGTATCAACTGATATTACGGACAGAAATAGGCAGAAAGAAAACTATTAAGGGAGATGTGGTTGGCTGTACGTTTGTCTATATAGTGAATAATTTGAGGGATGATGAATAATCATTGAGTTCCGGGTTTATTTGTTTAATGTAAAGTGATTCAAGAATTTTTAAATCCAGAGAAGAGGAGGCAGAAGAGAGTATACTAAAGGAATCAGGGTCTAGCGGGTGGTTATGTTTTAGTGAATGTTCTCATATAGAGGAGTGTTCGGGTTTAGAGATAGGAATGTAGGATCGCTAAGCATATCGGAGTATCATACAGAACGAACATTCCTATCTCCAATATTGGAGATGAGTTGGTGAAACCAGCAGTAGTCGCTATGGTAAAAACTACTTGTGGAGCAGATGTAGCTAAGAAATTGAGTCTGTACCACTTTCTAACAACAGCATCAAAGGTAGAATTTATCTTATATCCTTAAATATTTTGGATCAATTAATTGTGGCACAAAAAAACAGCAGGTAAATTTTATTGCAGACAGATGAATCTGTGGACATTACTGGTGAACCTCAACTCATGAATTTGCGAAGTACAGGGGAGATGACAGAATTCTGGAAGAATTTCTATTCTTTAATGCACTGTCAACAACCCCCACAGGATATCTTTGTTATGGTGGACAATATTTTCAAGAAACATAACATAGACTGGTTGAACTGTTTGGTTGTGTCTAGTGATGGATCGCCATCGATGATTTGAAGTCGAGTAAGTTTTGTTTCTTACTTCGGGAAAACTTGGCCTCTCAACGTCTCCAGCCAGAACTCCATGTTGCGCCGAATGATATTATCCAAATTGTGAATTTTATAAAGGTCAGAGCTTTGAAATCGCGCATTTTCCGTAAAATGTGTGAAGAGATGGAATCACATCACCAGAAGTTACTTTTCCACTCTGATTACCGTTGACTGTCTCGAGGTCACATCTTTAAGCCGGTTATTGAACTTAAAACTGAAAAAGGTTTTCTCCAAGAGAAGAAGCAAAATTGCTGCTTGGGTGGTAAAGCTAGCATATTTAGGCGAAAGCTTCAGGCACTTGAATGAATTAAACTCATACATGCAAAGACAAAATCTTCAGGCACATGAATGGATTAAACTCATACATGCAAAGCCAAAATCAAACTAGGGTAGACATCAGTGAAAAAATTACATCATTCAAGAAGAAACTTGCACTTTGGAGAGAAAAATTAGCCATCGGAAAATAGTTGCTTTTCCAGAGCTGAGTGCAGTGGTGGGAGATTAATCAGAAATAGAGTTTGCTGACATTAAATTGTTTTTCCAAGATCATTTACAGAAGCTACATGAGGAAATGTACACATATTTGCCAGAAAATGTTCATGTATGTCAACACAACTGGGTCAGGAATGTGTTCATTGTGAACGACAGTAATATTGGAGAAGATATCCGAGAATTTCAAGAACTTTTAGATCTCGAGGAAAATCAGGTGCAGAAGCAACTTTTTGAAAGTCTCTCATACTCTGAATTCTGGGGTCAACTGAAGGATTAATGAGACTGAAAAAGCTCTTATTCGATTTCCCACAACATACCTCTGTGAACAAGGATTTTTAGCTCTTGTGACGATCAAGACTAAAGCGTGGAACCGTCTGGATCTTCAACATGATCTGTGCTGTTCTCTCTCCAGCAACATCAAGCCAAATCTGGAGACACGTCCATAATATAAAGGACTATCACGGTAGTCACTAAAATACTTTTTTTCAATTTGTGAATAAAGTCTGTGAGAAGAGTCAGAAAAGTTACCGACCAAAAGTTTATTTTCTTTGCTTGATTTTTGTTTCAATAAATTGCATTAATATAAAAATGTGCCTTCAATGTCCTTCAATGTAGAAATATAAAAATATATTGTTTATTAAATTAAAGTGAATGTCCATAAAATATATGGTATAAAATTAAATGTAGAAACACTGAAGAAATTATTGTATTTACGAGTATTAGCAGTCAATAGTAGTTGAATAGTCAGAAGGGCTCATTCATGAAACAGTATTATAGTTGGCAGTCTAAGGCTGTTTATCTTTGCTTGAGTGTGAAGGTTTGCCTACAATTATCTTCAATCAATAATATATGATATTTATTAATTAGTTACTTATAGTAAAATTCATTAAACTTTATTCAATTGGATAAAACTAAAATAATACTGAAATAATATTTGATCCCTGAGGGTCGCCAGACCAAAATCAATTTGTTTTCAGGGTTAGGACAAACAAAAAAGTTTGAGAAACACTGCCTTAAGCTGTCACCCTCGACGAACACCGCAGACTAAACTGGGTCTCTCAGAGATCCGACAGTCCTTGTAATCCTAGGTTTCGTCACAGTTGTACTTGGATCTGACATGTTGTGGATGCGTGTTGAAGTATTTGGCTCCTAGTGTCACTTGGAGCAGATGTCTCTATTGGTCACACCAGTGTAGTATATGTGGAAATGTCTTCTAAAACAATTTTTTTTTAGCGAAAACTTCAAAATTAAATTTTTTAGAAACTCGTAACTTGAAATATTAATTGTCCTCATAATAAATAGTATATATTAGTGGTTGTCAAACGGGTTTTGCTTATGTCCCCTTTAGGAACCTAATTTTTCCTTTGGTAATCGGCAGCCACCCTCTATTTTACAAAAAACATATATATATATATATATATATATATATATATATATATATATATATATATATATATATATATATATATATATATATATATATATAAAACAACTATTTATATTCAAGTCCAATATTATGTCACATAGATGCTAAATATTTGTTTATAGATAAATTTAAATTCTATCATAAAATATCTTTAAAAAAGGGAAAATTTATATATTATTTTTCTTAATGTAATTCAACTACATAAATTAATAGGTTGAGTCTTGTGACCCTTTCATAGAGTCTATGACCCCTCTAAATCTTAAAATTTTCCTGGGGGTCCTCTTCAAATGGGCTATGCCCCCCCGTTGGGAAACTGCTATATATTATGGACTGGATATTGAAAAGGGTAATTTAGTGTAATTAAATTTTCGGTTAGGTCGATGAGTGACCAAATATTCTTAGTACTCTCTCGTAAACATTTTAACTTGGTTGTTTGTATTTTAACATCTACATCAATAACTAAATCTGAATTTCTTTTTCCGAAAAATTACTAAATAAAAATCGTAGGGGTTTTACAACGATATGCACTCACATAAGCCCCTTTTATTTCTCAAATGGGACCTAAAGTTTAAAGTGAGATCCGAACCACGGGTACCCGCCACAAAGGCGACCCAAATAAGGACTCGTTCCGTTGAATAACCACACTGGGGGTCGCTTTACTTCGTTGCAATCGAAGGGGAGTTTCAACTCGGCTCAGCCGCAATGAATTCGAAGTACATAATTTCATTTCGATCCTTTCGAAAAAAATCTCTAAAATTTTTCCTGTGTTTACCGCAACCCAGACTTGGACGGTGCTATTTTGAAGTGTCGATTAACTCTTATGGCAGGATTATTTAGAGTGATCTTAAAATTTCTCTTTATTAAGAAAATTGAAAACATAATTACTGAGATGTTGAAAATGTTGTCCTTGAACTCCGACACGAAGATTGATCCATACCAGTCAATTGACAAAGACGATATAACGATTTCTATTCAATATTTCTACTTATTTTCACTTCAGACAGTTACTAGTATTTCACTTTTCAACGAGGGAACTGTCATACGCCAGAGCCTCCAACCCAATCTAATGCAGGAAATCCGCTCTTAAGGTTGGACACAGAACCTTTCAAAATCTTTAACGTATATGGAACCGTGTATCTGTGACGTCTTCCCACTGCGCCTCGGCCGATAGTTTCTAGGCACGTCCGGCAATGCTCTCTTTCTCCCTTTGATCAACCGTGGAATTGACCTTTACCAACTTACTGCCTCACATAATTGTTGTCTGCCATAGAGATTATGTGCACTAATGGGCAGTATTCTCTGGGCGAGGAGTGCTCGGCAGTCGGATTGTAATAGAAGCACCGCTGCTTTTAGAGTTAGGCTCAAATTCCCACTTCGCACATTGCACACCATCTCGATCCCCTACATTCCATTAGTCTCCAGTTTTGGTTGGTTGCTATCTTCACCTTCCACACATTTTACTAAAATTTTAGGGTTGTTGAAGTTTGTAACAAGCCCTCCCTCCCCTTGTGACTCGATTCGTTTATGCTATTCACATTCTTTTCTTGTCATTCCTTATCATCCCCTGCTTCACACTTCCTCCCCCCTGAGAACTGAGTGACCTCGCTCTCATCGACCTACCCGTTTCGTTTTTAACAATTATTATTTCTCTCTTTCAACATTGTTCGGAAGCCTTAAGAGGCTTTTATAAAAGTAAATAATATACACAATATAATGGAATTATAGTTCAACACAACAATCACTTTCCACTACAACAATTGCCCATTCATGAATGAACTGTAGAGGCATGGAGCCTTGCGCAGACGAACACTTTTACGCTGCATTTCTAAAGGTTAATTGCAGGTCGCTCGATAAGCAGGGGTGGGCGATCACTGCTCCGTCCCCCTGGCGCTACCGGGACCCCAGTAGAGCCGTCTGGTCTGGCCCGATAGAATCAACCCGACGCTTCCATACTTGGCGCCGCTCTCCGACAGTCCGGTGCCTCTGTCCACCTTTAAATTTATCATTCAGAAAAAGCCAATCCCTAGACCGAGGTTCGAGGGGAAGTTAAGGATTGTACTGTGTGTGTGGCGGGGCTGTTGGAGGAAGTGATTGGTTTATTATTATTATTTTATGATTATTATTAATTATTATTATTATTATTAATTATTATTCCATACATTATCCCTTCCTTCAACTCCACTTTTGTAAAGTTGAGTTGTAGCAAGGGACAATGTATGGTAAGTACCTTGCTGAAAAGGCAAAAGAGGAGACTACTTATGGGATTAATTGTCTTGAACAAAAGTCTGTTTTTCCACGAAGCCAAGTTCCCGTGTAGGGTTGAAGGAATTGGATGTGTTGGTATGTGCAAGAGGAGTGGAGTATTATGGTTACAAAGCGCTGTCATGTTTAGTATGGTAGTCACGTCGCAGCTGACATCTGTAGGATTGCGTGTCATTACGGTTCCAACGCCAGCGGAAGCATTCCCTCCAGGCCCCAATGCTTGTAAGAGGACCTTTCACACATTTCCCCTTCCATCTCCCCCACTTTTTTTTTTTTACAGATCTCTCTTTACAAACATTCTGCAGGAGATGCACCCGTTGGTTCACGATTTAAATTTTGAAGGGATAAAAAAAACACTGATGGAGGTGTAGTATGGCGTAAAACAACACTCAACTCAGTGTTTGGCCATACATGTTGTGGTGGGTGAAATAGAGCCTTGGAGTGCTTCTCGTAAAACCGATTTGAAAGAACTCGGACCATGGAGTTGGTTGGGACCCCACTCTCTCACCCACACTCGAGTACACACTTACACAACCGCCACTGATGTGCTGCTACACAATACACCATACATTTCCATCCGTCTGGATTACATGCACCTACCGAGGCAAGCAAGAAGTAAAAACTACATATTTTGATGTAGCAACTTTATTTAGAAAGATTTAAATTTTCTAAAATGGTACTTTCTTGAAAGAGCTATTTGTTAATAAAGCGAACTCCCTCGGAATCTACTTTCCTTTTCCTTGTCCAATGGTGTATTTAGAAACTTGGCTACTTAAAAATAAGGTTCCGTTTTTTGTAATTTAGTGACTTTCATTTAGATACCTTTCCCACTCCCATAATTTTCTTTAGGAACTACCCGCCCCACACAAACTGTCTGGTGGAAATACCCTCGTTGGATTATGTTCTGTAATTTTAAGTAAACAAAGACGGAATTAACCAATCCTGAAGTTGTAGATTGAATTTTCTTAATATGGTTGCCATGGAGACAGTAATTGGGTTAGATATTTAAGTATTTTGTCTTTTTAAGAGTCTGTATTTTTCATTTGTTCTATGGGGTATATATTAGGTGGTAGAGGAGGGGCAAGGCCAAGAAAGTCATTTGGTACACATTTGCTCCTCCTATACATTCGCCTTTGTAACAAAGGTGAAGTTCTTTGCTTTGATTGAAGTCTACCACCGATCCGCACTTTTTGCCTCTCTTATTTCTCAGTGGGAACATGGGATTCGAACCTCGGTTATCCACAGCGTCTAGCAACAACTGTGAAATTGTCCCGAATGGGAAAGGGGGACTATCCGGCGACTAGTGACACCTGATGTAGTTTAACTTCGCTGTAATCGTGATCAGACCATACCCAACCATTTGGGAGTAATAGGGAGTACATAATTACCTTTTTCTTTAATTACTTTGAGTATCACTTGAGTTTGGCTTAACTTTCTTCAAGGATCGAAATGTAGGATAATTATAACTTTTGCTCAAAGTTGCCAAGTTTGAGAATCCAATGGACCGAACATCTCCCTGAACCGGAGCAGAAACCACGTTTGTCGGTAGAAGCCTGTTTATATCCAGGGTTTGGATAGGTAATCGCCTACCTCATACCCCTCCACCATCTCATACGTGCCCATATCTCGACTCGTGCTAAAGAGACTTGCTCTTCCTCGCTTTACTACACCTATTTCGTTTCTTAATACCAGCTATAGTTAAAAGGGCGTCGTCCAACTGGCCTCACCATAACACCCTTGAAAACCAAGTCGATATAGATGGGTAATTGATACCCTTTGAACTCTCTCTCTCGCTCGGCAGAGAGAGAGAGAGAGAGAGAGAGAGAGAGAGAGAGAGAGAGAGAGAGGAAGAAAAGAGAGAGGAAAAGAGAGGGAGAAAAAAAGGGTTTATTTCATTTAAAGCGAAAACTAACGAGCGCATGTCCAACACAAAATATGCATTGAGAGAGTTGTAGCGTTACGAAGATGTTAGAAGTGAAAATGTGTGAAAGAGAGATAGCCTCAGATCCTCCGCGAACGATGATGCCAAGGGAACGCAATCATACAAACGTCAGCTGCAGTACCCTGAAACTCCCTTGCGGGCTGATATATAGAGTATGTATGTGTGTGAGAGAAAAGATAGAGACCATATTGTCAAACGGATTTCTACACATAAACAAACACGCCACATGCACACGTACACTTCCAGACACTCATCCGTACACACCTTTTTTATATGGTGAGGCGAATGGTGGTAGCCAAGGACGGAGGTTGGAGGGCCTTCGACTCCTGGCTGATTGAACGCGAGGGGGGCCGAGGGGGGTCGAGGGGAGATGGGGCGTCGGTCGTGGCCCGCGTCGTCTATTGATCAACCCGGAGGCGAGAGAGCCACTACCCCCCTCCCGCCACGTGACGCCCCACTCGGCGGGGGAAGGGCAGGGGGGAGGCATTAAGTCTGTCCTTCTTGGTCCAAATGTTTTTCATTCATGTTTGGATTTCGGGAGAAGGCGGTGTTTTTCACACAATCGCACACTCCACTACATTTATACACTCCGCTATACGACATGACAGGTGTAATCTACAAATACTTACACCATTCCAAATATAATTCATTCACACAATACTATACTACATTGTAGAGATACTACAGGTACAACACCTCTATAGAAATATACCACCAACTAGAATAAAACACCTGCTACACTACATACATGTGTAAGTACTGCCAGTACTAGACACTCCATAGACCTACATACCACTCCATTATAGATATTATACAGAGTGTAAGTATTATTTAAACCAATGCAATTTAACATACACTACTGCACTTACTTGCTGCTATATACGAGAAATACAAACTCAATACACATATGAAAATATTCTCCCAAACTGAAACCACTTATTTCATACACGGACAAAACAAATACTTGAAGATCCATTAATCTCCCTCTCCACACCAGGCAGTTGAGGTGTAGCGCTCGTGTCTGGAAGCAGTTCCTTTCATCTTCTGTATTTGTATTTTTCGTTTCTTTTGTAATCTCTTTATTTTCCCCCGAACGCACACTGGGAATGAGGGAGGTAGGGAAGATTTATCTGACGCGGTCCCTTCTCTCTCTCTCACACACACAGTCACTCATACACGATTACAGGTATTCAAACACACGCATTTGTTAACAGCATTGACACCCATTTATCGGGTCATGGGCATTCAAGGTGCGTAGTTAGGAGCATCGAGATAAGCCCCTCGGGAATGGGTTTCAATGGAGGCAGGAGACGGAGCAAATGTGATCGAGGAAGACAACCACTGCTGCGGCAGAAGTACTCAACTGGAGCCGGGAATGGTCCTCCTAGTACTTTAATATGCGAGTTCGTACAACAGAACACAGAGACTCGTGACTATGAACAGGAAACACTTTTAAAAAAAAATAAAGCGAAAACCAACGAGGGCATCTCACGCAGAAAGCTTGTGAGAGGAGGGATCTGTACAGAAAGTGGTGAAGAAAGAGGAAGTGAAAACGTGTGGAAGATATACAACAGCGAGTCTTCTTGCAGGTATTAGGCATGAGTGTACAATCCTCCAGATGTCAACAGCAGCATGGTTGCCCACGCATCTCATTGCGGGTGTTTAAAGGGGAGGGTAAAGAAAGGAAAGAGGGGAGGGTGCAGATAAGGGGAAAAGGTGGTGGTAATAATACAGACATGTAACGACACTAATTGGAGCCAAGAGGGAAGGAAGGGGGGGAAACATTCATCCCCTCTGAACCCCGACCAGAGATGTATGGACGAGAGCTGGTAGACGACTAGCCTACGAAATTAGCCCCAAGTCAAGAGAGAGAGGTGAGAAGTGGCTTTCGAAAGGGTAAAATCGAAATTACTAGAAATAATAAAGCCCAGGTAGTCTCAATCTAGTGTGAGACCAGCGGATGAGCTGGGGCCTGGGAGGGCGTGATGCTTCTCCAAGTATCATGTGTAACGGTCTGCACGGAGCATGACTACACGATGAAACCACATCGTGTGAAGGAGGGGGGGGGGGCATCGAGAGGAAAGAAAGGGAGATACCGTTAGGGGAAGACGCCCCCGATCCTCTCTTTGGGTCGAATCCCTGAATTATAGGGTCGGGGTTAGAATCCAGGAAGTGAAGAAGGCTAATTTTCCGTGAAATGAAGTTGGTGCAAATCAACGCCGCCATTTTTACTCTTGAGAAATTATGATGGTAAGGGCAGGCAGAGGAAGAAATTATGAGGGTAAGGACAGACAGAAGAATAAATTATGAGAGTAAGGACAGACATAAGAATAAATTATGATGGTAAGGGCAGACAGAAGAAGAAATTATGATGGTAAGGAAAGACAGAAGAAGAAATTATGATGGTAAGGAAAGACAGAAGAAGAAATTATGATGGTAAGGAAAGACAGAAGAAGAAATTATGATGGTAAGGGCAGACAGAAGAAGAAATTATGATGGTAAGGAAAGACAGAAGAAGAAATTATGATGGCAAGGGCAGACAGAAGAAGAAGAAATAGTGATGGTAAGGACATACAGAATAAGAAGAAATAATGATGGCAAGGACAGAAGAATAAGAAATAGTGATGGTGAGGACAGACAGTAGAAGAAGAATTAAGAATGGTATGGGCAGATAGAAGAAGAAGAAGAAGAAGAAGAAGAAGAAGAAGAAGAAATAATGATGGTAAAGACAGATAGAAGAAATAATGAAGGTAAGGATATAGTGATGGTAAGGACAGACAGTAGAAGAAGAATTAAGAATGGTATGGACAGATAGAAGAAGAAAAAGAAGAAATAATGATGGTAAGGAAGGACAGAAGAAGGAGAAATAATGATGGTAAGGACAGACAGAAGAAGAAATTATTAGGGTAAGGACAAACATAAGAAGAAGAAGAAGAACTACAGAACTACAGAATCTAGGACCAGCAAAGACCCTAAGGTCCGCTCGAGGCTAGTCCGCTACACTAAATCAAAAACTACGATACACCCTTATCTACGAGTGTATCTCTAACATGCTATTTTTTTATATATTTTTTTTATTTTAATACTATCTACTGTACACACTTATCTACATGTGTACATTATCGTGCAATTTTAACTAATCAAACTAGGGGTCGGGGGAGATAGAAAGTTTTTCTTCTCATCTTCCGCAGCCACTCGACTGCTAGTGGTGAAAAGCTAATTTAGGGAAAGAGACTACTTATAGGATAGGCGGAAAAGAAATGGGACATCTAAGCTACACATGCAGAGAATCGCCGGCATCATTTTTAGTCATCATAATTTCATATCCTTAAACCTCCGCTCCAAACTCTCTCTCTGCAAGGACGTTTAAATTCACAGTGCTCAACTACGTTATATTTAAACTATTCAAATGCACGTCGAGACGATTTTTGAACATATTAACCGAAGTGCTATCTACTACGTGGGTGGGCAGCCGATTCCAATTTTGAGTAACTTTAAATGTAAAATAGTTTTGGGCTATACTAGTGTTAAAACGCTTGTTCACTAATTTTAACCCGTGCTGACGAGTATTTCCCCTATGATCCAGTTCGAACAGATTGCGAAAGTCAACGTTTGAGAAACCCTTTAGTATTTTAAATACTTCTATTAGCTGGCCACGTAATCTTCTGCGTTCTAGCGATGGCAAATCTAAAGCCCTGAGCCTTTCCTCGTATGATCTATTCCTCAGCTCTGGAATTAATTTCGTAGCCCTAAGAAGAAGAAGAAGAAGAAGAAGAAGAAAAAGAAGAAGAAGAAGAAGAAGAAGAAGAAGAAGAAGAAGAAGAAGAAGAAGAAGAAAAGAAGAAGAAGAAGAAGAAGAAGAAGAAGAAGAAAAAGAAGAAGAAGAAGAAGAAATAATGATTGAAGGAACAGAAGAAATAATGATCGTAAGGCCAGACAGAAGAAGAAGAAATAATGATGGTAGGGACAGACATAAGAAGAAGAAATAATGATGGTAGGGACATACATAAGAAGAAGAAATAATGATGGTAAGGACAGGCATAAAAAGAAATAGTGATGGTAAGGACAGAAGAAGAAATAGTGATGTTAAAGACAGGCATAAAAAGAAACAATAATGATGGTAAGGACAGAAGAAGAAATAGTGATGGATGGGATAGATAGAGAGAAGAAGAAGAAATAATGATGGTAAGGAGAGAAGAATAAAAAATAGTGATGGTAAAGAGAGACAGAAAAAAAGGAAGAAATAATGATGGTATAGACAGACAGAAGAAGAAGAAACAATGGTGCTAAGGAAAGACAGAAGAAGAAGAAGAAATAATGATGGTAAGGGCAGAAAGAAAAAGGAGATACATCGACAACTAGGAGTAAAAATAATAATAATAATAATAGTCAACATTAATTTCCTACCAATACCTGAGTTAACGGAACTTATTTTTCAGCCCCCCTCCCCTCAATCTGCTGAACTTAACTAGATTTCCCGTTTAATAATACAGGGTGTCTCACAATTCTCGGACTCTTGAATTATTTATAAATTTATTCATTTTTAACGATTCAGATAATTTTTATTCATTAACATAACGGTTTTTATATTAAAACCTTTTACTAACACTTCTAAAGTGTACAAATTTGATATAAATCGGTCAAATAATGGTGAAGTTATAATTAAAAAGTGGCAAACAAAGAAAATTACAACGAGGGAAAAATCCCCGCAATTTTTTCAAGAGGAACAATGCCGATTAAATTAGGCCGCGTGGATTTTATCAAATCAAGCGGGTACTTTTCCTCTTGTTACCTGCGGCGAAGCGCCAGGTCAAGGCGTCGCTTTTTTCAAAGGGAGTAAAGTTCAATTGTACCCATTTAGAGCCATGAAATGACCCATATAACCATTGAACATATGGTTATTCACCCTTGAGATTTTAAATCTGCCATCGGATTTGACGCTGAGTGAAGCCATCTATTGGCAGAAGCCTCATTTAGCCTTTCAAAGGCACTTGTAAGTGATTTGAACCCTGGGAAACCATCAATGCAATAACCATTTATCATCTTATCACAAAACGCCGCAGGTCAATGGGGAAAATTTCCCTCTTGTTTTAGCAAATCAAGCGGGGAAGGTTTTAACCAATCAAACGGTAGGAGTTTTATCAAATCAAGCGGTGCTTTTTTTATCAAATCGAACGGTGAGGATTTTAACAAATCAAGATGCAAAGGGTTCTAAAATCAAGTGGTAGTTTGTTTTTTTTTTGTTTACCAGACATTTTTACCACTCATTTAAGATCCCTTTTATTTCTCAGTGGGGACCTACTGATTACCGTGGTATCCGAGCCACGAGTATCTACGCATTTGACAGCCACCGAGAATAGACGACCCGAATCTGACCCCATCCGACGACTAACCACATCCGATGCGGCTTAACTTCGCTGTAATCGGAAACGGTGTTTCCGTAACCTCAAATCAAGCGGATTTTGTTCAAATTTCCGGTTGTTTCATTGGGGATTTCCTCCCCAAATTCCCTATCTTTCCCGAATCCCAAATTGAGCTGTTAAATGCAACAGATCCTAAGTATTGGTGGGGTAAATAGAGAGGAAATAAGGAACGAGGGGAGACAAGGGGAGAAATTAAAGTTGAAATAAATGAACACATGTAAACCTCCAGGAGAAGGCATGTATAGATTGATTTTTGACGCCTCATGTTAAAAGGTAGATCGTCAAGAAGAGTAAATTTATGAGGTGTGGTGAGATCTCGTGGCCTCGACACTCGGGCTCACTTCCCAGCGAGAGCGAGCATAAAACATGTTTATGATGCAGAGAACTCCTGCCAATCGCGCCAAGGGTTAAGTCATGCTAAACACAGTTTCATCCACGTACGCCATCCCGTATATTGCTAGTACTAACAAGTCATCTTTCACTTTTTATTCCTTCGCATGCACTCAACACAAGAGGGAGTGGCTCTTTCTTGAGCCACAGGGGTATTCCAAACGCTCGCTTGCTGTTGGAAAAAACATAGGACTACAGCTAGGTCTGCATCTTTCATCCAAACGAAAATCAGCCTTGGTGCATCGGGCTTGTCATTCTTATCTTTATGTTACCTTCATTATATGGGCAGAGGACCCAGCCCGAATGAAAGGGACTTGTGACGTTAACAAATAAATGTGTTGTTCTCATTTCCAGCTCATTATCAGCTTGTCTTATCCAGCAAAAACACACTCTAGTCTTGGACTTTGACCATAGATTAAATCAATGGAATGAATGGCTAAAAGAGAACTCATTTATACAATATATGCTTCACTGCTGCCTTCACCCATATGCTCCTCCACCCGTACAATCTAGAACTTAAAATCAAGCATTTAATCAATATTCGTCGATTTAAAAATAAAAATTATACAAATATTTTTGGGGGGGGCGCCAAAAGGAGTTTTCTTGATTGGCGCCAAAGTGAATATTTTGGGTTTGACGCCAAAACCTGAATCTGGGGCCAAACAATTCCGTTCGCCCCTTTTTCTTGTTCTACTTTCCCTAGTTTCGATAGACTCGTCACAACTGCCCATTCCCTTCCCCAACAGTTTCTCATACGAACACATCTCCTGGTACACATACACTGTGCCCAAAGAGTAGAAAAATAAACTGGTGACCAATGAGAACAGAGCATGGAAAGAGACAGAAGAAAGAAACGAGGGCAAAATGCGCAATAGGTCAAGGATGAAAATAACTGATACAACCCACAGGTGGATCTCGGGGTATAGAATTCATTTTGTTTTATTTTCAGGAAATAATTATCATCTTATCTTATCCAGAGAAAATTATCCTCCTCATTTTTAAGTTCGTTATCGAATAGCGAAGAGGGATACGATGTTTTAGGTGACTTATTCATAATGGCACATCAACTATGAGTCCCCGTCCCAATTTGAGGTGGGGTTTCTACTTGCTAAACGTCGTATTTAAGGAACAAGCAATGAATTAAAGATCAGGTGTTTTTTCCCCCCTCATCGATTCTTGATCGCTCGCAGCTATTTTCCTCTGCCACGCCTGGAATTCATCCCTAATACTGTTACGAATTTCGGCTTTGAACAAAGGAGGGCTTAAAGGCGACTGATTGCGTGGAAATTTTCAGGTTATGCCCCCTCCTCCCTATCTATCCACACAAACACACGAACCACGAGAGGGCTTGTCAGGTGTAGCATGGTGCAGCTGACATCTGGAGTGTTATGCGCCCTCCAGGCCAAAACGTCAGCAGGTTGATCAGTGGCTATATATCTTTCGCCCCCCCCCGCCTTCCATCTTCCCCATTTTCTTTACAAATTTCCTCTCACAAAATTTAAGAGGGAGATGCCTTCGTTGGTTATCTCTTCTTAGTTTAGGGTAACAACAACAGCACTAGGTAAGTGGAAGCTCTGAGGTATTAAATCTTTCAAACGCGAATTACCATGGTAACAGTTCATAAAATATTACAAGTGAAGAAAATCCCATCCCTCTTTGCCCTCTTTCTGAATAACGCAAAATGGCACTCACCGCCATTGCGAGTGCAAAGACTGTCCTCCCCCACATGGCATGTTTCATCAAATCCCCCCCCCCTCCACACACACAGAGGGAGTGGGGGCGAGGGACCTAATTGGTGTGCCCATATTGGTTGGTGGGTCATTTTGGCAATCCGCCCGGCGTCCATAACACCCAGCAGCGTGTATGCAGGGGTCCTATACCCGCGCGCCTGCCCTCTCCATCAATCGCGTGAGACCGAGAATGCAAATTACCCGAAGGAAAAAGAAAATAAGATTTCGAGTGTTTTCATTCTGAATGGAGAGTTTAACAAGGTCGAATCGGTCAGATTTGGTGTTTTCTTTTTCTCCAAGTGGTTTACATGGAGGTTTATGTGCCTGTCTTATCCTCTACCCTGGTTAATGGGTGTCCCTGATTCTCCCTCTATTGTTTTGGAAGGCTTCTACCCCTGCATCACCCCGTTCGCTACTAATCTTAGTGTGTGTGTTGGGGGGAAGGGGGCCTCGAATTTAAAGCGCAAGCGCAATGGCACGAGGCCACAGCGTGCAGAAAGTTATTGAGGAGAAATCTGTACCGAAAGTTGTGAAGGGAGACGAAGTGAGGATGCGTGGAAGATATATCGCGGCAGGGGATCCTGCAGGCATTGGAGCAGGGTAGGGGGTGCACAAATACGGGTAGTGGGATCGGATGGAGTCCCGGATTCACTCCATACACTATCTCGCCTGAGATTACCCCTGGGGGGGTATAGCAGGGGGCAATGCCCTTGCTACAACTGAAACCTGGATTAATGAGGCCCTCCCGCCCCCATTGCCCGGATTTGTGCAACCCCTACCCCATGCCCAATGCTTTTAAGAGGTCATGATGCTATATATCTTCCACACATCGTCACTTCGTCTCCCTTCACAACCTCCCGTGCAGATTTCTCCTCAATAACTTACTCTCTGGACGCCGTGGCCTCGTTGCTATTGCGCTCTCAATTTGAAAGAACCAAAACTCCTCTCGGCGACTCGAGTTGGCTCAACTCCACTCCAAGGAAGAGAGGTGTTTTCCTCCTGCGGGGTCGTAGTATAGACAGGAAAGGCGTGGGCGAGGTCAGCCTTCGAATCCAGAATAGTTACCAGCGACCATTAGAAAAAGGGGAGGAGAGCCCCTTCTTCCCCCGAAAGCTGAGTCGACCGAGGCGCAAAATTCGCCCTTATTCCACGCACCCAAAAGAGTCAAAATGAGATGCAAACTCCCCTATTCTGCTTTCACAACGCGGGATTGGCCTTGGCGTTCGGTCAAAACGCGTGGTGCGTTTGTGTGCCAGTCAATAGACCAATAAGTACGCACATTTAGTTGTATACATAAACGCTCATGTGATTCTATACTTATCACCCCCTTCCCTCGGCTCCTCCATTTAAGATTTATGATGTTTGCTATTGCGTTCCTTGTTATCTTTGATTGTTCTCCCTGATAGATCCGATTGAGGGTGAATGAGGGCGTTAAACACGTTTGAGAACATCTTAGCTAAGAAGATACTAGTGCCTAGTGCCACCAGGATAGAGCCTCGAATGCACAGGCAGTTTCATTAATACGGGCTGGAATTTTTGCATGTGCTGGTGAGGGGAAACCAGCTAGGGAGAGACATACACTTACTTTTGCCTCACCCTGTATAAGTGGCATTAATGGCCATAAGGAATGAGGATGGGGGGGGGGGGGGCAGACAACCCAAAATGTCAGAAACGCTGAGGTAACAGACTTTGTATGGGTACGTTTGTCCTATATGTAGGAGCATTTCCCCCTCAAATTTTAAAGAGAAAACCAACGAGGGCATCTCATGCTGAAAGTTTCTAACGAGAGCTCTGTAAAGAAAGTGGTGAAGATTGAGGAAGTGAAAATGTGTGGAAGATATATAGACGCAAGTTCTCTACAGGCGTTGGAGCCACGAGAGAACACAAATCTCCAGATGTCGGCTGCAGCATGACTTCCATGCTACACCCGACAACCCCTCGCGGGGAATAGTAATAAAATGGAAAAAAGGATGGAGGAAAGCAGCCATGTTAAATACTCCCACGGTGAAGATAGGGAGGGTGGCAACACCCCTCGTCCCAAAAAGGGATGAATGGACGAAAGCTGGTCGCGAATTAGCCGCCGGTCAAGAAAGAATGGACAGAAGAGGCCTGTAAAGAAAATGGCGTAGGACAAAATGGAGTCTTAAAAAAGCCCAGATAGTTTCAATCTAGATAGGTGCCTATGCGGGGAGATGGAGGCGCACATGTGCGCTTGTTTCCAGTAGTAGTTGATGTACACACATATGCATCTACACGCAACACATACACCGGAGTAAGGGACTAGAACATATGTGGACAAACATCAACAACTGGATTTGTTTACAGTTGATGTCGGTTTTGTCCGCCCCCAATCTCATCCGTGCTCACCCCGACCTGAGAAAATCCTGCCATGATCTCGTGGGAACCTCGGAGCATGCACATTGTTGCTACGGGAGTCCTTCGTCTCCTGTAATAATGGCTAATCCATAACTTGGTTAACTGATATATTTAACCTTTTTTATAATACCTTGTCACCCTTTACCGGGAAAATAATTTGAGATAAAGGTATGTTTTTAGTCTCCCTTCCCCTTTCTCAATCGTATCATTTTTCTCTTCCTTCGGTCGAGCCGGGGAATTCCAGCTTCCAGCCGACGCAATTTTCCTGGAATTCCCCTCGGTTGCCTCGCATAAGCCCCGCCCACTTTATCTTCAGGGTAAAGTTGCCAGTTAGTAAAATTGGGAACATTTATTCTGGTTTAATGGAGGGAATTAAAAGAAGGGACTAGCAGGATTGCGTTTACACTGGCATCCCAATAATTTTCTATTGGTTTTGTTAATTTTCAAATAGTAATCACTCTCTAAGCACCTTTTATTCCGTTAACATACTAATAAGATGTGAAGTCCCACCCGCATTTAGAGGTGGGCGGGAAGAGCCTTCATCTATGCTATAGGTTAGGGCCTTCCCAAAATAGTACCTCCACGGTATGGTCAGCAATGTCCTTTGAGGTACTACTATTCCTTGTGACTCCTTGTGATCACTTATATCAAAATTACAAGCCTTACACAAAACGTATAGAGAATGAAAGGCCTACTACAAATACATGCATATACATAGCTACACACCGTGGGTGACAAAAACCAGAAGAAAATAATCAATAACATCATCTTCTCTGAGCTACATTACTCGGAAACTTCCAAGAACAAACATATACAAAAAACAAACAAACAAACCCGTAATCCCGAGTGCACGAAAAGCAAAATGCCGTATGTGTGAGGAAGGGTGGCGTCATCTTCACAACCTCGCCAAGGTCGTTCTTGAACTTCGACCTCAACTTCAGTTAATGGCACGAAACAATTTAGGAATAAATAAAAGTATGCGAGGGGGATCGATGTACCCATTAATAAAGTCACAGGCAGAGTCCTTCCCTAATTGGTTCTCGGCTTATGTTTCTCCTTTGCATTTATAAATATTGTCCTTATGAACCCTTGCCCCAGATAGTACCTAGATACCCGTTGATAAGCCTTTGCTAAAGTCCAAAGATCCTCTTATGGACTGTTATCAGTCAACTAAGGTCATTTGTATACGATGTCAATTTGGTAAGTGACAATTTCTAGGTTCATCAAGTCACGATCTGGTTTGTTTATCATTTTCACATCAACTCAATTTTGATGTCCAATATTTAGAGTTCTTCTACGCTGCCATCTACCAATCTCGGATGGTTAAGGTCTTCGCCATCAATCTTGACACCATTGCCGTGCCATTTAGCCTTTTGAATATCTCTTCAAGGAAGACGGCGAAAACAGTCTCGGCGAGATGGTGTCTCAATGCTTTACTACCGGGTGTAGTTGATTTATTTGAATCTTTGTGCAATATTATTTTGGGGGCTTTGCAATTTACCCCTTGCAACCTAGATCAATTCTGCTGGCGTATTATCCCCCCTTCCCCACCTCCTGTGAAATGAAGATAAGGGAGTGACTCCTGAGCATTTCAGCCTCTATTTTTCATGTCTTTTAGCATCTGTCACACAGTTCTTGTTCCATTTCAATTACCCCCTCTTAGCCACATGCCCGCACTTCAAAACGTATCGTTTGAAATGCCTAATTCATTTTTTCACCCTTCGACCACAAAACGGAGAAAAAATTACCTTTGCAACGAAAAAAATACAACGGTTCGACACTGACTCCCCCCATCCTAAGTGTATTAGAGGCGACAATTCTCCACATCCTCACCTGCCCCTACACCAATCCAAGTTAATGATGACACCAGTACTCAATAGTTGGAATAATTCCAAATCAAAAGATAATTTTTAGCTGTTCGTGTATTTATTTATTTACTTATATATTCTTCTATATATTTATTAAAAATGACGGCAAAAGCCACTGGGAAGGGGGGGGGGGCATCTATGTCACTTTTTGGAAGGAGGTTCATAAATAAAACTCAAGTTAGAGGATGTGATAATGTGTGACAGGGACAGAGCTCGAGTAACTAAAAGCGGAAGGTATTTCGATTGCAGTGCACCTGGCGAGTGCGTAACTCTCCTTTTCTTGAACGCGTTCCCAACCAAGCAAGGTCCCCCAGGGAGGGGGGGGGGAGTAACGAAATAACCAGGAAAAATGAGGCAACACTTAGGCGAGGCGGACGCGACCCTTGACGAGGAGAGGGAGATCAGACAGAAATGTTTCTAGGGTAGAGACAAGGTCTCAATTGTTTCGGTGGTAGAAACAGGGTCTAAATTGTTTCTGCTATGGAGACAGACTCTCAATTGTTTCGGTGGTAGAGACAGGGTCTCAATTGTTTCTTATATGGAGATGGACTCTCAATTGTTTCGGTAGTAGAGACTGGGTCTCAATTCTGTCGGCTATATAGACAGACTCTCAATTGTTTCAGTGGTAGAGACAGGGTCTCAATTGTTTTTTATATGGAGACGGACTCTCAATTGTTTCGGTAGTAGAGACTGGGTCTCAATTCTTTCTGCTATAGAGACAGACTCTCAATTGTTTCGGTGGTAGAGACAGAGTCTCAATTTTTTCTGCTGTAGAGACGAATTCTCAATTGTTTCTGCCGTAGAGACGAATTATCAATTGTTTCTGCTATGGAGACGGACACTCAATTGTTTCGGTGGTAGAGACATGGTTTCAATTGTTTCTGCTATAGAGACAGACTATCAATTTTTTCGGTGCTAGAGACAGGGTCTCAATTGTTTCTGCCATCGAGACGGACTCTTAATTGTTTATGTGATAGAGAGAGGGTCTCAATTGTTTAAGTGGTAGATACAGAGTCTCAAATGTTTCAGTGATAGATAGAGCCACTCTCAATTATTTCAGTGATAGATACAAGGTCTCAATTGTTTTCTGTGATATACACTGTTTCAATTGTTTTTATGATAGAGTTACTTTCAATTGTTTATGTAATAGAGACACGGCTCCAATTGTTTTTGAGATAAAGCACGGATTTTCTTTGTTTCTTGGTTTTATTTGTTTCTATGTGACTAGCTAACACACTACATCCACAATTAAGGGATGCCCTTGGGAGATGCACATTGACTGGTGGACTTGTAGTAGACTTTTGGGGGGGAGAGAGGCCTTCTAGTTTTTTTTTGTTATTGTTCTTTTCTTTGTAGGTCTCACGCTCCTGCGCCGGGGGGAGAGGGACCTCCCCCCGATGCCGGAGCTTGCTTCCTAAGTGTTGTCATCTTTCCTTTTTATCGTTGTTTTGTTTTCATATTCTTATTTTAGAGTAGCCTAGAGCTAGGCTTTCTTCACTCATAGGTAAGGGATATGTGGATAATGGTACCTCGCCGGCAGGTTTCCGGAACGCAGGAGAAGAGTCGGTATATTGTGAGTGGCTAAGTGCGTGATAACGGTGCGTAGGAGCCACCTACTCCCGCAAGAGTAGGGGCCTAGTGCATTGGCTAATAGGCGACAGAATCCATGATGAGCGCTGAAGCTTTATGTCCGCTATCGCCGGAATGTAAGCCGGTATCTTAGCGTTACCAACGACGTATACACTAAGAAAACAGATTCTCGTATGTTTCTGTTTGTTTGCTCTGGTTTGTTTCCCTTCGAGATTCATTTCTTTTTCAGATCTCTCTTTGGGTTCAATGCTAAGCTTTTGTGACAGTGCTTAGGGCTTCTTCCAGGCTGCCATACGAGCACACTATCAATCTCAAATTGGTTGAGCTATTCACCCATTTACCGTGATCCTCTTACGTGGCCAATTTAGTTTTATGGATATTTCTTCAAGCCAGAAATCTAGCAATCTTGGCGAGATGATGTCTTCCCACTTCAGCCTTTGTGAAATTTTATGTAGTCTTAGCAGTTTCGGTACATGTGTTGTAGGGTGTTTATATAGACTGTATCCATGTATTGGCTCTTTATGGCTTTTGTATAATTGCTAAAGCTTCTATTGGGTCTAAGGCTCCTTGATAGTTCACAATTAGGGCGACCTTTGCCTTTGGTGGCAGTCGCCAGATGGGCTTTATTAGAAAAATGGTTAATGTTGGCTTTATTGACCATCCTCGAATTTTGGGGGCGCTTTGTTATAAATATCCCTATTTATAAAAACAACAACACGCAAATGCTATATAGTAGATATTGCAAATATACTCTATATAGCTTCTTCACTACTTAATGTGGGCAAATTTCTAATTATGATGCTATGGCATAAAATAGATTGGCTGCCATCTTGGGAAACACATTGTGAGTTGGAATCACATAATGGTGTATTATATATCATTTTGAAGTGATTTTTTTATGAATTAAAATATGATATGTACATTTCACAATAATCAGTTTTAAAGAAAATATGATTAATTTAAATAGCATTCGGGGGAGGAGGTTTATATGTCTGAAATCAAGGAACGTGGTAGAAAAACTAGAGTCCTAACGACATTTAGCAATCATCTTTTGAATATGAATCTAATGTTAGGCTTTCGAATTAGGAATATTACGAGTTTCTTAAAAATTGTCGGTGTGTGTGTGTGGGGGTGGGGCCTCCGGCAATTAAGTGGGAAGTGTATATATATATATATATATATATATATATATATATATATATATATATATATATATATATATATATATATATATATATATATATATATATATATATATATATATATTATCAAAAAATTCAAGGCTGGGCATAAACTCAACATTAACCGAAAAATTATGATAGTTCGCAGAGAGCTGATATAATCGGATCTTGTATTCCGAGAACCGCTTTCTGAAATCACCCTGTTCCTAGGGTTGTCGCTCATCCTTCTTTTCAGTCTAATGGTAATGCCTCTTATAAAGAGTTTGTCGATAATGAGGGAAGACTGATTGAAGTTTATAAAGTTCGCCTTGTCTCCTTTGCCATGTTACCTGGTAATTTGCGATTTCCTGTTTGTTTGATTCTCGTTTCACTTTCTGATTTAAGAAAGGAGGAAAAATCATTATGTGGGTTCCTCAATAATGGAATTGATACTTAAGCGAAATTATTGCTAATCATTCCATCCATTTTTTATACCCAATCATATGTGGTTTTCCTTTTAGTAGTCTCTCTTTAACCGTTTTTGTCCTTTCTTTGCTGTTCTTTCCGACACTAATGCATGTGTTGTAGCCCCTAGCTTGAGTTGCCATTAATCTTATTGCCTCTTGGACTTGTCTTAAGTGGACCTCAGGGTCTTTGCTGGTCCTGGTTTTGTAGTAATATTTGAGTTATATATTTTCTGAAGACAATTCTCTATTTTTTTTAATAACGTTATTTAATTTGTTAGTTGTTATTGAGTTTTTTAATTAAAGTTTAGGTTTTTTTCTGAAAATTTGCTCGTTTCTTGTTTTGAGTTTCATGTTATTTTTAGAATTAAGGATTGGCAAAATTTAACCTTGAATAACTAATTGGGATTTTATTGGATAATATATGTTATCACTAAAGGTTCTTAAAAAATTAAAAAGATATACGAAGCCCGAATTTAAACGGCCCTTGAGTTAACCTTTAACACTTAAATTTTATTTTTTGATTAGACAAAAAACAAATATTCAATGATTCAATATCTAAATCTTCTTGTCCGTTTTGAAATAATCTCTTACAATGATGCAAATGTACCCACAAACAATAACTAGTTGTTAAATACATTCAAATTGAATTCATCGGACGAATATCAATTTATTTACCACCATGTCGACTGTAGAAATAATAAACATATATAAATTACATAGATAAATCATTATGCTTCATATATATATATAACATTAGTGAACAAACTACGTTTCCCTCTACCGGAATATGGCAACTGAAGGTTTGCGCCTGCGTTGTTCTGTACTCGATCGATCGTAAGGGGAGAAATTTGAAAGCTTTCCAAAACTTGGAAATTATTTTTTTATGTACATTTATATAATAACGAAGCTGTTGGGAGGTTACCAAGGACTGAAAATACTGCGACTTGAAGAACGAAATGCTGTCAAAGCCTAGGGAAAATTCTCCCTCAGTTCAATTATAGCAATGACTAGATAAAGAGACAATACGCGGATTTGGTATATAGAGAAAGCATCTCGGAATGGGACACACTAGGTAGGCGTGTGCGAATATATGTTAATGTATGTGCGAACATGTGATAATGCGCATACCTTCATAGACTAGCGTTCATATTTAGGATTGCTAAGGTCATGGGTTAATGACACGCTTGGCTGCTTACACGACTTTCCAAATATCTTCTTCTTTTTTTTAAGGATGAGAAAAAATAGAAAATGATAGTTATTCTTATTGCGTCATGCGGCGATCAGCCCACCATACCGGCCGAGTACACACAAACTGATTCAAGAGAATAAAAAAGTAATCATGATTAAAGGAATAATAAGAAAGCGGATTATTTCTCATCTTTCTTTGCACACTCGTTGTTGATCATGGAATGAAGAGGAATTAAAGTAAAATCCAGAACATTCGGTCGATGTTTTTTTTTCTTTCTAACCTTTGCGACAAACCCAAAAGTCATCCCATTTAACCTCTCACGTTTGTCAATAAATCCCCTCTGCCGCCGCAGTTTGCTGCCGACTCAGTGTTAAGAATAGCGAGACTCTTTCAAATCGCCTCATCATGAACATTTTTAAAATGAGAGACCAGTAGTGGGTACTCGTAAAAAAAACATTTTACCTCACGATAAAATGAGTAAGGAAAAAACAGACACAAATAGGAGAGTGATGGAATACTTCTATATGTATATTTGTAACCAACTAATTTTAAGGGCGAAAAAGAGATATCGATGCAAAGACGGTACTTCTGAACAGGACCTGATAGGCGCAGGATTCACTTTTCACCAAAGGAGCACCGATATCACATAAATGGCGGTGTGTTCAGGTCATCTGCATTGACAATTGTCATTGATATGGAGCTTGATTGTGCCCGCGTCGTCCTAAGTGTTTGGGGGCACTCGAGGTTCTGCAGGAGGGGGCGCTAAATGGTATTTGACATGCGTATCGTTAGGATGGATTTTTTTTGCAAATGTATATTATTTATTGAGGGAAAAGATAAATTATAAGGGTTTATAAGAGCAATTGTATAGTGGAAGAAATGTTTGGTCATTCCCGAAATTTTTGCCGAAATTTTTATAGACAAGCAAAATTCGGCAAAAACTTATGGAATGCCCTAATATTTGAAACAATTGCTATGAATCTACCGAAGTAAATAAACTGTCCTGAGAATAACAAAAATACTGCCTTTTGGAATGAAAATCTATCAACACAAATAACAATATCAGATGTTCCTTTAGTTTGTCGTCTACGTTAAGTCTTTAATATACGATGTACAAGAGAACCTAAGTTAGGTTTTGTTCTCTTGTGGAGTATGTTTGCAGACCGTGCACGACCGGAGCACTATCAACCCCTTACTACACTAATAATTAGACTATGATTATCAACTTCTTTAGGTACTATGGATTAACTTAGCAATCGGGAATTCGCTTATCGAGATAGAAAACAATTGTGCACAAAAGCCTCTTTTTATACTGTGGATGGAATGCAGACTCTTGACACTCCAATCCAAATTATAATTCACTTCATTCCTTGCGTGGTTCAAATACGTCCACTTCCCTGCATTCAACAAACTATTTATTGCTTCATACTCACCTAGATTTTATCAAGAAAAGTTAAATGTAGTAAACATGGTTTTAGAAAACTCACTTATATTTTTTGTAAACAAGAATTACAGCCATTATCAAAATTCACGGCGAAAAACAACAATAATGTCATGATGTAACCCAAACACAAGCTTTTAATGTCACAACGTAACACCGGTACATCTAAACAATGCAATCACCGTGTCTGACTGAGTCTGGAATATAGCGCAATGCTTTTGGAACATTGGGTGTAGTCGAATCGAGTTGCCAGTTATTCTTTTTCGAGGCACTAGAAGAGGTCAGCTTCTGTTCATTTGCGCCGCCTCTGCAGATGCAAAGTGTTAGCAAATTATAATTCTAAGACAAGAGTGGTAATCACTCTTGTTTAGGAGCTGGAAATATATTTGTATACCATCAAAGGATCAAGTAAAAAGACAATCAATCCCTCTCAAATGAAAAGGGAAGGATTGCCTTTACTAGTTTAGGGAAGGATTGTCTTCCTATTGTTTTGTAACAATTAAACGGAGGATTCGATGTGAGATAGACCATCTAAACCTTTACATACATAAATATGAGGCCTGAAGGATGCAAATACAGCGAAACAATTGCTACCCACTACCATTTTCGGTGAACCTCTCCCCATCCTTTTAATTTAACAAGTTTTCATTTTAATTTGACAAATTTAATCAATGAGTTCGATCATATTATATTTAAAAATAAATCTACAGTCTACAAAACGATTCATTTTAACTTTTAGCCTGATTTGAGTATTTCTTTTTACCTGGTCATTATGGGGACGGAGTGTTTTTACTTGATCATAATTATATTATATACACGCCATTATAAGTGTTGTTTTTTTTTACTTGTTATGCATTTACATTTTATTAATTACTTCTGAATTTCGCCCTAAATTTACGTTATTTGTACATCAAGTCATTTTATATGTGATCGGAGGTAAATATGATAGAAATCTCATCTGTTCACGAGTGCATCCGATTGTAAGGAAAGTGTGTGTACCAATACCAACAGACATTTGTACATGAATTCTTATTCATACATCTCACGGGATCAAGCTCATACTTTTGAGCACCTCTGATCTTTGTATGAACACATTTCTAGATATTTATGATCTGTCATCTCTAATTCTGTATTATTCTTAAAGTCGTATTGGTAAAATAATAGTAAATAATAAAAAATCACCAAGTACCTCTTGACCATAACTGATCAAGTAATTTGTTCAGGTGTGTAATCGTGTTATGAACATTCCTATTCCGTATTCTGTATGTATCCATTGATTACCAATTATAATTCAGGGTTGGTCTAAAAGAACTTTCTCAACATTTTGAGTGTGGCATCCGACTGATCAGGATTGAAATCAAAGAACAACGATATGCGTATTTGGGAGCCGAAGTAGAAATAAGTCTGAAATTCGATTACAGAATTCTACCAAATGTAAATAAAAACAATAATAGATAAGGAAGTAGAATAGAATTTCTAAGGGAATGAATGTCTCATAAACAGTTCTTTCCAAGCCAAAGTAATTTTACACTTTTCATACTGTACATACAAGTATATGCACTAACGTGCCAAAAGTCATTAAATACAGGGTGCGTAAGGTATTTGAGGACAAATTTATACTTACACAAAAATGACTCTAAAAAACAGATAATAATGTCTCTTTTGATGAAAAAGTTGTGAGGATAAGAATAAACATATTGTTTTATTCAATAAAGTCTCCTTCAGCTTCGATAACGGCTTCTATGCGATGTCTGAATCGCCTACATGCTAGGATCAAGTGGTTCTTGTTCATATTGGACATTATCTGACCATGGGGGCTTTCAGGGATTCTTTAGTGTTCCCAAGGGTGTTCATTAACCTCTTTCTAAACTATACTACATACATAGTAGTCCAATGGATTGAGATTTGGGAAGCTAGGAGGCTAAATGTTAGGGGTTATGTGATCATGAAAAACTTTCACCATCCATTCCAGCGTTGCTTGAGTCTTGTGTGATGGTGCCGAGTACTTGTTGAAACGCTTAAGGTCTTCCGTTGCGTACATTGTCGATCCATGGCATAACCATCTTTGGCCTCTAACTCCTAGCAAACTTTATAGACGAAGGTTCTAGCGACTTTTAAAAATCGTGCTATTTCTAAATTGCTATGTTCAGCCTTTATAGCCACGATAAATGCGTGCCTCTTCATTCCTTGTGTAAGCAGAGGGTGTGCCATTGATAATTCTGAAATATAAAAAATATAAAGTCAAATAATATGCTGCTATTATAAAAATAGCATATGTCCTCAGATACTTTACGCACCCTGTAGGTACATAGTATGGTGTAGGATCCCTTCTAGCCCGGTCAAGTGCAGCAAGTCAATGTAGCATCGCTGAGATGTTGACCCATGCCGTCTTGATAGCTGTCACCAATTCTCTAATATTTTTAGGTCTTGGATCATGGATGCGAACAGAACTGGACACTATAAATGTTCATTTGAGTTCATGTGAGTCGAACGTGGTGTCCTGAGAACTCTCCAGAATGCTGCTCGAACCAATTCTGGGTAACTAGTACACGCGATAAAGTGCATTATCTTGCTGGACTATTCTATGGATGTATGCAAATACACCAAGCAGGGCAACGTAGAGGTCACCAGTTAAGGACGTATTTAGGCAGTACAGTATGAAGCCACTACCAGTTAACACAGTTCTCGTTAATAACTAGGGTCCATGGCCTCATGGGGTCCGCACTACCCCCAAACAATATCATAAGCCCAAACCGACTGAAACCGTGACTCATCAGACCACGCAACATATTGCCAGTCTCCCAGCAACCCAGTTTCGGCGTTGTGTGCAGCGTTGTGGCGTTAACAGAGGCACTCTGGTGTGCCTTCTGCTTCTATATCTAATAGAAGGTGAAGAACGTTGCACTGAGCTGATGGATATGCGGCTGGTACCTCGTGCATTGAATGGACTGACCTGATCGATATGCGGCTGTTACCTCGTGTATTAAATGGACTGACCTGATGGATAAGCGACTGGTACCTCGTGCATTGAATGGACTGACCTGATGGATATGCGGCTAGTACCTCGTGCATTGAATGGATTGACCTGATGGACACGCGGCTGTTACCTCGTATATTAAATGGACTGACCTGATGGATACGCGGCTGGTACTTCGTGCATTGAATGGACTAACCTGATGGATATGCAGCTGGTACCTCGTGCATTAAATGGACTGAACGGATGGATAAGCGGCTGTTACCTCGTGTATTAAATGGACTGACCTGATGGATATGCGGCTAGTACCTCGTGCATTGAATGGACTGACCTGATGGATATGCGGCTGGTACCTCGTGCATTGAATGGACTGACCTGATGGATACGTAGGGGGTACCTCGTGCATTGAATGGACTGACCTGATGTTACGCGGCTGGTACCTCGTGCATTGAATGGACAGACCTGATGGATATGCGGCTGGTACCTCGTGCATTGAATGGACTGACCTGATGGATATGCGGCTGGAACCTCGGGCATTGAATGGACTGACCTGATGAATATGACCTGATGAATATGGATTGAATGGACTGACCTGATGGATACGCGGCTGGTACCTCGTAGATTGAATGGAATGACCTGATGGATATGTGGTTGGTACCTCGCGCATTGAATGGACTGACCTGATAGATATGCGGCTGGTACCTAGGGCATTAAATGAAATGACCTGATGGATACGCGGTTGCTACCTCGTGTATTAAATGTACTGACCTGATGAATATGTGGCTGGTACCTCGTGCATTGAATTGACTGACCTGATGGATATGCGGCTGGTACCTCGTGCATTGAATTGACTGACCTGATGGATACGCGGCTGGTACCTCGTGCATTGAATGGACTGAACTAATGGATATGCGGCTGCTACCTTGTGCATTGAATGGACTGACCCAATGGATACGCGCCTGGTATCTCGTGTCTCAAATAGACTGAGCTGATGGGTACGTGGCTAGTGCCTCGTGCATTAAGAACATAAGAACATAATAAAAGAAGGAGACTGCAAAAGACTATTCATGGCCTACACTTGGCAGCTCCTGTTCCAATCAACACACAAAAGATTTCTTACCAGAGAAAAGTCATCAACATTGTCAGCCTTTACAGGAGTTCGTCAGATTTAATCTACAATATACATAAAATGCATCCAGAGGATTATGTCCATTCATGCAACCGCAAAATATAATCTCCCCACTTCTTAGAAAAATATATACATATGTACATAAAAAAGTCAGTCCCATCTAGGAGCTTCATCCATATATTTATCTAATCTATTCTTAAAACTACCCAGAGAGGAGGCTTCTATCACATGTCTAGTGAGCCTATTCCATTCATCTACCACACGATTTGTGAACCAATTCCTCACAATCTCCTTTCTAAACATATACTTATCAAGCTTAAACCCATTGCTACGTCCCTGTCATGTTCACTAAGTATAAGAACCTTACCCAGATCCCCTTTATTATATCCTTTTACCCATTCAATTCTTCTCTGACTCTTCTCCTTTCCAATGTATGTAGATTTAGTTTTCTGAGCCTTTCACCATAAGGTAAGTTCCTTAGCCCACCAATCATCTTTGTCATCCTTCTCTGCACAGACTCAAGAAAATCAATATCCTTCCTATAATATGGTGACCAAAATTGTACTGATTAGTCTAGATGAGGCCTAACTAGCGCAAAACAGTTTTAGAATGACTTCAGCACTCTTATTGCTTACACTCCTCCTAATGAATCCCAATATCCTATTAGCTTTATTCTTAGCATTTAGGCATTGCTTTCTAGGACGAAGGTCTGAACTTACCAAAATACCCAAGTCCCTCTCACAATCGGTCCTCCCTAAAATTCTCCCATTTAATTTATTACTATTCAATGGATTATTTCTACCTATACTAAGTACACTATATTTGTCTATGTTAAACTTCATTTGCCATTTCTCGGCCAAATTGGAACAAATGGTCAATTCCTCCTGCATTACAACAGCATCAGAATCAGCCCTAATGGCCCTAACTAGCTAAGTATCATCAGCAAGTTTACTCAGGTCACTACTTATACCTATGTCAAGATCATTAATATGAATTAAGAATGGCAAGGGAGCCAAAACAGATCCTTGAGGAACTCCACTGCTAACAAAACCCCACTCAGAATTAACTCCCTCTATACTAACTCTTTGCTGTCTGTCACCAAGCCATGACTGAATCCACCAAAGCCATCACTGAGCTGATGGATATGCGGCTGGTACCTAGTGCATTGAATGGACTTACCTGATGGATATGTGGCTGGTACCTCGTGCATTAAATAGACTAACCTGATGGATATGCGGCTGTTACCTCGTGTATTAAATGGACTGACCTGATAGATACGCGGCTGGTACCTCGTGCATTGAATGGACTTACGTGATGGATATCAGGCTGGTACCTCGTATATTGAATGGACTGACCTGATGGATATGCGGCTGGTACCTCGTGCATTGAATGGACTGGCCTGATGGATATGCAGCTGGTACCTCGTGCATTGAATGGACTGACATGATGGATATGCGGCTGGTACCTCGTGCATTGAATGCACTTACTTGAAGGATATGCGGCTGGTACCTTGTGCAGTGAATGGACTTACCTTTTGGATATTTGGCTGGTACCTCGTGAATTGAATGGACTGACCTGATGGATATGTGGCTAGGTACCTAATGTTTTGAATATACTGACCTGATGGATACGCGGCTGGTACCTTGTGCATTGAATGGACTTACCTGATGGATATACAGCTGGTACCTCGTGCATTGAATAGACTGACCTGATGGATATTCGGCTGGTACCTCCTGTATTAAATGGACTGACATGATGGATATGCGGTGTACCTCGTGCATTGAATGGACTGAACTGATGGATATGCGGCTGGTACCTCGTGCATTGAATGGACTGACCAGAAGGATACGCGGTTGCTACCTCGTGTATTAAATGGACTAAACTGATGGATATGCCGCTGGTACCTCGTGCATTGAATGTACTGACCTGATGGATATGCCGCTGGGACCTCGTGCATTGAATTGACTGACCTGATGGATTCGTGGCTGGTACCTCGTGCAATGAATTGACTGACTCAAAGGATATGCGGCTGGTAACTCGTGCATTGAATGGACTGACCTGATAGTTATGAGGCTGGTACCTCGTGCGTTGAATTGACTCACCTGATGGATATGCGGATGGTACCTCGTGCATTGAATGGACTGACTTGATGGATATGCGGCTGGTACCTCGTGTTTTAAATAAACTGACCTGATGGATATGCGGCTGGTACCTCGTGCATGGAATGGACTGACCTAATGTATACGCGGTTGTTACGTCGTGTATTAAATAAACTGAACTGATGGATATGTGGCTGGTACCTCGTGTATTGAATGGACTGACCTGATGGATATGCGGCTGGTACCTCGTGGATTGAATGGACTAACCCGATGGATACGCGCCTGGTACCTCGTGTATTAAATGGACTGAGCTGATGGATACGCGGCTGGTACTTCGTGCATTGAATGGACTGACATGATGGATATTCGGCTGGTACCTCGTGCATTGAATGCACTTACTTGAAGGATATGCGGCTGGTACCTTGTGCAGTGAATGGACTTACATTTTGGATATTTGGCTGGTACCTCGTGCATTGAATGGACTGACCTGATGGATATGCGGCTGGTACCTCGTGTATTAAATGGACTGACCTGATGGATACGCGGCTGGTACCTTGTGCATTAAATGGACTTACCTGATGGACTTGCAGCTGGTACCTCGTGCATTGAATGGACTGACCTGATGGATATTCGGCTGGTACCTCGTGTATTAAATGGACTGACATGATGGATATGCGGTGTACCTCGTGCATTGAATGGACTGACCTGAAGGATATGCGGCTGGTACCTCGTGTATTAAATGGACTGACCTGATGGATATGCGGCTTGTACCTCGTGCGTATAATGGACTGACCTGATGGATATGCGGCTGTACCGGTACCTCGTGCATTGAATGGACCTACCTGATGGATACGCGCTGGGTACCTCGTGCATTGATTGGACTGACCTGATGGGTATGCGGCTGGTACCTTCTGCATTGAATGGACTGAGCTGATGTATATACGGCTGGTATCTCCTGCATTGAATGGACTGACCTGATGGATATGCGGCTGGTACCTCCTACATTAAGTTGTTGACCGTGTGTTGGCCTGCATATGAAAATTTTACGAATCTGAATCAAAACAGTTGTGTTTGTATTGGTGGAGGGTACGGTGTGGAAGTCGGGTGGGGCACTAGGTAAGCGGTCCACCCAGGGCGTCATACAACATAGTATCGCTACTGAGTGAATCGTTATATTGTAGTAGGCGTATTTATGTAGGATGGTCGAGGAGTACTTCTATAATATAGGTAATTAGGGACTCATGTTTGGTGCGAAAGAAATATAAGAATTGTCCTGACAGATTGCACGGAAAGATGAACAACAAACGTTGATTGAAGAGAGCTTAATTACAATGAGTGCCATAGGCGGTCGGTAAGGATAAGAAAGTGGCGGGAAAAGGAACAAACTCGAGAAGATTAGTTTCAGTAGACGGTGTAGAGACACTAAAGACAATCGGACTTGCACCCAGAATTCCACCTTAATATGAGCCCCATATTTCGAAAAAATGACATGCAGGCAGGCTCACACACACAAACTAAAAGAAATAAAACATAAATCGAGACAAATTACCGAGGAAATGAAGATCCCCGAATTTATAAATTTCGAAACCACTTGCATGTTTTCACACGAGGTGCACTTCGACAAAAATGGTAAACAAAACCAGCCTGAACGTCTTGCTTTTGTTTAGCATGAGGATCCCACCAGAAAATATCTAAAGAGAGAGAGAGGCTCATCAACAGACAGATGTGCTTCATCTGCTATAATATGGAGGACCACACGACAAAAAATTGCACCGAGACAAAAAAGCTGCTCTGAATGCGGCCAACGAGGGCACCTTTGGAAAACTGTGCCAAACCGACGGATAAGAAATGCTTCAACTGCAGCAGACCACACCGAACAATGGTAATGGTTTGCCCCCTGCAAAATAAGGAAATACTACTAAGCAAAGAAAATGAAGATAGAAAGAAAACAGCAAACAAGAAAAACTCAACTTACGCAGGAGTGGCCAAGGATGAGTGAGACAAAAACTCATCTAACAGTACCAAATGATTCCTCAATGGAACTTCTTACGTGAATATTAATACGCGCACGTAATGAAAATAGGAAAACGAGGAACTTATTCGGGTACTCTCAATACCATCCTGGTTAAAATGGTATGAAGATCTAGTTCCCCGAGAACCCACCTTCCTCAGAAATATTAAACCTGTGTGTGGTTAAGCCTACAGAAGGGGTGAAACCTAAGTGAAAAGAAGAAGATAAGGAAAAAGAAACAGACTCAATAAACCGAACTACAACAACAGAAGAAGAAAAGAGGAATACAGCCGTGGAAGGCAACACTAGGAGGATTGGATTGAGGCAGCAGACCTTAAACTCAAAGTGTATGTCAGTGATGAATATCCCCTACCGAGGGTGAAAAGACAACGGGATAAAATAAAGGCCATACGTGAAAGAACAATCAAATTGGCATACAAAGGGGATACGGGAGTGCGAGAAGAGGATGATACTCCAGAGGAGCGAAACGTCAGTAAAGAGGTAGAGTAACGTACACGTAAATGCAAGAAAGACACCACAGTACACTAACGAGCAAAATAAGAACGATTTTCCTTTATTAAAATATTTTCAAAATGGTGATGAGTAGGTAAATGAAATTTATATGGTATATAAAGATAGCATTTAATATATTTTATGAAGATTTCATATGATACAATCGTATATTCAAGAAATTATAGTAAATAAACTAACAAAATTAAATATTGACAATGCAAAATAAGAGAACATATTTTTCAGGAACATTCTAGAAGTTTCTTGAAATCATGTGGCAATATTTTGCTCAGTAGGAAAATACTGTACAAGTTCCAGGACTATTTCTGTGATTTCGTGCGTTCTGAAGTTATACAATGCAACAAAATTATACAATATTTTATTTTGTTTGTTTATTTAGTATAATTTCTTGAATATACGATTATATCATATGAAATCTTCATAAAATATATTAAATGCATTCTTTTATGTACCATGGAAATTTCATTTACCTACTGATCATATTTTAAAAAACAAAATTAATAGAGGAAAATCGTTCTATTTTGCTCGGTAGTGTATTTTGGACCAATGTATTGCGAAATTAGATTCAACAGACACCATTCGTTTTCTTCAGGCGCTGGCTGGCAAACTAATGACAGAAAGATGCTTAACCTAACAACCAGTGGGGCTCGTAGCTAAAATTAGTGCGGGTGCTGCATCAGAATTTTTTCAGCATAAGTTTAATATTGTGTAAACGGAAATAAACATATAAAAAGGAAATTTGTAGATAAACTTGATCAAATCCTAAACAGAACAAAATCAAACATTTTTTATTTACTAATACAGTCTATTACTTTCGATAAAATTTCACGGTTCTTTTTAACCTTTATGTTATGCTCATTGATTGAAAGTATGTAGGTCTCACTAAGTCTCTCCATAATATTTACGGTTCGTAAAAGTGACAATGAAACCACATTATCAATGTGCTGCACTAACTCCACATGCTTTTCAATTTTTTCTTTCATTTTGTTTATATTTCTAAAACCATCTTTTGCTCCACGTTACATCACCCCCAAACAGCAAACACGGGAAGCAAAACAGTGCATTTTTACTTTAGAGCCGCAAAGCCAACTTTTTCGTTGGTACAATTCAGAATTAAAACTACGAATATATTTCTTGTTGTTGCTTATTCCTGGCTGAGATATTTGGAGATCAGGTGTTGAACGGCCTATATTCTTAACTACAACTTTCTCATGGAGAGACAGCTGTGAAAACTTAAGCTGTTGGAGTTCACTTACAGTCACAGAACTTATTTCTTGGGGATGTAAGGAGGCCATGGTTAAACTTCTGCAAAATTCAATGTCATGAAGTTATCCCGGAAGGTCATGGTGACAGTGTTCTGGGACTCTCAAGGGATCCTCTTCGTGTACTCTTTAGATCATGGCCACACCATTAACGGACCTTACTATACAGATCTATTGGGGATGCTTCGGGAGGCTCACCCTCAGAAACACCGAGGGAAAGTGACCCGAGGTGTTCTTCTTTTGCAGGACAATGCACCAACACACAAGAACATGCTGGCCATGAACAAATTGGTGTCCGCGTCTCCGAATTGTTTCCCCGTCGCTCTTATTCCCCCGATCTGCTACCCACAAATTTTCACCTTATCTCTTTCACTGATGATGAGGAGACCAAGGAGAAGGTCATGGAGATTTTGGGGGGTTTCAACCCATTATTTTTCAAGGACTGGTTTTCGCAATTGAAAAAGAGACTAAAGAAGTACATCAATGTCAAAGGCGATTACGTTTAAAAAAAAAAGTAGCTGAGTGAACCTTTGCTCTATTTTTGCTCCTTCTGGGTTAGGCCGAGAACTTATTGAACACTCTTTTGCAACTTTTACCTTAGGTTATAATAAGCGCCCTGTTCCTTATCAGTAGAACCTTTTTTTGACATATTACTACGTATGCTATTTTCATACAGAAAGGCAACATTAATGTTGATGGCCCCTGCTAGCTTTTAAAAATTTATTAATTGATGCATATATAGGAAGATAATAAAAATATTAAGCGCCTTTTTTAATTATATGTAGAATAAAAGTTGATCTTGACTTTATAATGAAATTTCTCTATTAATCACAGCGAATACTGCAGTTTAATCGTTTCATATACAGTAGCGGCCGAATCATAAGTAATGATACGGACACTTGAGTTGCCATCACAAAACTTATAGTGGCTTCAAACCAAATAATGGTAAGTAACGCATGACAAATTACAGATATATAATAAGCTTGTCTATAAATTGTAAATGCACATTGTACATGTTAGGATAGATGAAACTGTAAGTTAGGTGCAAAAAAAGCATTTTTTTCCAAAAATATATCAGTCAAAATGATCCGGACAGGTAACAAAATAAACGTAGATGAGAAGGTACAATGATATAAGTTACTCACCAAATAATTCTCAGTTGTTGCAATATATTAGTACTTGTATGTAGATCTTTTTTACCAATTACGCACAGACTTATTCTGGCACAGTAGCGCACAAACTGAAGGCGTTCTTCTGATGTTGTTTTTCTCCAATCCCTCTTGTAATATTTTCAAAAGTTCTTCAACGTTGTTGGGTTTTTCTCATTCCTTCTCTTCCACAAATTTTCAATCGGATTGAGGTCCAAGCTTTAAGCAGGCGACTCCATAACACTTACTTCCTCCTGATTTAGGGAATTCTTCGCCTACTGTGTTGCGTGGAAAATGCATTATCCTGCATATAAATGGATTTTTTTCAGAGGAGGCTCTCATATAGGACACACCATGTCGTTGCAGTTCTTTATTCAATTGAGCATTCACTCTGCCCAGCAAGCGGACAAGTGGGACAGTACCTTCCGTGTGAGATGGCCCTCAAACAGAAGCATTATCCCTACATACGCTATAAACGCCGCCCGAACGATTTCACTGTCGCTGAATTTCGTCGAGCTAGGGCAAGATTCCAGTAAGTTTCGAAGCGCGCCCGCCGCTCTTTCTGGCGGGCATACGAGTCTTCACTTAACGGGAAGACCCCTCTAACAGAGGTGTGAATGCGAGTCAAAAGGATTCGGGGCAAGTTATCGTAGGAACCCCATCCCGTTCTCCAAGAGAATGGGACAAGAATCTCGAACCCGAGTCCTTGACGGAGTCCTTCGCGACCTACTTCACCGCATTCTTTAGCCAATGAGCTGTTCCGCTAGCGCCCAATGCGCCTTGTGATGTTGCAGAAGGCCGCCAGCTGGACTTAACGTCCAGATGTGGTGAACCCTTCAACGACAGGTTTACATTAAGTGAGTTTCGTTCCGCTCTCTCTTCGAGCGCACACACCGCCCCTGCTCCGCAGGATAGCCCGTATGCCATGTTTCGACACATAAGTGAGCGAGGAATAGCATAATCTATCTAAACTCCTGCGTGTGGAGGTTGAATGTTAGATTAGCCTTGGGGGGGGGGAAGCGGAGGCCACCTGTCTTACGCACAGTGTGGCTTCCACAAGTTCCACTCCGCATCTGATGCTCTGCTCCGACTGGAAAATGCCGCCTGTGAGGCCTTTCTTCGTACACAAACTACGCCCGGGAGCTTTTAGATCTGAAAAAGACCTATGATACCTCATGGCGATGCGGTGTGATGGAAACTCTCCACACGATGAGGGCGAGGTACGCCTGCCAATCTTTGTTACTAAATTTTTGCGAGATGGTTAATTCCACGTACGGGTGGGGAATTCCTTTCTGGCCTAATGGAGTAGGAAGAGGGTGTCCCACAGGGAAGTGTCATTAATGTCAGACTCTTTGCCCTGAGCATCATCGGTATCAGGTCGGTGTTAACAGTAGATGTTCTCGCTATGCTTTACGTGGACGACCTGTTGGTGTAGCCCAGATGCCAACTCAGGAGCGTCGAGTCCAACAGGCATTGAACCGTGTCTCTCGCTATGCTGAAGCACACAGGCCTCGGTTACCCTAAGCTTAGACTAAGCTGGTACACATCTGCCCCCCTCTACGTCTCTAGCCCGACATAGACTTATTTCTAAATGGGGTACGCCTTGAAGTAGTAGATTCGCACCGTTTCCTTGCACTTGTATTTGCCCGACGCTTCAGATATGTGGCTCATATTCGCAGCCCTAAGGTCTCTTGTTCTCGCGCCTTGGACATTCATCGTTCCGTGACATTCAGCACTTAGGGTGCTGATAGAGCTATAGCCTTGCTTTTTATTGATTCTTTGTCCGTTCTAAGCTTGACTAGGGATGCGAGTTTTATGCATCCGCACCTGAGCGTGCATTGCGAAAGGTGGACTCGATCCACCACACCGGCCTTCGCCTGGCGACAGGTGCCTTCCGCACGTCCCCCATTGAGATCTTAGTTGTCGAAGCCCGGTTGCTCCCTTAGTCGCAAACAGTTCTCACTGGATTCACAGCTGATCTCGACGCTTCCGATGTCACCGAGAAACGCCAGTCATAACGTAGCCCTTTACGTGTTAGGGCTAGGAAACTCTTTCAAGAGCTCGGTGTAGCTTTCGGGCCAGTGGTGCCCCTGGTTCTGCCCAGGATGCCAACCTGGAGGGTTCTACCTTTGACTATATGTCGCCACGCCTCTGCTCCCAAGGCTTCTAAAGCGCCAGGAGTATTGCGTTCAGACTTTTTGGAACACACCTCGTCTCACGCTGGACTCATGCCAGTGTATGCGGATAGCTCAAAGTCCTAAGAGGGGGAGTCATTTTCCGCGCTAGCTCCCCTCGTTTTGAAGTCAGCGGGGCTCTGCCAGGTGCTGCTTCTGTCTTCACTGCCGAGCTGTTTTTAATACTTCACTCGGTACTGGAGATAACCTGTCGTACCTTGTTCGGAGACCGAATTGTGATCCATACGACTCACAAAATGCCCCGAGTGCTCTCATGGCATTGCAATCTCAATATCTCTTGTTTCGCGGTTTCCGTGACTCCATGGTTTCGGCGAGCCAGGTGTATGTTGAGATTATCTTCTGCTAGGATCTTGGACATGTGGGAATGAGCGCGCCAATGAGGACGCTCATTCCACATGTTCCTTTTTTTATATTTGTTGTTATTTACTTGTTTTTTACTCTATCCTAGAATTATGCTTTGCGTGAATTACAGCGATTTTTTCCCTAATAGGCAGTTGCCAGATGGGCTCTAAAAAAAAGTACCTTCTGCTGAAATTATGTCTCACACCGTACCACTTCCTCCATGAAACCTGATGATGCAAAAACGCAGTTTACGGCTAATTTTCCGTCAACTCTTTGACGGACGAACCGCCTGCCATCAGAACCAGATAAATTGTACTTCAATTCCTTCTTGAAGTGTACTTTGGACCGTTGATTTTCTGTTCATAGAACAGGCTTAGTGGCAAAGGAAATTCTTGTTTTTAGGGCTGTTCAATGGCTTGACTGCTGGTGTGCGATATTTTAAAGATCTTTCAATCAGGCGAAGTGATACTTTCTTCCTGGAGATGCAAATGAACATAGTTTCATTTACTTCTCAGGAAATTTGGGCTGCTGTCTTGTATTGGCCCTTTTTGAGATACAGACGATGACCTGGTCATCTCTCTTTGAATTTTTCCCTGGCCTACCAGTAGACATTTTACTGATACAGAAGACTGTGCTATCTCTGCGTGATATAATATTATATACGTCACTTTTGAAGCGTTTAAATCTTCCAGTTATGGCTCTGATAGAGAGATGATCCTCTTAAGGTAGCTTTGCAATTAGCTCGTGGATTGGGCTGGTGTAGTGGGTTCCTTTAGTATGTTTGCTGCTAAGAACTTTACAAGGTAATGACTGAAAGTATTTAGAATTCATGGAAGTAAGTTACTATCTTAAATTAGTTAGTTATTTCAAAGAAACAAGTAATAGAATTATGCTGTCTGGATAATTTTGACCACAAGATCTTTTAATAAAATGCCCTTTGCAAGTAACTTGCAGTTTCATCCATCCTAACATGTACAATGTACATATACAACTTATAGCCATGCTTAGCTAATATCTGTAATTTATCATGCATTAGTTACTATTATTTGTTTGAAGCTACTGTAAATTTTGTGATGGAAGCCTAAGTGTGCGAATCATTATGGCCGCTACTATATATATATTGTGAGAATGCCATTGGTTCTCTCTATGGGCTGAGAAGCAGCTCAGAGTAAACTCACTCGAAACCCCTTTGATAATCGCGCGTTATTTGTCCCGTTTTATTTAAGGGTATCGACGATACTCTCAACTCAGAAGGTCTCACTTGGCCTTACTTTTTTCTTTAATATTACTCTGTGGGGAGCGGATGAAAGACTAGCTAGACATATATAAATTACTAGCACAATCATCCGAAAACTTTACACTGTAAGTCTTATATGCATGAAATTTAAACACTGGCTTTAACACTTGGTCACAGGGGGGAAATAAACCAAAGTGATCAACGCTCTGATCTCGTTACCAATATAAAAGTTTTATGTATAAGGAGACATCTAGCTACGACAGCAGCATGATTTTTTTTTTTTTTTAATTAAGGGGCGATCTGGCGACTGCCGACTTAGGCATTAGTCGCCGTAAACAAACAGCCTAGTTCTAGGCTACTTTAAAAATTAAACAGGAAACAATAAAAAGAAATAACAATAACAATAAAAAAGAAATAACAAAAACAATAACAACAACAACAACAATTAAACCGGGTTAAATGAAAGGGAGAAGGCCAGCCTCCCCCAAAAAGTCAATAAGTCCACTAGTCATGGTGCACGCACTCGTCCCGAGTACAAGGGACAGGCGGTAGCGACCCCGCCCATCCCGGTACCGGGACAGGTATCGTGCGCGAAGATCACCCCGACTGGGACATTCGACAAGAATGTGCCGAACAGTCTGGGGGACGACGCAGTCGTTGCAATAGGGCGCAGGCGAGCGCTCCATCAAGTAGCGATGCGTCACACGAGTGTGTCCGACTCAAAGACGACAGAAAGCAACCTGAAGCCGCCGCGGCATTGGGGGATAGGTCCATGGGAACAGTCGCGGCGCAATGGCACGCAACTTTAAGTTCCCCTCTACCGTCTCCCATCTTCTTTGCCAAGCAGTCCGAAGAGCTGCCCGTATTCCTGCCATGTAGTCAGTGTGAGGAAGAGCGAAACGCTGGTCCGGTCGCAGAGTCCTCGCGGACTCTTTGGCGCCCTCATCGGCGCGCTCATTCCCCGCAATTCCTACATGTCCAGGAACCCAGCAGAAGATAATCTCGACATCTGCCCGGCTCGCCAAAACCGTGGCGTCACGGATTTCGCGAACCAGGGAATGCGGAGATTCCAATGCCCCGAGAGCACTCAGGGCGCTTTGTGAGTCGCTATAGATCACAATCCGGTCTCCGAACCGGGCACGTCGCGTAATCTCCCGTACCGAGTGGTGTATTGCCACCAGCTCGGCCGTGAAGACAGACGCAGCGCCTGGTAGAGCCCCGCTGACTTCAAACAGAGGGGATACGGCGTGGAAGCCGACCCCCTCTTGGGACTTGGAGCCATCCGTATACACTGGCACGGTACCAGCGTGACACGATGTGTGCTCCAAAAAGGTCGAACGCAATACTCCCGGCGCAGTACAAGCTTTGAGAGCAGAGGCGTGGCGACAAATAGCCAAATGTGGTACCCTCCAGGGTGGCGTCCTGGGCAGAACCAGGGGCGCCACCGGCCCGAGAGCTATATCTACCTCTCGAAGGAGTTTCCTGGCCCTAAACCCAAAGGGCTTAGGGTATGACTGGCGTCTCTCGGCGGCATAGGCACCATCGAGATCAGCTGAGGATGCAGTGAGAGCTGTTGGCGACTGAGGGAGGTGCCGGGCTCGCGCGTACAGGCGAGTGATGCACTGCACGCGGCGCAGAGCGAGTGGCATCTCCCCAGCATCGACCAACAGGCTCTCAATGGGGGAAGTGCGGAAGGCACCGGTCGCAAGGCGAAGGCCGGTGTGGTGGATCGAATCCACCTTCCGCAATAAACGCTCGGCTGCGGATGCATAAAACTCGCATCCGTAGTCGAGCTTCGAGCGAACAAAGGATCGATAAAAAAGTAAGGCGGTAGCCCTATCAGCGCCCCAAGCGCTAAACATCACGGAACGGAGAATGTCCATGGCGCGGGTACAAGAGTCCCTAAGGCTGCGAATATGAGCCTCCCAGGTGAGGCGTCGGTCGAATACAAGACCAAGGAAACGGTGCGACTCAACCACATCCAGGCGCACCCCATTAAGAAACAAATCTGGGTCGAAGTGAAGCCGTGGATGGCGGCAGAAGTGCACCACCTTAGTCTTGGCCAAAGAAAACCGAAACCTGTGCGCTTCGGCATAGCGAGAGACGCGGTTCAATGCCTGTTGGAGTCGACGCTCCAGAGTTGGCATCTGGGCCGCGCCAAAAGAGATCGAAAGGTCGTCCACGTAGAGCGTAGCGAGAACATCTTCCGGCAGCACCGAGGTGATGCCGTTGATGCCCAAGGCAAAGAGTGTGACACTGAGGACACTTCCCTGCGGGACACCCTCTTCCTGCTCCATTGGGCCGGAGAGGGCTCCCCCCACCCGTACGCGGAATCGACGATCTCGCAAAAATTCAGATATAAACATTGGGAGGCGTCCCCTCGCCCCCATCGTGTGGAGAGTCTCCATGATACCGTATCGCCATGCGGTATCATAGGCCTTCTCCAGATCAAAAAACACCGTGGCGTAGTGCTGTCTACGAAGGAAAGCCTCGCAGACGGCATTTTCCAGTCGGAGCAGAGCATCCGACGTGGAGTGGAACTTACGGAAGCCGCACTGTGCAGAAGACAGATGGCCTCCGCTGTCCAGGAAATAGGCTAATCTAACATTTACCAATTTCTCCATCAACTTGCACACGCAAGAGGTTAGAGAGATTGGGCGGAAACCGGTCGGAGTACAGTGATCTCTCCCCGGCTTGCGAAAGGCGAGCACAGTAGCGATTCGCCAGGAGTCTGGGAGAAGACCTTCCACCCAGATCCTGTTGAACAAATCTAACAGAAAGGCCATGCCTCGCTCACCCAGGTGTCGAAGCATGGCGTACGGGACATCTTCCGGACCATGGGCGGTGTCCGCGCACGAAGCGAGAGCGGAACGCAACTTACTCACAGTAAACTTGTCGTTGAAGGGTTCTCCGCCTCTGGAGGTAAAGTCCAGCTGGCGGCCTTCTGCGACATGACGACGTGCATTGAATGCTGGCGGAGCAGCATCACGGCAAGAGAATGCGGAAAAAGCGGTCGCTAAGGATTCCGCCACGGACGCGGGGTCCGAGATTGCGGTCCCATTCTCCTGGAGAACGGGAGAGGGGTCCTGCGAGAACTTGCCCCGAATCCTTTTGACTCGCTTCCACACCTCAGTTAAAGGGGTCTTGCCGTTAAGTGAAGACACGTATGCCCGCCAAGAAGAGCGGCGGGCGTGCTTCGAAATATACCGGAACCTAGCCCTAGCCCGACGAAATTCAGCGACAGTGAAATCGTTCGGGCGGCGCTTATAGCGCATGTAGGCATAACGCTTCTGTTTGAGGGCCGTCTCACACTCGGCCCATCACCACGAGAGTGGTCGGCGTGCAAAACGGTTAGACCTTCTGGGAATAGTAGTCAGGCCCACGGCGATGAGGTTGCCGGAGAAGAACTCAACGGCCTCATCTACCGACCTAAACTCCTCGACTGAGATAGAGAATTCAGTCATTTCCTGAATCAGGCTACCGCGCCCGCGCCAAGCACCACCGAGGTGGTCTCTCAGGCGGCAGTTGCCCTGAAAATGATATTTGAATCGGAAAGTGATCACTACCATGGAGGTCATCGACCACCCCCCAATCAAAATCAGGCTGTGCATCCGAAGAGCACAAAGATAGGTCAAGGCAAGAAAATGAAGCGGTTCTCGGACAGTGATGCGTAAACTCATCCACGTTTAGGACACCCATCTCAAGCTCTTCGATCAGATCGGCAAGGACTTGTCCCCTGGGATTTATGGAGTAATCTCCCCAGAGAGGATGCCTGCCGTTCAGATCTCCAAGCAAGAGATAGGGCCTCGGCAACCGTGCCACGACGCGGCGGAAGTCCCCCGCGTCGAAGTCAGCTGACGGTGGAATGTACTCAGAAATGATAGTATACCTCCTATCCAGGTGCAGCTGCACAGCCACTGCCTGAAAGGAGGTATCTAAAGAGAAAGGAAGAACGGAGACATCATGCCGGGTGTAAACCGCGCATCCCCCAGCCCGGCCATCCCGCGGTGGTGGGGTCGCAAGACCCTTATACCCCGGGAGGGCAGGCAGGGGGCACGCGCCTAGCATGGTCTCCTGCAAAAAAATAGCTAACGGGAAACGGGACGAGGCGAGCCTCCGCAGCTCCTCCCAGTTGGCCCGGAGTCCACGGCAATTCCATTGAAGGAATATGCCCTCCAGGCCTAGCTCGGAGGAGACGCGAGGGCCCTCCTCGAATTGAAGACCCTCACGGGAATGGCCGTACGCTTCCCGGGGGCAGAACCTCGGGCGCTGTTTGCCGGACAAAGCGCTGGAGGCGCTGTCGCCTTCGAGGACTTATTGGGGGAGGTTGGGCTCGCCATGCGAGTCTTTTCCTCCCTCCGCCTCGAAACCTTAGGCGGGCGCTGCGGCTTCGAAGGGGGGGGATGCCTCTTTTCGAGGAACCACCGTCTCCGAGCGACCCGCTCCACCTCGGGGCGTGGGCGAAGGAGCCGAAGCTCCTTTTTTGCTGTCCTCCTTTCGGGGGACAGCTTTAGGAACCCCTGAAGATGGCCTAGCGACCATCTTCAGGGGTGTTGCCTCCTGTGAGTCTAACGACTCGGTGGAGGCGCGTGGCCGTTTCGCCTTGCGGGAAACGGCCACGCTGGGGGAAGAGGGGGGGGGCCCTGGTTTTAGCCGGGGCTGGGTATGAACCCTTTTTGCCGCCAGCTTTACCAGGGGAGCGCCCGGGTTGGGTAGAGCCTGCAGAAGGGCTCCGAATGGGCGCGGAAACAACTGTGCTCGTTGGCCTGGATGGGCCAGGAGCAGAGGGTGCCTTTTGAACTACTGAGGCATATGACGTCCCAGGCAGAGCTGGGCGCGCCAGGACCAAGTCCTTAGCCTCGCGGAATGAGAGTCTATCCTGGGCCTGAACGGCCAGGATTTCTTTCTCCAGGAGATATGCAACACATTGCTTCGAAGAAGCAGGGTGCGGCACTCCGCAATTGACACACTTGGCCACACACGATTTGGGCTTATCGTGTGCGACCTTGGAGCAATTTACACAGACTTCGGGTGACCCCGACTTTGCACGTCTACATGAGCGATTCGTATGGCCGAAGCGGTGACAGTAATAGCACCGCCGCGGCAGTGGCACGAATGCATTCACGCGGTAGCGGTACCAACCAGCACGCACCGACTCAGGGAGCTTGTCACAGTCGAACGTGACGAAGAGTGTAGGGGTGGGTCTCGAAGCCCCTCCCTGTTTTCTCATCACACGTTCGACCTTGACCACCCCATGGTCGACCAGCTCTAGGGTGATGTCCTCAATGGAGTAGTCAACGAGTTCCCTCGCATAAACTACTCCTTTCACAAAGTTCATGGTAGAGTGCGGCGTCACACTCACCGGGGTGCCATGAAGTGTCCGAAGAGCACTTATCTTGGCCGCCTCGGCGGGATTCGCCGCATTCGCCAGAAGGCTCCCGTCCGAGAAACGGGTCACCTTCGGCTCTCTACCAATTGCACTAGCTAATCCTCTCCTCTGATGGATCATGTTGCCCTTGGACAACATGGTGCCATCAGTGGAGCGAATAACGAGGAAGCGTTTAAAGCCAGCGGGCTCGAAAACGCCAGGTAACCTCTGAATGAGGGGCCCCGATGTCATCGAGGCTCCGCCCTGTGCACTCTTGGTGTTAGTCTTGGTCAGGGGCTCCGCACACAGGGATGTAGAGGGGCCGGATGTGCCGATCTTGGCTTGGTCGCCTACCAAAGTGGTAGCAGACCCATCCGTCCCCGCAGCCCCCGCGGATGGAGAGGAGCCCCGAGTCTTTTTCGTCTTTTTAGTCTTTTTCTTCTTTGGAGAGGAGGGCGTGGAATGAACCCGCTTTTCACCTCCGCCGGCAGAAGCCCCCAGGCCAGATGGACCGGCCTCAGCCGGAGAAGGTCCTGGTTGTCGTAGGGGCACCTGTCGGAGGAGATCCCTCCCCTCCTTTTACTGCCTCGGAGCCCTCAGCCATTTGAGGAGGACCTTGCATAGGGGCGGATTCGGGTTCGGTGCTTGGCGCCGAGCCCGAATTTTCCCCCATGGAAGGCCCTACCGTCTGAGGCTGGGTCTCCTCAAGGACCATGTCTATCACAGGAGGGGCCTCCAGTTGGCCATTCCCTCCCAGGACATCGCAAGTCCCCTTGGCAGTGTCGTCAGTCTTGTGTGGGGAGGCACAGGCCTTGACCCCAGCAAGGTTTAAAATTCTTGCCAGCAGGTCTTTTGAGGGAAGCGACCGAAGGGGCCTGGCTTCCCTCTTCCCCCTAAGGGGGTTTGCGTTACCGAGCCGCTTTGATGGGGAGCGGCTGGCTAAGGGCTGCCTGCTGGCTTCCTTGGCAGTCCCCTTGGAAAGAAAAGAGGGGACTGCCGCTGGGAAAAGGGAGGTGCCCGAAAGCACCTCCAGAGAAGGGGGTTAGGGGGAGTCCCCTGCACCCGTAGGCGAAGGAGAGGAGTAAGCCTCCTCTCCGGTTAGAGAAATATGGAGGGTCCCCTGTGCAAGCACAGGGGGGGGGACCTCCATTTTTTCGGTGGAGCTGCCCGAGGGCGGCTCCTTCGATGAACAAGGGGGAGTTAAAGGGGTTTGAGGTTTTATTAATTCATCCATGGGCATGGTGACCCTATTTTTGCCACGGGACGCAATAGCTCATCACCTCTTGCAGTTGCCCGCACTGCAAGAGGTGCTTACAGGCCTGGCAGAGCCAGGCGCCGCCATTTCTGACCACCCCTCCCGCCTGGTGGCCTGGCAGTCCATCGGCATGGCGGCTCCACCTTAGACACGGCGTAAAAAAATATAGGTTGTGAAGAGGAGAGGAAAAGCGATGTGTGGAAGGTATGGGTGGGGATGAAGCAGGTTGTTAAAAACCAGCCACCCCAGACCGGAGCTCAGGGGTTAGGGAACATTTTCCCCCACCCCCTCAGCCCCGATGCGGGACGGTTGGCTGAAAGGAAGGTCAGCATCTACCCTGTGAAATTAGAGGCTGACCAGAGAAAGTTGTGGGAGAGGTTGTGTGAAAAGAGAGGAAACAAGTGTTTTGAAGGAAGGAAGAGAGGCTAAGCTGGGGCCGGACGGAGTGCTGAATCCCGTCAGGACGGCGGCCAGGATGGCAAATCGCCGCGCCCCTTACGGGGGACAGCAGCATGAGTTCAGAAAATTCCTCTAAGAATGGACTCCGGAACACCGGAGAGTTGAAGGGTCTGCGGGGGAGATTCTAGCTAAGTGATTTCCCCCCTGCACTCACTTAAAAAAGAACTTTTGCATTATCATCCTTCGCTCCACCCCCTCATTGACGCCGCTTAGTGGCATATAAGCTGCTACCCCCTTCCCGGCGTGGGGTTGGGGTGCCCCACTTTACGAATCTGTCCATGAGTTCGATAGTGTCCAATTGCTTTCGTTCTGCTTTTGCCCAACGCCTGGAGCAAGCGTACCTTGTGCTGTCTCTTACAAATCATCACCCGCGGTTCATAAAACCCTATGGCCTCTTTACAAAACATCCCCTCGACAAATAATTCAGCCACCTTGTTTCTCCATTCTCAATACAAACCCTCTCCTCTATTTGGGAAACGCCCTAAAATTTACTATGCCTACCCACAAAATACAAAAGTACTTAGAAATAACTCACTTCCAAAACCATGAATCACAATAAAATTAGTTCTTACAAGCATCTAAAAAACAAAATAACATCTTTTCTTATAACAATGGGAACAAACACATAAAAACATTATTTATAAACATGCAAAAACTCCCCAAATATTATCTTCCCTTTCAACAATGGGAACAAACATATAGATAAAATTTTTACAAATAGGAAAAACCCCATAAAATTAACATCTTCCTTCATAACAATGGGAATAAACATAAAAATAAATTCACCTGAACATTAATGGTTGCGAGACAAGGAATCTGTCATAACGTTCTCTTTATTTCTTATGTGCTCTACCGTCAAATTCTAAGGTTATTATTCGTTTTAAACCTTCTCAGAAATATTTTAAATTCATACAGTGCAAACATTAGTAGCAAATGTTTTTCTCGTTCGTAGAATCATTTTGAGAGAGGTTGACTAGCTTCATGTAGGCAAAAATGGCGGGATGGAAAGGCCCTCGCTCGTTCTTTTGCAGCAAAACCGCTTTCAAACCTGAATGGGAAGCATCCACTTGGCGCCAAGACGTCTTCCCGAAATCGGGTGAGCTTAGAACATGGGCAGAGACCGGCAGCATCTTGACTTCTTTGAATGAGATGCTCCGCTGCCTCGTCGTATGCTTCGTCAGCCACCTCGCTGATTGCTTCGTTCCAGCTACCTGTCACACTAGAGGCGTCCTGACGTAATCTTTTACGCTCCTACTCAGAGCAATCTAAAGGAATTGACTTGCGATCCTCTCATTGGTCTTTAATCTTAAAAAGTGCACCTCTACCCCGCAATGAGCAAGATATAAGACTCTCTGCCTATAAACCTTAGAACCTACTCTTTGCACCACTTTTGACCACGAGCTCTTCTCTTTGCATCCAAGGTGCTCAAAAATCCTCATCAAGATTCCTCCCCTCAGAAAATACTTACTTCCCGTGTCATCACTCACTGATCCCAAACACTTACAGAAGGTTTCATCCTTAGCTGGCCGGTTGCCCAAAGGATAACGTCTTTCGAATTCAGCCTCCTTGAACAGCTCATCCAGACCTTTCAGCTGCTACTCTCCTCCAGGGGGGAAGGCGGTCCCACTTTTTGAATGTGTCAATAGGTTCGATCGTGTACGATTGCTTTCGTTCTGCTTTTCCCCTACGCCGTAGGCAAGAGTACTCCCTGCTGTTTCTTACAAAACATGAGCCTCTTTCTCTTAAAAAGGTGTACAGCTACATGTTGAATTTTGTTTTAAACATCTTTTAATTTAAAGAGTGTAATGCTTAATTGTGTCTATGAGATGGATAATTAGTATACCCATTTTTATTTCATGAATGTTATATGATAGATTTGGGTGAGAGTTTTCGCATTTACTAAGGTATCTTTAGTCGAGAGTCTTGATTGGTGTAGGCATATTTCTCGTCGTTTTGCCTCTTTTAACTGGTATATGCTGACATGCCATTCCAAAGACTAGGTGAATAGTCTTTTTTTCTTTGCTTTGGTAGAAATGGCGAGGTAACTATAAAGGAAGGATTGTAGCATGACAGAGTTTTAATTTTAATAGTGGTTAAGTGGGCAGAGTTGCAAGGTGCCAAGAGATCTCTTTGTTATATTTAAATGCTATTTGGTTTATATATTTTTCAATACCTTGGTGTGTATTTACCTTTCTTTCTTTTTTATTTATTCCTTTCTTTTTTTCGATCTGTTGTTGGGATATAAATATTTTTAGCCAGTTTGCTTTTTATTTTTTTCAATAATTATTGTCTTTTGATAAGTTGGTGGGGCTTATTTTCTTTTCCCGTTGCGCATTTTTCTAAATGTTTCTGTTCTTATTATGCTGGTCCGTTTCTTAGGTAATCGGGGTTACCCTTGAAAGAACGTCATTTCTAATGTTCTGTACTCATAATCTGATGAGGATTTCCATTTGTTAATTCCCTTTTCGATTCCATCTAAGATTTCGTCTTGGTTCAAGTTCTTGCCAAAATCTTGAGACGACGGATATCAGAGTTTCTCCTGAGGGTGGTGGCATTTTTGATGAGCGTTCTTCGTTTTATTTTTGCCATGTTCTCTCCCATAATGAAGTTTATAATTGAGACCGTCTTGAAGGTGCATAGTCAGTCTTCTGTTGAGGGTTGTTGTCGCTATTCCAATATCGAATTTATTGGGATGAGGCATACAGTCATCACGTGGACATTGGATTTACAAACCACATTGGTGGATTTCAACGGGGTTTTGGTCTAAAAAAAATTCCAGTACATATCTCCTAATAATTTACTCTTGGTCTATTTTTTATTTTCAGATCCATGCTTATTTTCATAGGCCCTAAGGCAACAAAAACTTTTATCGGAATTCTTTTGTTGTACGAAAAAAAAACATCCTCAGAGCTGTTTTTCCATCTACATTTGCTTTTATATATGAAAAAAACAAGAAAAAAACAGACATGCCTTAATTTTAATACATTCTCTGAACTTCAAGAAATTTTTAATCATTTTTGTTCAAAAAATTCCCAAACATTCGATAATCATATTTACTTTTTCTCTACTCTTAGAAAGAACTTTGATAAAAGCTTCAAATATATGGAAAATCGGCCCGCAAGGCTGGTTTTCGAACTCTAAAGAAAAACTTGGGAAGAACTTAGGTGACTCACAAACTAAAGTTCAAACTGTTAGAAAAATTGCATTATGGAGAATAATTCTTTACTTTAGGAGACGGGTTTAAGAAGTGAATGGCTGCCATCATAAAAGAAAACCCTCGGTAAACTGCCTCTTTTTAGTCATTTGAATGCTCGCTACTGAGTTTAAAATATTTAATGTTGAAACACTTTCCTGATTTATCCGGAGAATTAGGAAGGCTATATGTTCAAATAGAGCTCTGCTTTCAAGTCTTAAGACATTATTACTGTAGAGGAATGGTCACTCCCCCCCTCCCCGTTCACTCTTGGTGCAGTCACAAGGCGGTTACCGCAAAGACATCCGTCGAAGGCATCGGCGGGTTCAGTGCTTAACCGCAGTGTGGCACAACCCAGTGCCATGAAAGACCCTAAAGGTCAAAAAGGTAAGATCTCCGCCAGGAGAGTGAGATCCAGTTTCACGTCAAATAAGAAATTGGAGACGTGTTTCTCCCAATCTTGAAGGCTAACGAGGAGCCGATGTTTGACTTCGTGTGAAAAACCGTTTGGAAAAAGAACTCTCTTGGGGCCGTCCTCAAGCCCCTCCCCCCCTTGCCACTCCCCCAGTGGGGTGACGAGGTATAGATGAGGAACTCTGAGGAAAATCGTGGTAGTATACGTCAGTCTCTAGGTGACGAAGTCCTCGGATCCACAACCGAGCTACCGAGACTGGAGAGGTAGAATACTTGGCTCGCCAGACCAAGAAGTACCCTGCAAGAGAGGCAGGGCTACCTACCTTAATGGGCTAAAAAGAAGCTCATCCTCGAGCTAAGTCCCTGGTTATCAAACCAAACGATAAGTTAACTTTGGTAAGTTCAACTTACTCTCGCCAGAGAGACTCCTCATATCCTGGTGCACCTTAAACACCAGGGGTATTCCTCGTCCTTGAGGAATTAAGAAAAGAAGAAGGGAAAGGCTCCCCCTCGAGCCCGTTATTCGGTGGCCACACCGAACTCTTAAGTTAACTTGGTGAGGAACTAAGTTCAACCTATTCTCGTCAGAGAAATCCCCCTCCGTTATACTCGCCCTTGAGGAAGACTGGAATTAAGAAAAAGCTCATCCTCGAGCTAGTTCCGGGTTACCAAACCGAACGTTAAGTAATTTATTCTCGCCAGAGAAACCCCCCTCCGTTATCCTCGCCCTTGAAGAAGACCCTCCCCGAGTTCAGTCCTCGTCCATAAGGAAATAAGTAACGAAGGAGAAAAGCTCCTCCTCGAGCTCGTTACTCGGTGATCACACCGCACTCCAAGTTAACTTTATTTAAGAACCAAGTTCGACTCACTCTCGCCAGAGAGACCACGACTGCCTAGGTGTTGCATAAAGCACCGTATTGGTTCTCGTCCTTGAAGAACCCTCCCCCCCTCCCCCGGAAGAACGTGTGGACCCCCCAGCTGCCACCCTCACCCAAACAACCGTGTGATCTCGCTCATCTACACCTGGACGGCGGCAGGCGTCGAAAGTAAAAAACATTTCTGAGGCCCTTTAAACTCCACATGAGTCCGTAAGCCTAATTCTTACATTATTGTTGTGTGTAGAGAAAACGTTAACCAATTTTGGTGGGTAAACTAATTTAATTAATTTTTGTTTATAATAATATTTAGAGTATTTTTTTTTTTATGAGCTCATCTGGCGACTGCCTACTTGGGCATTAGTCGCCGTATTAAAACTGGCCTAGTTCTAGGCTACTTTAAAATAAATTAAAGAGAAAAAAAAACCAAACAAAAAAAACAAAACAAACAATACCCCAAAAGGGGGAAAGGAAGCAAGCTGGTGCGTCGGGGAGAGGTCCCCCCGGCGCAGGAGCGTGCAACTAAAGGAAAAAAACAAACAAAAAACAAAAAAAAAACAACAAAAAAAACAACAACAAACAAACCTTGCTTAAATAATAGGGAGAAGGCCGGCCTCTCCCAAGAAGTCAATAAGTCCACAAGTCAATGTGCACGAATCTGTCCCGAGCACAAGGGACAGGCGGTAGCGACCCCGCCAATCCCGGTACTGGGACAGGTATCGTGCGCGAAGATCACCCAGACTGGGACATTCGACAAGAATGTGCCGAACAGTCTGGGGGACGACGCAGTCGTTGCAATAGGGCGCAGGCGAGCGCTCCATCAGATAGCGATGCGTCACACGAGTGTGTCCGATTCGGAGACGACAGAAAGCAACCTGAAGCCGCCGCGGCATTGGGGGATAGGTCCATGGGAACAGTCGCGGCGCAATGGCACGCAACTTTAGGTTCCCTTCGACCGTCTCCCATCTTCTTTGCCAAGCAGTCAGAAGAGCTGCCCGTATTCCTGCCATGTAGTCGGTGTGAGGAAGAGCGAAACGCTGGTCCGGTCGCAGAGTCCTCGCGGACTCTTTGGCGCCCTCATCGGCGCGCTCATTCCCCGCAATTCCTACATGTCCAGGAACCCAGCAGAAGACAATCTCGACATCTGCCCGGCTCGCCAAAACCGTGGCGTCACGGATATCGCGAACCAGGGGATGCGGAGATTCCAATGCCCCGAGAGCACTCAGGGCGCTTTGTGAGTCGCTATAGATCACAATCCGGTCTCCGAACCGGGCACGTCGCGTAATCTCCCGTACCGAGTGGTGTATTGCCACCAGCTCGGCCGTGAAGACAGACGCAGCGCCTGGTAGAGCCCCGCTGACTTCAAACAGAGGGGATACGGCGTGGAAGCCGACCCCCTCTTGGGACTTGGAGCCATCCGTATACACTGGCACGGTACCAGCGTGACACGATGTGTGCTCCAAAAAGGTCGAACGCAATACTCCCGGCGCAGTACAAGCTTTGAGAGCAGAGGCGTGGCGACAAATAGCCAAATGTGGTACCCTCCAGGGTGGCGTCCTGGGCAGAACCAGGGGCGCCACCGGCCCGAGAGCTATATCTACCTCTCGAAGGAGTTTCCTGGCCCTAAACCCAAAGGGCTTAGGGTATGACTGGCGTCTCTCGGCGGCATAGGCACCATCGAGATCAGCTGCGGATGCAGTGAGAGCTGTTGGCGACTGAGGGAGGCGCCGGGCTCGCGCGTACAGGCGAGTGATGCACTGCACGCGGCGCAGAGCGAGTGGCATCTCCCCAGCATCGACCAACAGGCTCTCAATGGGGGAAGTGCGGAAGGCACCGGTCGCAAGGCGAAGGCCGGTGTGGTGGATCGAATCCACCTTCCGCAATAAACGCTCGGCTGCGGATGCATAAAACTCGCATCCGTAGTCGAGCTTCGAGCGAACAAAGGATCGATAAAAAAGTAAGGCGGTAGCCCTATCAGCGCCCCAAGCGCTGAACGTCACGGAACGGAGAATGTCCATGGCGCGGGTACAAGAGACCCTAAGGCTGCGAATGTGAGCCTCCCAGGTGAGGCGTCGGTCGAATACAAGACCAAGGAAACGGTGCGACTCAACCACATCCAGGCGCACCCCATTAAGAAACAAATCTGGGTCGGGGTGAAGCCGTGGATGGCGGCAGAAGTGCACCACCTTAGTCTTGGCCAAAGAAAACCGAAACCTGTGCGCTTCGGCATAGCGAGAGACGCGGTTCAATGCCTGTTGGAGTCGGCGCTCCAGAGTTGGCATCTGGGCCGCGCCAAAAGAGATCGAAAGGTCGTCCACGTAGAGCGTAGCGAGAACATCTTCCGGCAGCACCGAGGTGATGCCGTTGATGCTCAGGGCAAAGAGTGTGACACTGAGGACACTTCCCTGCGGGACACCCTCTTCCTGCTCCTTTGGGCCGGAAAGGGCTCCCCCCACCCGTACGCGGAATCGACGATCTCGCAAAAATTCAGATATAAACATTGGGAGGCGTCCCCTCGCCCCCATCGTGTGGAGAGTCTCCATGATACCGTATCGCCATGCGGTATCATAGGCCTTCTCCAAATCGAAAAAGACCGTGGCGTAGTGCTGTCTACGAAGGAAAGCCTCGCAGACTGCATTTTCCAGTCGGAGCAGAGCATCCGACGTGGAGTGGAACTTGCGGAAGCCGCACTGTGCGGAAGACAGATGGCCTCCGCTGTCCAGGAAAAAGGCTAATCTAACATTTACCAATTTCTCCATCAACTTGCACACGCAAGAGGTTAGAGAGATTGGGCGGAAACCGTTCGGAGTAGAGTGATCTCTCCCCGGTTTGCGAAAGGCGAGCACAGTAGCGATTCGCCAGGAGTCTGGGAGAAGACCTTCCACCCAGATCCTGTTGAACAAATCTAACAGAAAGGCCATGCCTCGCTCACCCAGGTGTCGAAGCATGGCGTACGGGACATCGTCCGGACCATGGGCGGTGTCCGCGCACGAAGCGAGAGCGGAACGCAACTCACTCACAGTAAACTTGTCGTTGAAGGGTTCTCCGCCTCTGGAGGTAAAGTCCAGCCGGCGGCCTTCCGCGACATCACGACGTGCATTGAATGCTAGCGGAGCAGCATCACGGCTAGAGAATGCGGAAAAAGCGGTCGCTAAGGATTCCGCCACGGACGCGGGGTCCGAGATTGCGGTCCCATTCTCCTGGAGAACGGGAGGGGGGTCCTGCGAGAACTTGCCCCGAATCCTTTTGACTCGCTTCCACACCTCAGCTAAAGGGGTCTTCCCGTTAAGTGAAGACACGTATGCCCGCCAAGAAGAGCGGCGGGCGTGCTTCGAAATATACCGGAACCTAGCCCTAGCCCGACGAAATTCAGCGACAGTGAAATCGTTCGGGCGGCGCTTATAGCGCATGTAGGCATAACGCTTCTGTTTGAGGGCCGTCTCACACTCGTCCGACCACCATGGGAGTGGTCGGCGTGCAAAACGGCTAGACGTCCTAGGAATAGTAATCAGGCCCACGGCGATGAGGTTGCCGGAGAAGAACTCAACGGCCTCATCTACCGACCTAAACTCCTCGACTGAGATAGAGAATTCAGTCATTTCCTGAAATGCAGGCCACCGCGCCCGCGCCAAGCACCATCGAGGTGGTCTCTCAGGCGGCAGTTGCCCTGAAAATGATATTTGAATCGGAAAGTGATCACTACCATGGAGGTCATCGACCACCCCCTAATCAAAATCAGGCTGTGCATCCGAAGAGCACAAAGATAGGTCAAGGCAAGAAAATGAAGCGGTTCTCGGACAGTGATGCGTAAACTCATCCACGTTTAGGACACCCATCTCAAGCTCTTCGATCAGATCGGCAAGGACTTGTCCCCTGGGATTTATGGAATAATCTCCCCAGAGAGGATGCCTGCCGTTCAGATCTCCAAGCAAGAGATAGGGCCTCGGCAACCGTGCAACGACGCGGCGGAAGTCCCCCGCGTCGAAGTCAGCTGACGGTGGAATGTACGCAGAAATGATAGTATACCTCCTATCCAGGTGCAGCTGCACAGCCACTGCCTGAAAGGAGGTATCTAAAGAGAAAGGAAGAACGGAGACATCATGCCGGGTGTAAACTGCGCATCCCCCAGCCCGGCCATCCCGCGGTGGTGGGGTCGCAAGACCCTTATACCCCGGGAGGGCAGGGAGGGGACACGCACCTAGCATGGTCTCCTGCAAAAAAAAAACTAACGGGGAACGGGACGAGACGAGCCTCCGCAGCTCCTCCCAGTTGGCCCGGAGTCCACGGCAATTCCATTGAAGGAATATGCCCTCCAGGCCTAGCTCGGAGGAGACGCGGGGGCCCTCCTCGAATTGAAGACCCTCACGGGAATGGCCGTACGCTTCCCGGTGGCAGAACCCCGGGCGCTGTTGGCCGGACAAAGCGCTGAAGGCGCTGTCGCCTTCGAGGACTTATTGGGGGAGGTTGGGCTCGCCATGCGAGTCTTTTCCTCCCTCCGCCTCGAAACCTTAGGCGGGCGTTGCGGCTTCGGAGGCGGGGGGCCCTCTTTTCGAGGAACCACCGTCTCCAAGCCACTCGCTCCACCTCGGGGCGTGGGCGAAGGAGCCGAAGCTCCTTTGTTGCTGTCCTCCTTTCGGGGGACAGCTTTAGGAACCCCGGAAGATGGCCTAGCGACCATCTTCAGGGGTGTTGCCTCCTGTGAGTCTAACGACTCGGTGGAGGCACGTGGCCGTTTCGCCTTACGGCAAACGGTCACGCTGGGGGAAGAGGGGAGAGCCCTGGTTTTAGCCGGGGCAGGGTATGAACCCTTTTTGCCGCCAGCTTTACCAGGGGAGCGCCCGTTTGGGTAGAGCCCGCAGAAGGGCTCCGAATGGGCGCGGAAACAACCGTGCTCGTTGGCCTGGATGGGCCAGGAGCAGAGGGTGCTTTTCTAACTATTGAGGCATATGACGTCCCAGGCAGAGCCGGGCGCGCCAGGACCAAGTCCTTAGCCTCGCGGAATGAGAGTCGATCCTGGGCCTGAACGGCCAGGATTTCTTTCTCAAGGAGATATGCACCACATTGCTTCGAAGAAGCAGGGTGCGGCTCTCCGCAATTGACACACTTGGCCACACACGATTTGGACTTATCGTGTGCGACCTTGGAGCAATTTACACAGACTTCGGGTGACCCCGATTTTGCACGTCTACATGAGCGATTCGTATGGCCGAAGCGGTGACAGTAATAGCACCGCCGCGGCAGTGGCACGAATGCCTTCACGCGGTAGCGGTACCAACCGGCACGCACCGACTCAGGGAGCTTGTCACAGTCGAACGTGACGAAGAGTGTAGGGGTGGGTCTCGAGGCCCCTCCCTGTTTTCTCATCACACGCTCGACCTTGACCGCCCCATGGTCGGCCAGCTCTAAGGTGATGTCCTCAATGGAGTAGTCAACGAGTTCCCTCGCATAAACTACTCCTTTCACAAAGTTCATGGTAGAGTGCGGCGTCACACTCACCGGGGTGCCATGAAGTGTCCGAAGAGCACTTATCTTGGCCGCCTCGGCGGGATTCGCCGCATTCGCCAGAAGGCTCCCGTCCGAGAAACGGGTTACCTTCGGCTCTCTACCAATTGCACTAGCTAATCCTCTCCTCTGATGGATCATGTTGCCCTTGGACAACATGGTGCCATCAGTGGAGCGAATAACGAGGAAGCGTTTGAAGCCAGCGGGCTCGAAAACGCCAGGTAACCTCTGAATCAGGGGCCCCGATGTCATCGAGGCTCCGCCCTGTGCACTCTTGGTATTAGTCTTCTTTGTCAGGGGCTCCGCAACCGGGGTGGCAGAGGGGGCGGATGTGCCGATCTTGGCTTGGTCGCTTGCCAGAGTGGCAGCAGACCCATCCGTCCCCGCAGCCCCCGCGGATGGAGAGGAGCCCCGAGTCTTTTTTGTCTTTTTAGTCTTTTTCTTTTTCTTTTTCGGAGAGGAGGGCGGGGAATGAACCCGCTTTTCACCTCCGCCGGCAGAAGTCCCCAGGCCAGATGGACCAGCCTCAGCCAGGTCCCTCTCCGAAATGGAGAAGGTCCTGGTTGTCGTAGGGGCACCTGTCGGAGGAGATCCCTCCCCTCCTTTTACTGCCTCGGAGCCCTCAGCCATTTGAGGAGGACCTTGCATAGGGGCGGATTCGGGTTCGGTGCTTGGCGCCGAGCCCGAATTCTCCCCCATGGAAGGCCCTACCGTCTGAGGCTGGGTCTCCTCAAGGACCATGTCTATCACAGGAGGGGCCTCCAGTTGGCCATCCCCTCCCAGGACATCGCAGGTCCCCTTGGCAGTATTGTCACTAGTCAGGTGGTGTGGGGAGGCACAGGCCTTGACCCCAGCAAGGTTTAAAATTCTTGCCAGCAGGTCTTTTGAGGGAAGCGACCGAAGGGGCCTGGCTTCCCTCTCCCCCCTAAGGGGGTTTGCCCTACCGAGCCGCTTGCACGAGGGGCGGTCGGCAATGGGCTGCCTGCTGGCTTTCTTGGCAGTCCCCTTAGAAAGCAAAGGAGGGACTGCCGCTGGAGATAGGGAGGTGCCTGAAAGCACCTCCAGAGAAGGGGGTGAGGGGGAGTCCCCTACACCCGTAGGCGTAGGAGAGGAGTAAGCCTCCTCTCCGGTTAAAGAGTTATGGAGGGTCCCTTGCGCAAGCACAAGGGGGGGGGGGACCTCCATTTTCTCGGTGGAGCTGCCCGAGGGCGGCTCCGTCGATTTTCTTGGGGAAGTTGGGGGTTGGGTTTTTTGGGTTTTTTTTTCATTCATGGGCATGGTGACCCTCTTTTTATTACGGGACGCAATAGCTCATCACCTCTCGCAGTTGCCCGCACTGCGAGAGGTCCTTACAAGCCCGGCAGAGCCAGGCGCCGCCATTCGGGACCACCCCTCCCGCCTGGTGGCCTGGCAGTCCTTCGGCATGGCGGCTCCACCTTGAACACGGCGTAAAAAATATAGGTTGTGAAGAGGAGAGGAAAAGGGATGTGAGGAAGGTATGGGTGGGGATGAAGCAGGTTGTTAAAAAAACCCCATCCCGAACCGGAGCTGAGGGGTTAGGGAACAATGTCCCCTCCCCCCTCAGCCCCGATCCGGGGTGGTTGGCTTGAGAAGAAGGTCAGCATCTACCCTGTGAAATTAGAGGCTGACCAGAGAAAGTTGTGGGAGAGGTTGTATGAAAAGCGACGAGGTAGGGGAGAAATCGGGCTATCTGAAGGAAGGAAGAGAGGCTAAGCTGGGGCCGGACGGAGCGCTGGATCCCGTCAGCACGGCGGCCAGGATGGCAAATCGCCGCGCCCCTTACGGGGAATATTTAGAGTAGTGCAATAGTTAATGTATAAAAGTTATGTATTCAATTGATAAAGGTAAAATATAAGTTTATTTTGTGAATTAGTGGGCGTTTCTTTTATATCCTTACGTGTGTCGTAACGGCTCTGTTCTTTAAGATATTCTTATAATATCAATATATATTAGACACTCTTAGCACTCTTAGAGAAAGAACAAAAAAGGGGGGGAATTCTACGACAATTACTCTATGTTGTTTAAACCAGATTATCCTATGTGACGTCTATTAGTCTTTACAATTAATGGAATATACATTCTCCCTTGATTCCATTATCACTAATTAAAAATTAGCATAATTGTGATATGTAAAGAAAATTTTCTATAGAAATTTTTGATGTGCTAAATTTATAAAAGACTGAAAACTAGAATGCTTATAGTTCTTTTTTCTTCTTTGTTATAACGTTTATAAAATAAACATATGGCACATTTCATACAATTATTAAACAAATGGTTGGATTAATATTATTGAAATCTAATAATATAAACTTATTAACTTTTTCGTCAAAGAATTTTGGAATCAGAATTCTTAAAAAACGTGCCAGATCAAAGCAATGAAAGGACTTCTTTTAACATCCCTGATACAGCCTAGATGGGAGAATGGCACTTACCAACTTTGTTCAGTCGCGGCCATTTGCTGTAACGGTCCATCCTTCTGATCCTACGCTAAACTTTAGTTTCCAACTCAGGTAGACATTAGGTAAAACTCGTATAATATAAAACATGTAATTTTAATTTTAACCTCATGATGTCACTCTCAATGAATTTATGACGAAAAAAATCTTCGTCGCCATTGGTTCGTGACTTTATGACGTCATTGAAACGTCACGAAAACACCCGATAGTGAGGCTATGCTACGTCATCTGAACAGACTAGCTGGGCTGACTGTCAAGGTATTTCGTGGAATTTCCACCACATAATGCTTTACTCTATTTTCCCCCTCTTTCGTGGGAGATGGGAGAAAATCAGCATTTTCTCTTGAATTCTTTCAATCCTACATACGCAAAGGAGGTTTGTGTTTGTAATGAAAAAAACGTCAGTTCTTCCTCTTCAAATGTAAACAATATCTTGTAGAAAGTCAAATGGGAACATTTATATTACTTAGTAGGAAGCACAGATTCAGAACGTTCATTGAAAGAGTAGGAAATGAAAGATAACGAGAAAATGAAAAAAACAAAACAATGCCGAGTTAATTCCCATTAATGTATGAGGACAAATGCGTTTTCAGTATTCCTAAAGCACTTTCCTTTGTATTTCTTTCACCGCTAGGAGGTGGAAGGGCTGTGGGCAGGGTTGGTTGGGAAAAACCTTTTGACCTTTTACCCAGTTTTTCCCGGGTAAAACTGGGTAAAACTGGGAAAAACATACAAACATAAAATTTCAGTGGTCTTTGTTATATAGGTTCCATAGCGTTATCAACTTGAATTTTTAGCAATATTTATTCGAAAATTTTGAAATTTTACATTTATTTTTTTTTGTTTTACCTCAACTACTAATGTATATTTTTTATATTTTATTTTAGAATATTTAATATGCCCAAATATACAGATTTACAGAGAAATCATGGTATTCTTGGTGGACGGCCAAAGAACCCATTGTGATCTGAATATGAAGATATTTCTAGAAATAAAGTTCGTTGCAAAAAATGTTTAAGAATAATAGCAAAAAGAATTGATCGAGTAAAAGATCATCATAAAAGTGTTCAGTAAACAATCAGTCCCTTCTATACACACCGAATCTCTTAATCCTAACCAAGAAATTAATATAAGCAGCATTACTCCCATGGATTGTCATATGCTAATAACTGCACCACCGATGATATAAATGTAACAAATGAAAGCAATGATCAAACAATTTCTACGAGAGAATTTGAAAACTCACAACCAGTTTCAACAGCATTGCTCTCAGAAACGACTGATTCTGATATACTGGCTTCAATCAACCACTCACAAATTTGTTCAACTCCAGTGAAAATTTGTAGTAATTCTGATGTAATTTCAAGGCAAAAAGTTATTAAAAATAGAAGGCACGAAGGAAGTATTAATCATATTGACAAATTTATTCAGACAAGTGATGAGAAATTTAAAGTGTATCAAGGAAAGTGGGCTCAATTTTTCTACAAGGTAAGTTTCCAAATTAAACATGATTGAAAATAGGGTACTTATGTATTTTTATTGTCAATATCTTAGATTATCTGGAGCTGCATTAAAAATCCCTAATAGAGTGATTTATCGTTCAATTAAAAATTTGATTTGCTTAAAAGATCACCCAAATATATTTATACATTAAATTTTGTATGAAAAATAGAGTAAAAATTATTTTTGTTTACTTCTAGAATCGTATTCCTTTTCGAGTTGCTGATGATGATACATTCCAAAATGAATTAGAAGAAACAAGATATGGGCTGAAGCACAGACGAGTGCTAACTAGGAAGCAGCTTGCTAGCCCACTGCTATATGAAGCTTATACAGAAGTAAATAAAGAAATGAAGATACTATTTAAAAACAAAATGTGTGTCGTTTCACAAGATGGGTGATCTAATATTCACAATGATCCAATTATTGCAAGTACTATAGATTGTGAAGGAAAATTATATCCACTTGATTGTGTCTGTGCAGGAAGTCAGAGCAATACTGCAGACTATTGTTTTGAACTAGCAAAGATCAGCATTTTAAAAGCAGAGACTGAGTATGGAGCAATTGTTGTTGGATTTGTGTTAGATAATGAAGCAAAAATGAAACTCCTTCGTAAGGTTAGTATTTCCTAAACAAAGCTAAAATCATTTTCTTTGAAATATTTATTTATTTAAAGCAACTATCATATATGCAGGGATAAGTTATTATGATTTGATTTATTTATAGATGTAAATATACATATGTAATTGCAGATGCTTGTTGACTGGAGGCTGACTATAATAGCATATGGTTGTAGCGCACATTATTTGAATCTTGTGGAAAGCGTAGCAACTCCAACACCAGTTTTGGCTTCCCTAAAGGATGTTCAGAGGTACTTCCGTCAGCACCACCAGCCAGCAGGTTGGTTGAAGGAATTGAGTGGTGTCTTACCACAACTTCACAATAATACAAGGTATATTCATCATTCTAACTCTTAATTAAAAATTTATTCAAGTTGGAAAAATAGTTTTTTATTCACAGCATGTACATTTTCATGTTAACATATTCTTGATATTACCTCTTAATTTTCAAAATGTTTCGCATGTTTAAGATAACATTAGTTAAACTTTTACAAAGTAAAGGTAACTTCTGGTTGCTTAAAGAAAATTATTACAATATCCAAATCTTAAACAGTTTATTTATTTGTCAATAGTTGAATGATCGTATGGGATTACAATAAATATAATTTCATTGCAAATGGTCCAGTCAAAGAGCAGCTTAGAAACATTTGTGAAAAATCATCCGAAGTATGTAGAAATACGGGACAGAGAAGCTCATAAAATGAGTACAAATATCATCAAATCATATTGACAACCGGCTTCTACTTGTGGAAGCAAGAAACCTGCTGATGCAGCTTAAGACAATATTTCTATTGGTCTAGATTTCTTCCAAGTAAGTTTCTAAAACATACAATAATTACCAATAGAAAAAGTCAATGCTATAATAAATATCATACAAAGCATTTTCTTTAATAATATTTAATTCAATTTCTAGAGATTAAAATAATTTTTTAAATATTACAGTAATTCACAATTGAAAAACTAAATATGAAAATAAATAAAATGCGAATAAGTGTTTTTAATAACAATTAATATAGATAATATTTATTCTATTTTTTAAATCAATAACATTCAAATACATTATAAATTATATTTTGTTGACAGGATGATCACAACAACCTGTCAGACTGTGTTACGGCTTGGCTTAATCCCATCGCAGATAGCAACATCAATGAAGAAATAAGAACTGAAATAAAGAGGTTCAATGAAGTTGTAACTCCACAACACCTCCTTGCTTATTTAATTGATCACCGAAGACGAGATGCCATTGAAAAAAATGAAAAAGGGATTGCTTTAACGGACGAACAACAAGATATTGCACGTAACTATGTTGATCATTTGGCTGAAAATTTAATGGTTGTCTTGGCAGCATATGAGACAGAAGACATCACAATATTTCCAAAAAGAGCTTTCCAGAAATCTATGAGCAAATTATTACATCAAAAATATTGGCAGTATATGATAAAAGTTTCTTCTCTAGATCTAGATAAAAAATTCTGCTCTCTGATGTTATCTATTTCATCGTATCCAACTTCCAGTGCTGAGATTGAGAGATTGTTCAGCACAGCAGGCCTTATTTATACAAAGCTAAGAAACAGACTCAACAATGAACGTGTTGCTAAGCTTATTCACGTATACAGTCACTTTGGATGGAAGGAACCAAAAGATAATGAAGACAATAATAGAATCATAAGTTAAAGTACATGCCAATCAAGTTCTAGATATTCAGAGGATGACCTTAATGAATTCATGGATTTCTGATAATCAAAATTATGTGTATCTTTGTTTGTCGGGGCATCGTTTTATTTTTCAAACTGGTAATGAAAACCTATGTTGCGCCAACTAATATATTATCATTATTATTATGAAGCTACAGGTATATAGTTTAGTCTATCTGTTCTAATATAGTAAATATATCAAACTTAAGTATATAAATTTATTAGTAATCAATGAAAAGTAAGTTCAATTCTTCCATTTTTATCCTTTTTACTAGTTTTTCACAGAAAAATCAGTTTTACCCAGTTTTTCCTAGGGAAAAACTTACCCTTTTACCCGGTTTTTCCCAGAGTTTTTCCCGGGCAAAACAAAAGTGGGAAAAACTTACCTTGCCAACCCTGGCTGTGGGAGAATGATTTTTCCTCTCCTTCCCAGGGTGAGGAATGTGTATTCGAACGTGTACAATTGGCTTTGACTTCCATCCGATCGAATCTGCAATGAACCCTAGGTACGCACGTAAATAATTGTGTAAGAGTAGTCATGGACAGAGTACAAAAAATAAGTAGAAAATGAAACATGATTAGATTCTTGATACTATTGCTGACGTAATAAATAAGGAGTAGAATAAAAATGTAATAGAAGGGGAATTGAACTGAGAATTTAATGACAAGTATATTTCTGTTAAATGGACAATAAGAAAGAATTAGGGCGTACCAAGGAAGAAGATAATCGCAAATTATATCATAACATCAACCAGATTGAATGAGATTTTAATGTCTCCTTTTTCAGAAGCATGTTGATGTATCAATAAGCTGTCAACGACGTTAGAGAGCATACAGTGTAAGGTTTTAGTTGACAAAACATGAGATGACATGGAGTACTGAAAGCCATCTAAGTATTGAGAAAGAGTTATCTGTATCATAATGATTCGTGCCGAGTAGCAAAATGCGGACATCATAATTGGTGTTTAATGCCATATGTGGGCGTTATCGCGATAACGAGAGGTTACGAGGTGTTGGTCCTGCGCGCTACCGGTTTTACGCGTTCTTTGATGATTTTTTCCCTATGTTCCCGTGCTTCTTTCGTTCTATTTTTTTGCGCACGTGTATATGAATACATGTACTATTCGGTGCTATTCTTTAATATCCGTTTATTAATGAAAAAGACGTGGAAGCAGAGAGGAACGCAACAGGCGTTCTGATTGAGTTTGCACGGAGGAATTCATCCAACAAATGCAGGGCAAGGTGATTGAAGACCTGAGCAAGGGATTTTTTTTAAAGAGCTCATCTTGCGAATGCTCACTAGGGAGAAAAGTCGCTGTAATCACGTTGCAGCCTAATATTAGGCTAGATTAAAGAAAAAAATGCAAAAAGAATAAAATAAAAACAATAAAAAGGCAAAGAAATAAGCCACAAAGCAAGAAGAAGAAGGAAGCACCTCCAGCGTCGGGGGGAAGGGGGGCTGCCTTCCCCCTGAAACCGTCGCAGCATGTGAACAATCACGCCACAATGGCCCAGAACGCTAAGTTCTCGCCCGTGTCCTATCTTCTTTGCCAAGCAGGCCGGAAGACTGCCCTGATTCATGCTATGCAATTGGGGGTCAGGAAAAGCGTAACGCTGGTCTGGACCCCCAGTAATCGCGGACTAAGCACCCTCATTCTCCGCAATGGAGATACCGCTGACCAGGATATGTGGAAATTTGAATGCCCCGAGAATACTCAGGGCGTTCTGTGAGTCGCTAAAGATCACAATCCGGTCTCCTAACCGAGCACGACACGTTATCTCCAGTACCGAGCTATGTAATGCAACCAGCTCGGTCGTGAAAACTGACGCAGCGTCTGTTAGACCCTCGCTAACTTCAAACAGAAGGGATACGGCGCGGAAACTGACCCCTTCCTAGGACTTGGAGCCATCTGTATACATTGGCACGGATCTAGCGTGAGAGGTGGTGTGCTCAAAAAAGGCCTAAACCCAAAGGTCTTAGGGTATGAATGACGTCTCTCAGTGGGATAGGCGCTGTCGAAATCATTTCCAGATGCAGTGAGAGCCGTTGGCTACTGAGGGGATGGGGGGCTCACGCGTACAGGAGCATAATGCACTGTGCATGGGGCGAAGCGAGTGGTATCTGCTCAGTATTGACAAGTAGGATCTCAATGGGGAACGTGCGGAAGGCACCGGTCGCCAGGCGAAGACCAGTGTGATAGATTGAGTCCGGAAACGTTCTGCAATCCACACTCAGGTGGGGATGCATAAAACTTGCATCAGTAGAAGAGCTTCGAACGAATAAAGGATCAATAGTAAAGCAAGGCAGTATCCCTATCAGTATCTTATGTGCTGAACGTCACGGAACGAATATTTCCTATGGCGAGGATACACGAGACCATAAGGCTGTGAATATGAGCCTCCCAGGTGAGCCATTGGTCCAATACAAGACCAAGGAAACGGTGCGAATCCCCACTTTCAGGCAAACCCCGTTTAAGAACAACTCTGGGTCTGGGTGAAGTTTTGGAGTGTAGAAGAAATGCAGCGCCTTAGTCTTACCCAAGGAAAAGCGAAACCTGTGTGGTTCTGCATAGCGATATGCGATTCAATGCCTGTTGAAGTCGACGCTCCAGAGTTGGTATCAAAGCTTCAACAAAACAGATCGAAATGGCGTGCGAGTAGAACAGAGCGGGAGCATCTTCCGGCAGCACGAGGTGATACTGTTGATCCTCAGGGCAAAGATTGTGACACTGTGGACACTTCCCTTAGGGACGCCCTCTTCTTGGTCTATTGGGCAGAGAGAGCTCCCTCATTCACACATGAAATCTACGCTTTCGCAAAAACTCAAAGTTATGGAGGCGTCCCTTCACCTCCATCTTGCGGCCAGCCTCCATGATACCATATGGCCATGCGGTATCATAGGCCTTCTTCAGATCGAAAAACACCGTGGCGTAGTGCTGTCTGCGAAGGAAGGCCTCGCAGAAATTTTCCAGTCGGAGCAGAGCATTTGACGTGGAGTATTGGAACTTGCGGAAGACAGGCAGCCTCCTGTGTCCACGAAGAAGGCTACTCTAACATTTACTAATTTCTCCATCAAATTTCACACGCAGAAGGATAGAGAGATCATGCGAAAACCGAGAGGGGTAGAGTAATCTCTCCCTGTTTTGCGAAAAGCAAGCTCAGTAGACATTTGCCAGGAGTCTAGGGAGATAATATAACACAAAGGGCCTGCTTCGCTCACCTAGGTGTCGAAGCATGACATACAAGACATCGTCCGGACCAGGAGCGGTGTCCGCGCACGGAGCGAGAGCGGAACGAAACTCACTCAATATAAAGCTGTTGTTGAAATGTCCTCCGCCTCTGGAAGTAGTCTAGTCAGTGGTCTCCAGCAACATCACGCCGTCCATTGAATGCTGACGGGGGAGCATCCCGGCTAGAAAATGCGAAAAAAAAGTGGTCTCGAAGTACTCCGCCACGGACGCAGGGCTCGAGATTGCGGTCCCATTCTCCTGGAGAACGGGAGGGAAGGTCCTGCAAGAATTTGCCCCGAATCCTTTTGACTCGCTTGCATAACTACACTAGAGTTTTCCTGGTCAGTGAAGACACATATGCCCGCCAAGAAGAGCGACGGACGTGCTTCGAAACATAACGGAACCTTGCCCTAGCTCGAAGGATTTAACCAACAGCGAAATCGTTCGGGCGGCGCTTATAATGCATGTAGGCATAACGCTACTGATGTAGAGCTTTCTCACTCGCAGTCAACTACCACGGAAGTGGTCGGCGTGCAAAACGGCTAGAACTTCTCTGAATAGTATTTAGGCCAACGCTGATTAGGTTGCCGGAGAAAAACTCAATGGCCTCATCCATCGACCTAAACTCTTCGAATGGGACAAAGAAATCAGTCATTTCCTGAAATGCGGACCACTGCGCCCGCACCTAGCACCACCGGTAAAATCTTTCAGGGAGTAGCGGTCCATTAAATGATATTTGAATTTAAGTCATTACTACCGTGGAGGTCATTGACCACCTCCCACCCAAAATAAGGCTGTTTATAGAGAGAGCACAAGGATAGATCGAGACAGGAAAATGAAGTAGTTTTCGGGTAGTAATGCGTACATTTATCCACATTTAAGACACCTTTCTCCAGTTCGTCAAGGACCTGACCCTTTGCATTGATCGAGTAGTCTTCCCAGAAGCGTGGTCTACCGTTCAAATCCATGAGCAGAATAAAGGGCCCCGACAACCATGCTACGATACGGTGGAAGCCCCAAGCGTCGAAGTCGATGACATGGGAATGTACGGAGAAATAATAGTATACCTCTTGTCCAGGTGCAGCTGCACTACTATTAACTGAAAAGTTATTTGAAGCAAAGTGAAAAACGGACACATCATGTTGGGTGTAAATGGTGGATCCTCCTGCTCGGCCCCTATCTCGTGGTGGTGGGGTCACAAAACCGTTATACTCCCTGGAGGGTTGTCAGTGGGCACGCGCCCTGCTTGGTCTCGTGCAAAAAAAAATAGCTAACGGGGAACAGGGGAAGACGAGCCTCCGCTGCAGCTATTCCAGGGTGGGCCGGAGTCCGCGGCAATTCCATTGAATGAATACGCTCTCCACGCCTAGCACGAAGAAGATACGGGCAATCTCTTGTAAGAGAGCATCACGGGAATAGCCGTACGCTTTCGCAAGTCCTCTCTATCTCTCTCTGGAACATTTTCTTTTTTCAGGGGTTGGTACCAGAGAGGCTCTAGCCTGTCACTCGGTGAAGGTGGTCAGTCCTGGAGCCCTTTGGAGTCCCCTGGTGCTGCAAACCAGACTTTTAGTACACTCCTTTTTTCACCCTCCCCAATTTTTTTTCTTGAATTACCCTCTATTTCACACTCTTCTTCCTCCTACCATATTGGCCCTGGTGGTTACCTGAAATCTGCTTCTTTTTTTTTTAACTATGAAGATCGGAGTTTGGCCCATAAATATTATTATTATTATATTAGGTATTTTACCACCGTAGACACCATATGGTGAATCAACAGTGAATCTCCGAGTAAAATTATGTGGCTAAAATTTCTGGAATATAAGAAGCAATCTGGAGTATATAGGGTACACGGAAATAAGATGTATCTATTATAATGAGATCAGGAGTTTTCAGTAAAGAGGCCGAAAAATAAAATTTAAGTCATATTTAAAATCATAAATTTCTATTAAAAGCATAAATATATAACTAAATAACAACAGTATAGAGTCATAAAAATAAAGTTTAAGTCATATTTAAAATCATAAATTTCTATGACAAGCATAAATATCTAACTAAATAACAATATAATAGTAATTTGGATAAAAACAGCACATTATAGGTCTCGAAGAAGACCTATGTCTGTTGAGTATCAATACAGGGTGCCATGTAGATTACTCTACATGTTCCTCAATAATATGTCCAGTCTGTAAGGACCTGGACCAAAATATCGTTGACAATATTCCACGTATGATGGGCACTCGATCAGGATATGGTAGATAGTCAAATTGACTAAACAATCATCACATAAGGGTCGATGGTGTCGTTCCATATAGTAGCTGCGTGTGAGTTTTGCGTGGCCAATGCGTAATCTACAAAGAGTGATCCCCCAGGACCTATTTGATGATAGTGCGGAAGCCAGTGGCAAATTAGAAATGCTGACTCGTCGATATTTATTATCAAGGCCAACGTTTTGCCAAGCCTGCTTCCATCCGGCAGTCTCAGCTTTCTTGGTGTAACATTTAAAGTCACTCTGGGGCAGATCGATTGCTGAAAGCTGTCTTGTGGTCACACAATGGTGAGCCAATGTGTCCACTGCTTTATTACCTGGCTCACCCACATGTGCAGGGACCCAACATAGAGAAACTAGACCTTGTAGCGTATATATTCTGTATTGTATTAACTAAACCAACATATTCCTAGTAGGATATTGCTGGATAGCCATTATAGCACTTCTAGAGTCAGTATGAATAGTGACAGGTTGGTCATTATGAAGTGATGCAGCATAATTAAGGCTATAATAAATGGCGTAGAGTTCTGCCGTAAATACGGTAGCATGATACTGAATGCGTCGTGTGTAATGTGAAATTCAAATGTTTATATTCAACTTTGGATCCATCTGTGTATATTATAAGACACCCATTATGTGCAACACTTTGTCTGGAGGAAAATGCGCGAAGTACGTGGGGGGCAACTGCAGTCTTTGGGATATTATTTAATTCTTTACAAATCTTCAATTTTGTTAAAGAACACAAGGGATACATGGGAGGTGATACTGTCATGTGTGCAAATGAGATTCCACACAGACTCTTCAATGCTTTCGTCAGTTGAAAGAAACAAGTATAACTAGGATTGGGATGTGCACATCCTCTTGGCTAGACTCATCTTCACCATCCATCAGTGTTATGCGTTCATGGAGAGGGTGGGTCGGATTGCACTTGATTCGTAGATACGTATTGAGTAGCTTTATATTTCGGCATGTTTCCAGTGGTTTAATCCTTGATTCAACATAAAGACTATTCAATGAGGATGATCGTAAAGCTCCAGTTGCAGTCCGGATGGCTGCATTATGTATCGGTGTTATTCTGTTTAATTCTGTATGAGAAGCCGATGAGTATGCTTCACAACTATAGTCTTATTGAGGCTTCAGTAGCATGATGTATAGCCGCAGCAGCGATGTCCGATCTGCTCCCCAGCTTCTATGTGAGATATGTTTAAGGAGAGTTAGGGTTTTTTATGATGCATTTAACTTTCAGATGGGTAATATGTGGTTTCCAAGTTAATTTATCATCAGTGTACATCCCAAGATATTTGTCGACCGACACATTCGTGATTGGTCTACCATATAGAGATAAGTTTGCTGCCATCCTAGGGCATCCTCGCTTCCTTCAGATGTGCATAGATGCAGTTTTTTGCGGTAGAAAAAGTAAAACCAGTCTTATTACTCCATCTCTCAAGGTTACGTAGAACAACCTGAAGACGACGTTCAAATAGATGGGGGATTGTACCAGATGCATATATTTCCAAGTCATCAACATACAAAGTTGATGCAATACTGTTAGGAAGAGCCCTATTGATTCTATTAATTGCCAAAATGAAACAGGTACAAGACAAAACACTGCCTTGAGGGACTCCCTGGGTTAACAACTTAGAATCGGAGGTGGCGCGGCCAATTCGCACTTGGATACTTTTATTATTTAAGAAGTTCTGAATGAAGATGGGCAGATTTCCTCTGAACCCCAAATCATATATTGTCCGAAGAATACCTCTCCTCCAGGCGGTGTCGTAGGCTCTCTGTAAATCAAAGAATATTACTATGGTATGCAAACGAGAATTGAAGGCTGCTATGATATCTGTCTCCAATTGAATTAGGTAGTCTGTGGTACTGCGTCCACGACGAAAACTGACCAACGTACAGTTGGTCAGTGTAATGGGTCTGTAATTCCCTTGAATATATAAATCCTTCCCCGGCTTGGGAATGGGCAATAAAAATCCCACCCCCCAGCTCCGTGGGTAAATTCCTTCTGTGTATATTCTGTTATATACTCCTAAGAGCAATTCTCCTAGGGATGGGTGAGCATGTTTGATGAAGGTATATGTAATACCATCAGGGCCAGGACTACTGCCATGCGTCATTGACAAAGCAGATGCTAATTCATAATAGTGAAAGGTAGATTGTAATATTTTGAGCTGAAGTTTGTGAATGGAAGGGAAGTGGAGTAGACTCAACAGTTTCTTTATGTCGTTTAAAGGCGTCAGAGTAATTATGATCACCAGATGTATTGCTAAAATTATTGTCCAAGTAATTTGCCACAGCGGAATGATCACGTATGAAGTCTCCATCAGGAGAACGCAGTAATGTTGTAGGATTTGGAGTATGTTTACCAGATATTTTGCTAATACGTTTCCATACTTGATGCAATGACAATCGGGATGTAATTGAGGACACATAATTTTTCCATGATTGCTGCTGAGCTTCTTTAAAAACTTTACGACAATGTGCTTTGGATCTAGTTTAATTAATTTTAGTTTGCATTGAGTGGTTCCTTTTCATAGCCCTCTCTGCTCTTAGGCGAGCATGACGTGCTTGTTTACATTCATCTGTAAACCAGGGCACTGGAGTTCATCCCTTCAATCTCGACGAGGGATTGCTCGTGTAGCAGCTGAAATGAAGATTGTAACTATGGTATCCATGAGGAAATTTATATCCAGAATATCCTCTGCTTTCAGGACTGTATGTGTTGCAGCAAAAAGTTATTCCAATCAGCTTTTTCAATATTATGGCGATCAGGGCTGTCAGCTATGTTTGCAGGGTCTGTGAGGTTCACTTTAATGGCCCATAAAGATGGTGTAGTGGATCCGTATCCATACTCCGAGAAGACAAACCGGGCACAACCGAATCGAGAGTTGCAGTAGCGCCGTCTCCTTGTAGGCCTCTGTGCCGAGAAGTCTCGATGGAGAATAAGATATCAATTTGTCTGCTATGGCTTATCTTAAATCTAAACTTTTCTTTCTCATAAAGGTTCTCGTGCTTTAACGTTCTTCAGCTACCCTTTCAACCTTCTATGCCAATGATGTGGACCCAGATTTAGATTATCTCCTGCGCGCTAAAAGCGCTGCGTCAAAAACTTGCCAAATCTTCTTATATGAAAAGGAGTACCTCGCTTCACGCGACTCTCTTCGTTTGGATGTTAGTGAGACTAGCCAACCTGCTCGAGCACAAAACTTCATCTTTTAGCTATCTTTTCTCAGTTGTTTGGCGTGAAGCTGGACGAACCCGACAACCATGTTATAGTTCCGACACACCTACAAGGAGCTACAGTGTATCTCATCACCCATCTACCTCTAATGTCAGAAGTATTCCCGATATACCTTCGAAGCATCGCTCTCACACCAAGATACGATGCCTAACGTTGCTCCCCTCTCCCCGGTCGCTCTAACCGGGACCCCCTCTTAGGGTCATTAGATGTTATTTGAAAGAATCTTCTCTATCAACCAGATTTTTCTTCTACCCGACCCCGTGGTAAGAGAAAGGATTCCTCACCTGGGTTATCGGCCACCAATAAACGACCTATATCTGGTGCTGACTGGGCTAAGCCTCGAGAGTCTTCCATGAATTCTTGTCTTGCTGCTCAATATTATTTGTTAGTTAGTTAGTCGACGCCAATCCTTCCTTGATCCAGGAGGATTCACAACCGGATAATTAAATCTACATAAAAGTCAGTATGACAATCACTGGTCAGCCCAAGGGCACCAGGAGCAAGTCCTCTTTGGGGAGAGGTGCCAGAAATATTGTTTTTGACACCAAGCAGCGTTGGTGTCAAGGAATCAGCATTCGGATTCCTTGCAACAGAGATTGTGTGTGTGTGTGTGTGTTGTTCTGTGAAGACGGGAGAGGAAAGAAAGCAGTGTTTTAATTGGCTATGTGTGTGATGAGAAGTGTAAGATCTACCCACCTCAATACAGGGGTGAGCACAGCGCGTCCACCAGTCTGTAGCCAGATCTCTACGTGCGCTGACGTATATGTCCGTTCATGCCGGGATTCGGGATCTAAGCCGGTACCGCGCTGTTGGGAGACAGTCTATCCATTCATTGGACGTATGCCCCTTGCCTGGCCAAACGGCTGCATAAATCCATCCAGTACCTCGTATTTTACCCAGATCGCCCTCTCGACCCACTCAACCTCCTACTCATGATCCGATGGAATTCGATGATATTGCAACATCTCCAGCCGTGGTTGTTGGATGATACCCTCAGACATCGAAAGCGCTCTCGGTCCATGATTCTTGATCTATCGTCCGAAAATCTCTCCTTGACCTTCCGTTTCTGCTGGGGTGTGCACCTGTTACAGGCAGGGGCCTCTGTCGGTTCTTCGAGGACCTCGAAAATATCCCCCGTCACTATTCTTTCCAGGACCTCTTCCCATCCAAAAGTAGGCTCTTCGAAATATGCTCTACCCTCAGCCACAAAGGAGAAAATGGTATCTACTGTGGTATCTAACCGTCCCACATGATATCCTCCATTTTACAATGGAATTGCCAAGGAGTTCTTGCCATGTGGGAAGAACTCGGTCCTTTTGACGCATCTCCCTCCCGCTGTTGTTTGCCTTCGGAACAAACTGGATAACAGCCCTTTTCCGTTAGTGCGTGGTTTTCGTATTTTCAACACTATTGCTCCTGTTGGGGGCTGTCAGCAAGGCCGGATGGATTAAGAACCTTAGAAGCCCTAAGCACTAAAGTTATTTTGTGCCCCCATGCATTTGTAATTCAAAATGTAAACACTGGTCTGGAGGGAGCCAAAGGACCATTCAATGGATTGCTACTTCTGCTTATCAGACATTAAGGGTGGGTATTCAATGTGTTTTATTTTCTGGTCTTTAATATATTTTCAAGAAGTGTATCAATTAAAAATATTAAAATACATAATATTTGTACTTCCACTATTTCTCCAAGTGATCATAGCCAGTAATATCAATTTTAAGTCTGATTTTATTTGATTTCACTGCAAGTCGCAACGGAAAGGGGAGGAAATCTATCATGTATCCACATCTTCATTCTGCTATTTCCCCAGTTCGACATTCAAGTACTATTCCTGTACCACAGCCGCCCTCTGAATTACCAAGCGATGACACGAGCAACTCAGACGATTCAAAATCTCAAAGATACACCATATGTGGCACAGCTTTAATCTGACAAGAAATCGAACCTCATCACCCAACCGGAACTCAGTAATCTAGTTCGTGATCTAACACTTACTAAACAACAAAGTAAACCCTCGACCTCACGACTGCAACAATGGAACCTGTTGGATGAGCATGCTCGAATTACAGTATTTAGCAAGCGTTCTGCAGATCTACAGCAATTCTTCACTTTTGAAAACAACTTGACTTATTGTAATGATATCAAAGGCCTATTCAATGCCCTTGAGCTAACCTGTGAACCAAATGAGTGGATTTTAATTATATATATACAATTTATAGAAGAAAAATTGATAATTAGAGAGATTCATTCACACTTGCGTATACAGTTGTCAGATAGACGATCACTAGTAAAGAACTAATTAAGGTTCGTTTAGCGTATTGAAGCCCCCATTGTACCCGCCTAAGTCTTGTTCTCATAAGACTCGCTTTCCTGACCGTAGTCGTGTAAACGCGAGCCTCCCATTTGCTTTGCTTGTTGGAATTAAACATTTTTTTTTACGTGATTCTTCTCAGTCCTTTCTCTATCACAAGCCTTTGGAGTCAGATACGAGATTAACGCCACCTATCACTTCACTCGTTGGACTTGAGAGACCTCTCCAAAATATCTGCGTCATTTTTAAGCTTCAAACTAGTGACGTCCTTCCTCTCCCATAAACTGGATTTCTTCATTCCCCCATAAACTGGCGATAGTTACCTTTACCTCCTTGCCATAGCCCTACTTAATGGGCTACAAAACTGGATACAAGTTTATGTGCTTCCTTTGCAAGTGGGACAGTAGGGCCAGATCAGAGCATTATCTACGCTCAGAATAGTCACTTCGGGAAACTATGACGCCTGGATGCCATAATGTAATTCATGAGCCACTAGTTAAGAAGAAAATCATTTTGCCACCACTGCATATAAAACCAGGCCTAATGAAGCAAGTTACGAAAGCACTGCAACATAACAAGCCATGTTTCCAGTACCTAAAAGCGATCTTCCCTAAAATAACTGATGCCAAGATTAAAGAAGGAATATTCGTAAGCCCTGAGATTCGTCATCTTATAGCTGATGAGGACTTCGAGGCGACAATGAATGAAACTGAGCTAGCGGCCTCGCATGCAATCAAAGATGTATGCAAAGGACTTGTTGGGGAAGCACCAAGTGGCACAGCGAGAGCGTATATTGGAGAGCCTAATCAAGTGCTACCAAGATCTCGGATGCAATATGTCACTGAAGATACACTTTCTTCATTGTCATCTGTCCTTGTTCCCAGAGAATGCAGGATATGTGAGTGATGAACATGGAGAGAGGTTCCATCAAAATATAGCGTCAATTGAAAACGGGTATACGGGAAAATGGAGGCCTGCTATGCTGGCTAACTTCTGCTGGAACCTGCAGCGTGACACACCTGAGACGTCTTACAAACGAAGAAGTATATGCTACGATGTAGGTTAATACATTCTATAATGTTAACAAATATGCTGATTCATTATATATTCATGAATAAATTGCAATTGACACATTTAATCTGACTTTGGGAGCGAAATACATTTCTAATGGGTTGAGGAATAAGTTCTTGCGGTTTTATCAAATTTATTCATTACCATTAACAATTTTAGAAAAACTTCATTTTTAATTGATAACAATATGCAATTTAATCAATAATGTATTCTCCGTTGTTATTTACGACTTCTTCCCAACCTTCAACTAGTTTTTCGATGCCTCTGCAATAAAAATCTCTGGATTTTGACTCGAAGAATTCGTCTAACCAGGTTCTTAATTCCACATCAGTATTGAACGAAACGCTGCGCAAATTGTTGGAGAGCGATAGGAACCGATGGAAATCCGATGGAGCCAAGTCTGGAGAATAAGGAGGATGCGGCAGGATTTCCCAATTAAGCGTTTGGATGGAGTCTTTTGTCATATTGGCAACGTGAGGACGAACATTGTCGTTTTGCAGAAGGACTCCATAACGTCGATGAGGTCGCTTTTCACGAATAGCTTCGGCGAGTCAATACATTTGTTGAACGTAGAGTTCTGTATTGACAATCTCGTTCGCAAAGAGCTCATAAAGAATGATGCCTTCACAATCCCACCACACACACAGCATCAGCTTTCGTGGATTAATCGAGGAAGTGTTTTTTTATTGGGGCTAAAGCCATTGTTTTCGATGGTTCATGTTGACATAAACATACCACTTTTCGTCGCCAGTGATGATGCGGTGAAGAAATCTGTCCTTATATTCACGAGCAGCCTTGCGACGAGCAAGCGAACCTGCGGCAATTGTGGAGCGTTGAAGTTTGTTGCTTTCGCTCAAAGCGTGCGGAACCCATGCAGCGAGTTTTTTAACTTTCCCCATCGAATGAAGGTGATTCACTATAGTTTTCTGATCACACGCCAATTGTAAAGTCAATTCTCTTGTCGATTGACGAGGATTTTCATGATGAAGGTCGGTCAATCGATCTTCATCCAACTTAATGGGGCGACCAGAACGTTCTTCGTCATTAAGATTGAAATGACCGTTTTTGAAACGTGAAACCACCATTGAGCTGTCCTTTTTGGTAAAGCCTTTTCTCTGTACACGGCACAAATATCGCGACGAGTTTTGCCTGCGTTTGCATTGTTCCCGTCTCGATTGAAAATGAATAACAACAAATGTCGAAAATACGCCTTTCTTTCAACTTGACATTCCATTTTGAGGGTACAGAACAAAAATTAAATTAACACAACTTTTAAATAAACCGCAATGACTTATTACTCAACTTCAAGACGTAGCCTAAGCAAAGCCTAATAGTCGAAGCTGTTAAGAGACGTAGCCTAACCTTTGCAAATTTTGCTCTAATTATTTATTATTGTTTCTTAATATGTGCACAAATCACGTCAACAAAACTTAAATCAACACAACATAAAAAAAAAACGCAAGAACTTATTCCTCAACCTAATAGTATCGTGGAAATCGGTATCAATTGCATAATTATTAAATCGGCAATTTACAAGAAAATGTTATGAGATGGGAAATTATTGTTATCAAATTTGAATTCAGCACACTAAACTTCACAATAAAATGCACATGAGGCTATGTAATTAATGTATACTTGTAAATAATGCAAAACCGTCAGGCAATGAAATCGCTGTGCTCTCACGCTAACATACAAACATTCACACACACTTTAGAAAACAGGTGCGAGTGTAGCAGCTGACATTTTTGCAAGCTCCTACAAAGTTCGTAAAGAGGCAGTTGGTAATTTCCCGTCCGAGAAAATTATGCATCTCGCCCAAACTCCATTTTTTTACGACCTTTGATAACAATACGGTTACCTCAAAATCAAAGTACGACTCTTCCCAACCAATCAAAACCTTTGTACAACCCAATTCGAAATTAACTAATCAGAATATACCCCCGCCCCCCCGAGTCGATTTTAACAAACACTTTTATTGAATAAGCGCTCCAGACAAGTTCCCCTGATTTTATAACTTCAAAAATGTCGTGGCAGTACTATACTATATTTTATATAATTCCCCCATATATATATAGGTTGTGGCTTAGCTTAGTTCGTGACAATATTTTATTTAAACCATATTTTATATAACTTATTCCTCTTAACATTATAATCATCGTCCATTTCCCTATATTCAAAATATATATATATATATATATATATATATATATATATATATATATATATATATATATATATATATATATATATATACCTTATTTCATTAAAATACACATTATATTCATTAACCGTATTATCAAATTCAATAATTAGCCATATTCCATTATTTGTGGTTCAATAAGTCTTGTTAAATTTATGAGTCCGTGATTTTGAAACCTTCCCGGCTGAATTAGTTATCTTCCCTCACGTTCTCTCTTTCAACTCATTTTAATCTTTAAATTCGTATAGCAAGGTTTAATGGCTGCTATCTAGGCAAGTTTGTCATTAAACCAATCATCACATAAGCTATACGAGCTAACGGTTTGGCCGCAACGATTACGAAGACAATTGAAACAGCTGTTCATACAGGTAATGAATCTGATAGATGAAGTCTGCCCCACCAGCTTTGACATGGACCCGTGAAAGATGAAATTTTATGTTGCTACGAATATCGGCCTGATAGATATCAATCATATTTCTAAATTCAAACTTTCATGGTGTACATGCACCTACACTAAATACACGCATAAACTCTCTGATCAAATAGGCTCCACCCAGCTCTCGGATGGTAGAAACGGAGCCACGCCCCTAATCTTTCGTTAGGATAAAAAGGCCATGCAAGAGAGAGAGAGAGAGAGAAAAAGAGAGAGAGAGAGAGAGAGAGAGAGAGAGAGAGAGAGAGAGAGAGAGAGAGAGAGAGAGAGAGAGAGAGAGAGAGAGAGAGAGAGAGAGAGAGAGAGAGAGAGAGAGTAACAAGGAGTAACAAGGAGTAACAAGGAAAGGAAGTACCCTAGGAGACCTTACGGTCCATTCAAAGGAAGAACCTTTGGACTAGCAATCGAGCAGGCACGTGGCTGCTCAATTGTTTTGCGTCCCTAAACGGCCACTTTTCAAGACCTTGTCTAGTCTTGACTTGAACTGGTCAACAGATTCAGTGTTGACAACTTCCACTGGAAGTGCGTTCCACTTACCGCAGATACTGTAAGTGAAAAAATTTCCACACAGATTGCGGTTATAACGCTTCAGTTCAGGTTTGAAGCCGTGATTGCGCGTTCTGTTCTCACTCAGTGTGAAAATATCCCGGTAGTCAACATTGTCGAACCCTCGAAGTATTTTGAAGACTTCGATGAGCTGACCACGCAGTCTACGGGTTTCCAGCGAGAACAGATCTAATTCCCTTAGTCTATCTTCATAACTTTTATGTCGGATAGAGGGAATCAGTTTGGTTGCCCTAGCTTGTACGCGTTCCAACCTTGCGATATCCTTTCGAAACGAAGGACTCCAAATTGTACGGCATACTCCAGGTGCGGCCAAACCAGGGAGTTGTACAGACAAATAACTATCTCCTTGTTACGGTATCCAAACTGGCGCTTTATGTAGCCTAACATCCTTTGGGCTGTCTTCTCTGCCTCGATGCACTGTTTCGAGAACTTGAGGTCGCTAGTGATAGTAACACCCAAGTCCTTCTCAGTGTTACTCGATTTAAGAGCAGTGCCCTTAAGGATATACTGAGATTGAGGGTTTCTGTGGCCGATATGCATTACTTTGCATTTCCCCACGTTAAAAGGCATTTGCCAGGTGTCCGACCACTCCACAATCTTCCCAAGATCTTCCTGCAAGCGGGCAGTATTTCCATCCTTTGCAACGTTCATACCAAGCTTGGTATCGTCGGCAAATTTGGAAATCTTGGCAACCATGTCACCGTCCATGTCGTTGACGTAGATGATGAATAGTAGTGGTCCCAGGACAGAACCTTGAGGCACCCCGCTAGTAACGGGCACCCACTCAGAAGACTGTCCATTCACCACCACCGGTTGCCGTCTGCCACTTAGCCAGTTCTCGATCCAGCCGGCTACCTTTCCGTCTATGCCAAGCGCTCGCACTTTCCGGAGTAGGCGGTGGTGTGGTACCTTATCAAAGGCTTTCTGAAAGTCTAGGTAGACCACATCCTCCGCCTTGTCCCCATCGTGCTCACTGAAAACGAAGTGGAAGAATTCCACAAGGTTCGTCAGGCATGACCGTTGCCTTCGGAAGCCGTGCTGGGAACTCCTCAGTATCAGGTTTGACTCTAAATACGACGTCACTTTGTCCACCATGATGCTTTCCATGAGTTTACAGACTATCGAAGTCAGACTGATAGGTCGGTAGTTCGACGGTTGGTTATGGTCTCCTTTCTTGAAGATAGGAGTCACCTCCGCCTCACGCCAGTCTCTAGGAACGCATCCGGCCCGGATTGACATGTTAAAGATAGCGCACAGATGTCGTGATACTTCATCGCACACTTCCTTCAACACCTTGGGTAGAAACCCGTCCGGTCCAGGGGACTTATTCGTCTTTAGGTCAGCGATCTTTTTCTTCATTTCTCCTTCAGTGAAGTCCATTGCCTCCAGCTTTTCCCCCGAGTGGGAATCCGTGGGCTGGGGGATGGGACCAGACTCTTTAGTAAACACTGAGGAGAAGTAGTCATTGAGAAGGTTAGTGTTTTCTGCATCTGACTGAGTTAATGCAACCTCCTCGTCCACTAAGGGCCCAATCCTACGATGGATTGGTTTACGGCTATTTACATAGCTATTTACAGTCGTCCACGGCACCCATGACCGTGTGGAGGAGTTTATCTGTAGGGCCTACCCTACCTCCTCTCAGGTCGAGGTCGTTTCCACTGACCATCAGAGCAACGACTGAGCTCTCAGAAATCTGTGATTTCTCAGCCTCTACTCTGATGTGGTGGTTACCACATCCTGGCAGGCAGCTTACCTTCACACTAGCGCGAAGGCGGGCCGCTAGCAGGGACTGCAGGCCCCGTGCTTGGGAATCACCAATAAGGGTGACTCTTGCACATTTGTCAGCAGGCGACTTATTCTTTTCCCTCGGAAGCGACTTGCCGCTTTCCTCTTGTATCTCTACATTTTTCTTTTTTTTCTTCTTCGTCTTATATTTCTTGTCTTCATTTTTTTTCTATTTTTCCGTTTCTCTTTTCTGTTCTTCTCTTTCCACTTTCCATTGCGCACCAGCAACGTTCGAATCCCTACACTGGGGTGAGCTGCATTAAGGTCGTTTTTCTTCTTTTTCTTTTTCTTCTTTTTCTTTTCCTTCTTCTCATTGGCTCCGCATGGCAGAAGTGGGGCTGCCAATGCAGTTTCACCTCCTTGGGCTGGAGACACATCGACGAAACCACCCAAGTCAGTGGGACTTTCGTCTCGAGCTTGAGCTGACTGAGCCTCTAGTTTAGAGGCTAGCTCTAGGATTTTTTCCTCGAGACGCCGAATCTGAAGCGCGTGCTGCGTTTCTATGGTCTGTACTTTACTTTCCAGTGCCCTAGATTTTTCTTCAGAGGTTGTGAAGAGATCCTTGAGTTCATTGCAGTATGCCACTGCCTCTCGGATCCCTCCTTTAAGGATGCAGTCGGTGCATATACTTCCCGGGTGGCATTTCGAAAAACATCCTTTCGGGAAGTCCACGCACCACTTATCCTTCTGGCATATCGCACATGTATATTTGAGTGCACCTGGACCTTTTTTCCCTGTCATTTTGAACACTTTCTCTCTTTCAAAACTTTGTGACCAATCAATAGGAAAAAAGGGGGTTGGTGAGTACTCCCCGCGTGAGTCGCTCCCGCCTATCGATCGGAGACGTTTCGGATCTTTCAGAAGGCACGCTCCATGTGCTGCTGTTCGTCCGACCGAGTCGTCAAGCCTCGGCGTGCCTTGGCTCCCAACGAAGCAGCACAGACGGTTCCCGAAGGGGCCATCGATTTGTCACCAGGTGAACAACAACGAAGCACGCCCCTTACTAAACTCCTACTAGTTCCCTTCACAACGGCCAGGATCTCGGAGCAGCGTTCAATGGATATCCCGCCCCACCAAGAGACTCGAACCAAGGCTTTTTATTAGCCTTGCAACCAACTTGGGAACAAAGGGCCGTCACCTCGGACCGATGCTACCAGAGGCACCCGTCAACGGGCACTGGGAACAAAGGGCCGTCACCTCGGACAGATGCTACCAGAGGCACCCGTCAACGGGCACTGGGAACGGTCAATAATTACGCGCCAGGGAAGGGGTTAACGGGGCACTACCCTCATCCCATTCATCGTGCCCCAACGCCTAGGACACCTCTAGTCCTAGTCTCTCGCAACCAGTGAACGTCGATTGGCGTTGTTTATACAGGTTGCAAAGCCTCTCTTCTGATGCGTGAGGTAGCTGCCAGGTCCTTATATGTAGATAGAGGGAAAAAAGGGAAAGGGTGACATGATAGGAGTAGGCTTTTTTTGTTTTTTTTCTTTTTGTATAAGTGGGAGAGATAGGATAAAAGTTAAAAAGGAGAAGGATAGAGTAGAAAAAGAAATGAATGACGCACTTAGTCTGGAACCTCGTTTCCGACCAAATCGACAAGGGAAGCCCTACCAGGGGTACCCAGAAGAGGTACCCCCTCTGACATAGCTCGAAAAGTCAAAGGTACACACAAGCTCTCTTTCCGAGACAAGGATGCGTCACCTCTCCCTCTACTTTCTTTAAGAGAGAGAGAGAGAGAGAGAGAGAGAATTACATAGAGTTACATAGATACACAAATCACACGGGCCTTACGGCCCAGACTAAGGTGATCTGGCCTTAAATCTACTGCTACTTATACATAGAATAGTAGAAGTAAAGGATAGAAAAGTTTTAGGCTCTCCCCACCCTCCACTCCCTCCGGCAAAAGCCGTACATGAAATAATTTGGGAAAAGTACCTTGCAGGTGTAAGAAGACAGTACCTGAAGGAAATTTGCATGGAATAGTAATTAAATGGAATGAATATGAAAACCACTTACATACACCTGAAAGAGTTATATGTTTTGTAATATTATTATATTTTGTAGCTTATGCTAAACAATTCCAATATTTGTTAAGTGTTTGTCTAATCTCATTTTAAATGAATCTATAGTTCTGCTGTCCACTACCTCGTTTAACAAATTATTCCAATCATTAATAATCGAGTAAGGGAAGTTTTTTATTACATCCATAGTGGCTCTTTTACCCTGAAGTTTTGAATCATGTCCACGGGTGGGACACTTCCCTGTCAGTGTGAACAAGTTATTGGCATTAACGTTGTTAAATCCTTTAAGTATTTTGAAGCACTCAATAAGCTGCCCCCTTAGTCTTCGTTTTCTGACGGAAAAAAGATTGAGTTTTTTTAGCCTCTCGTGGTAAGGTTTGTTACGTACTGACGGGATAAGTTTTGTCGCTCTGTGTTGTACAGCTTCTAATTTATCTATGTCTTTTATTAAGTAAGGGGCCCAGAACTGTACAGCGTATTCGAGATGGGGCCTGACAATACTTTTATATAGTGGCATAATTATCTCCTCGGTTTTATAAGTAAAGTTTCTTTTTATAAATCCTAGTGCTGTGTTAGCTTTGTTTGCAGCAGCTGCGCATTGGTTTGATGTTTTTAAGTTTTCTGTAATTATTACTCCTAAATCTTTAACCTGCGGGGTTGTGTTTATTAAGCCGCCTTGCATTGTATAGGTGTATTTTTTGTTTTTTGTTCCGCACTGAAGGATTTGGCATTTGTCGATATTAAATGGCATTTGCCATTTCTCAGACCATTCGGTAATTTTATTTATATCAGCTTGCAGGCTAGCTCTGTCCTCTTTGCATAATACTGAGTTACCTATTTTCGTGTCATCTGCAAATTTAGATATGATATTATTTATTCCAACGTCTATGTCATTGATGTATATAGTAAATAAAATAGGCACCAGGACTGATCCCTGGGGAACACCGCTGGTAACAGATACCCAGTCCGATTCCACGCCATTTATTATCACTCTCTGTTTCCTGTTTTTTAACCAGCTACTAATCCATCCGTATATATTACCGTTAATTCCTAGCGTACACACTTTGTTCATGAGTTTCTGATGGGGAATTTTGTCAAATGCCTTTTTGAAATCTAAGTAAATTATATCTAATGATTTAGTATCGTTATATAGGTTGAAAAGGTTATGGTAAAAGTCAATTAGGTTTGTTAAGCACGATCTCATAGACCTAAAACCATGCTGGCTATCTCGTATAAGGTTATTGTTTTCAAGGAACTCTACTAGCTTGCCTCTAATGATCGTTTCGAGCAACTTTCCAACTATTGAGGTTAAGCTAATGGGTCTGTAATTACTGGCCTGGTTTTTACATCTCTTCTTAAAGATAGGTGTGACGTTAGCTTCCCTACAATCATCAAGGACGACCCCATGCTCGAGAGATTTGTGAAAAATGAGAGCAAGTGACTCTGCTAACTCATTATGGACATGTTTTAAGATTTTCAGGTAAAATTTATCAGGACCAGGAGTCTTGTACGAGTTCATTTTCTTTAATTTATCAATTACTAGTTGCAGATTTACTTCCAGGCTCCTTAGTGATGGTTGTCTGACCTGTATAGACCCGTGGTTATCGTTATTAGTATATCCTAAGGTGAAGACTGAACTAAAAAACTCATTTAAGATATTAGCCATACCCATATCATCTGAAATAATTTCACCCAACTGGTTTTTCAAGGGGCCAATCTCGCTTCTCATTTGCCTATTTCTATTGATATAAGTATAGAAGTGTTTGGGATTAGTGGTGCTTGCTTTCGCTATCTCGATTTCGTATTGACGTTTCGTTGATCTTATGAGTGTTTTAACCTTTCTTCTGCTAGTGTTATACTGTTGGTTAACTTAAAAGCTTCTATTGTGTTTTAATAATGTGTGGAGACGGTTTTTATCTCTAATTGCTCGTTTGATGTCATTATTAAACCACGGCGGCTTGCCTCTATTCGCGTTACTATTCCTTGTCTTAAGAGGACCATGGTTTTCTTGGGCTATAAAAAATAGTTCTTTAAATTTATTCCAAAGTTGATTTACATCTTCTATTTCTATCAGCTGCTCGTGAATATTTCCCAGGGCTTTTCTGAGGCCCTCTAAGTTAGCTTTACTGTAGTCTGGTACTTTTGAATAGTTATTGGTAGTTGAATACCTGGCATTTAGATCAAAGCGGATTAGTTTATGGTCACATGTACCTATATGTTCCGCTACGGCCAGAGTTGATATTAAATTTTCCTGGGATGCAATAACTAGGTCTAGTATATTATTTCCTCTGGTTGGCTCCCTTACGCATTGGTGTAAATAATTAGTATCGATGAAATTTGTCATTAATTTTTCTTGTTGGCTAGTCTCTATATTCAAGTCCCAGCAGATATTAGGTAAATTAAAATCTCCCAGTAATAGCGTTTGTTCCTCGTGTAATGTTTCTTGTAAGATTCTATATAATTCCAGGTCCTCATTAACGGTAGTATTTGGGCGACGGTAAACAGTGCTTATGTTTATTTTAAAATCTCGTAAATGTAGTTTAACACAGATCAGCTCCACTTCATTATTTGTAAGTTCTACCTCAGTTACTTTTAATTCTGATCCTATATTTAGTCCCACTCCTCCTCCAAGCCTTCTATTGGCCCTGTTTTTGTAAAATAATCTATAGCCTTCTAGCATGTATTGACATATTAAGTCTTTTATACCGAATTGTAGATGGGTCTCAGTTATGGCTATGATGTCAACCTCTTCCGTTGCTATTAGACATTTAAGTTCTGTAATATGTTTTCTAAGGCTACGTGCATTAAAATTTATTATTTTGATTTTACTGATTTCTTTTGAAGGTGAGGAGGTGAGACTATTCATTAGTTTCCCTGTCTGTGGGTGGGGGTGGGGGTCAGGGCCGGGGGGGATCGGGGAGGGAAGGCAGCTGCTTGAGCGTAGCCACAAGGATTAAAGGGATTTGCAACAGGGCGAGGAGTGACATGGAAATTAAATGGGTTGTGGGTAGGGCGAGGAGTTACATGGAAATTAAATGGGTTTGGAGGTGTGGCTTGGGAGGGCGTATTGGACATCTGGGTTGGGTTAGCTAGGGTTGAGGGAGGCCCTACCCTGTGCCTTTGGTCAGGTGAGGTAGGAGAAACCCGTTCTGTGGCAGGTGTGGGAGGGTGATTTGTTTGACTCTGGCATCTCTTATGTATATTATATACAGCGTTGTTTAGTAATTTACTCATTAACTGTACTCCTGCTTGTGACAAATGAATACCGTCTCTGTTTGTTAGCCAAGGCTTATTATGGAAGCTACTCCATGTGTCGTTATATAACATATGTTCTTTCTCACACATTTCTTTTAGAGATTGATTGATTCCTAGAGCTCTGATGTTACTATAGTGATTGTTGGGTCTCATACGTGGCAGTATTTCATTAACTATGCATTTATTTGTCTTGGATCTCATTTCTTTTATTAGCTTGTTATACTTGGCTAGTATTTCTTTACTGGTGGCTTTACCACCGTCATATACATCGTTACTACCCACGTTAACTAGTAAGCATGAACTCCTGGGGACTTTTGCTTTCTTAAGGTCTTCAGTAATTATGTCTAAAGTACCACCTGGTATTACCTTGACCATTCTATTCTTCCTTTCCATGGCAAATGCTACACCCTGACCCCTTAAGAGTGAGTCAGACAAGACATAGGTGTTACCTTCATTGCTGCTGGATTTCCTAACCTGCTTTTCTCCGTTATGCGACTTTACCCTTAAGGAGCTTGTCTCACCTATAGCAGCGAACCTGTTCGTCAGAGTGATTGTTGGGGGGGTTATCCACTCTCCTTACCTTTTTTTAATTATTTATAACTTCCTGAAAACCCTGGTTGGTATGAGCGCAATTTGTTACTTTATTGCTGAGTTTACTTACTTCTTCTTTAAGGTGGATCACTTCTTCCTTTAGATGGAAGTTTTCTACTTTAAGAGCCTCAGTCTCTTTCCTATTCTCTTCAATGAGGTTTTCGAGGAAAGCAAACTTTTTGCTGTTTATACACATGTAACAAGTGGCATCATGGCGTGGATGTCTGGAGAACCACTCTGGATAATATTTCTTACTACACCCTGGGCACGCAATC
>OZ018324.1:37677325-37965511 GCA_963969495.1 Ceratothoa steindachneri | reverse complement strand
TATATATTATATATATATATTATATATATATATATATATATATATATATATATATATATATATAATATATATATATATATATATATATATATATATATATATATATATATATATATATATATATATATATATATATATATATATATATATATATATATATATATATATATGATAAATATTGGTTAGGACTTCTCCTATGGAGCTTCAATTAAATTTGAAGGATGAACGAAAGGACGTATAAAGGGAAATTTATATATATATATATATATATATATATATATATATATATATATATATATAATATATATATATATATATATATATATAACCTGGACTAATTGTTCATTACGAACATACCAAATATCTACTTAAAGTGATCACTCAGATAAAACGAATTGGTAATACTTCAGATTTGGGGCGCACGGTAGGTGGCGCTGTTAGTCGGCTACAATTTTGGGCTACAATAATATCTCTTATGACGTCAGACGGTAGCTTCAGATATGACCAATCACGGACGTTATATTTTTTTGTTGTTCTGGGGATTTGTAACTTTTAGCCTGTATTATTTACTAAATATCTGCGCCTCTTGCTCGTTTAAAGTTTTTTTTAAGTTAGGTAAGGTTTCTTGATGTCTTTTATTGTTTGTTTTTTGTTTTCATTTTTTTGTTTCACAGTGAACGATAACAGCTTCTTACTGACAGCGTCGTAGCTAGAAATAGAACCCGCTTAGCATTTTTTTCTGTTTCTTTATGGCTTTTTCGTGCTCAAGTTGTGCTTCTTCGTTATTCGAATTCGGGTTTATTTTGCATGACCGCTAAAAGCTTTTAACTTATTTAGAGGCGCATAAACTGATCAAGAAACCTATAAAAGTAAGTATCGTTTGTCACTAGGTGGTTTTTCTGCCAGAAAAAAGCTGTTGGGGGGGACAGTAAATTCAAGGGGACTGCTCGTGGGAGAGATATCACTGCGGGGAGACCACCCTGCGATGATCCTAAGTTTCAATCAATTGGGAGAGTCTGGGGGGCGCAGCCTCAGGAAATATACTCATACAAAAAATAAAAATATAATGCCGTAATTGTTCATACCTGGCGCTACCGTCTGACGTCATAAGACATATATTGTAGCCTATAAACAGCGCCACCTACCGTGCGCCCAAAAACTGAAGTGTTACTAAGGAATATTATATATATATATATATATATATATATATATATATATATATATATATATATATATATATATATATATATATATATATATATATATATATATATATATATATATATATATATATATATATATATATATATATATATATATATGATGTAAATTAATGCAATATCGCAAGAAAAGATGAGGAATTAAACCACATTCTACGAAGACAATTTAATTCAGAACAGTTTCGGTGTATCTCACACCCTTTTTCAACTGACACTGTAGAGAAAAAATATAAGAGAAAAGCATAACACAAGATCCCCTCTTTTTCCCCCAATTCCCTACTTGTGGCTAATCTGGGGGGGGGAGGACTAAACATATTGAAGGGCTGACATTTTACTATTTTATTTACTTGCGATCTTATTACAGGATTAAAAGAAAATTGACCCTCAGATAGATTTAAATTAGGAACTGACGATATCAAGCTTGATTCTACGATTCTTCTCTTAACATAGTTAGCCGATTTAAATAACATTTTACTTCCATTGAAATCGATCGTATGATTCTTGTCTCTAACATGGCAGAAAATTCCACTTCTTTCACTGCCCACTCTAATATTTCTTTTGTGTTCGTACAATCTCTTGTCTAGATTTCTCCCCGTTTCCCCTATATAAACTTTATGGCAATCGTTGCATGGTACTGCATATACTCCTATGTTATGATGCTCTTTGGGATTCCTGGCCATCATCAATTGGTTTAAGGAATTATTATATTTAAAGGCTAGATTAATACCCGTTTTTTCCAAATATGTCCTTTAAACTATTTAATTTATTATTAAATGGCAATGTTATACATTTGTTGAAGTAGGAAGAATCTTATCTGCACACATTATGAACACTCAAGATTTCGTTGACCGCCTCAACCACTTGCAATTACCGGATGGAAAACTTTTGAGCTTTGATGTAAACTCTTTGTTTACCAAAGTTCCGGTTGACCAAACCATGGGCCTTCTGCGGGAAATCATGCCTACACTTAATTTGGATCTTCCCATTTCTACGAGTAAATTTATCGATTTAGTTGAATTATGTCTCTCTGACAATGTGTTTCGAGTAAATAATGAGTTTTATAGATAAATATTTGGCCTTAGCATGGGAAATAGTTTATCTCCGATATTGGCATGTCTCTTCATGGTATATTTTGAGACTGAACTCCTTCCCACAATTTCTCCCCCTAACTTTATATGGTTAAGGTACATTGACGATGTATTTTCTGTATGGCCTAATTACCATGATTTTGATACCTTTTTTAATAATTTGAATAATTTGCATGTCTCCATCAAATTTAAATATGAATGGGAATATGATAAGAGATTACCCTTTTTAGATGTTGTGGTGGAGCGAATGTGAGTGTGTGTAAAAGGGCCATTCTCCCACCCCTTTTCTCAGTACCCTATCCCTTCCTCTGTAAAAATGTGTGTGTGTCTGAATGGGAATGGGTTTGTTGTTTTTTGTTTATTTTATGTATAAAAATGATTACCATGTTTTTTTTTTCTTTCCAGGCGCCATATTCTGGAAAGATAGGACTTAGTTTCGTATATCCTTATATTACAAACAAAGCGTTATATCCTGGAAAGCTATATATTATTATTGTTAATAAATAAAGGCCAATAGTATAGCTTAATGAAGGAGTGCTTATAATAGCCACGCAAGCTTTTTAAGGTCATTATCTTCCATCAAGCGCAGAGGCCCCACACTGGTTGTAAGTCCTAGGCATTTTGCTCGCTCGAGTGGCAGGTGGCTGGACATCTCCCCATCCTCTTTGTATAAAGTGAGGCCTTGTTTGTTGTTTATATATTGACTGTTGTAGTCAGGATTTTTTTGGTTGTTTGATTTTTTTTATGTTTATTAGGATAGATTAAATAGTATTCATATATATAGGATTTTCTTTTTGTATTTTTTGGTGAAAAGTAAGATCTCCAATATAATCGCCCCTCTCTATTGTAGATATTTTGTGCATATTTATCCATATTTTTTGTAAATATTGTATTTTTTGTTAGTAAAGGACTGTACATACAATCCGTTTCATTCTCCCTCGATTTCTCACGTCCGGACAGTGTAGGAAGCGGGTTGGATCGATTATCGATTGGGATTAGAGATATATTTTCGGCCCGCTACAATGTCCTCATTAATAAAGATCACCATGAATTAAAACTTGACGGGTATAGGAAACCAACCCACTCGAATGCCTATATACATTATTTTTCGTTTTACGATAATACTGTTAAAAAAACGGTAATTTCTAACCTTTTCCTTAGAGCATACAAAATATGTCATCCTTCCTATTTAGATGAAGAAATTGTCATTATCAGGACCATTTTTTCTAATTTGTATTAACCCGATTGGTTCATATCGTCTGTCCATTTTGCAGCTAGGAAAACATTCTATGGTAATAAGCCTTCCCGCACTAACGACTTCAACAAATGTATAACATTGCCATTTAATAATAAATTAAATAGTTTAAAGTACATATTCGGAAAAGCGGGTATTAATCTAGCCTTTAAATATAATAATTCCTTAAACCAATTGATGATGGCCAGGAAACCCAAAGAACATCATAACATAGCAGTATATGCAGTACCATGCAACGATTGCCATAAAGTTTATATAGGGGAAACGGGGAGAAATCTAGACAAGAGATTGTACGAACACAAAAGAGATATTTGAGTGGGCAGCGAAAGTAGTAGAATTTTCTACCATGTTAGAGACAAGAATCATACGATCGATTTCAATGGAAGTAAAATGTTATTTAAATCGGCTAACTATGTTAAGAGAAGAATCGTAGAATCGAGCTTGATATCGTCAGTTCCTAATTTAAATCTATCTGAGGGTCAATTTTCTTTTAATCCTGTAATAAGATCGCAAATAAACAAAATAGTAAAATGTCAGCCCTTCAATATGTTTAGGCCTAACCCCCCCCCCGGGTTAGCCACAAGTAGGGGATTGGGGGGGAAAAGAGGGGATCTTGTGTTATGCTTTTCTCTTATATTTTTTCTCTACAGTGTCAGTTGAAAAGGGGTGTGAGATACACCGAAACTGTTCTGAATTAAATTGTCTTCGGAGAATGTGGTTTAATTCCTCATATATATATATATATATATATATATATATATATATATATATATATATATATATATATATATATATATATATATATATATATATGTGTGTGTGTGTGTGTGTGTGTGTGTGTAATTAGGGGAAAAAACCATGTTGTATGCAGGTACTATTGAAGTCGACAGCTGTAGCAGCGTTATTAATTTTAACTTTATTTTCTTAATACTTCTTGCAAGTTTTTTAACAGGGTCTTCGAAACGAGAAAACCATCCGCGAATGACATTCTTTATTCCTAGACGCATTTTGACTATGTTAGGACATTTTCAGGGAATAAACAGAAATGAAATTATTCATGAATGATGTATATAGAAAGGACAGAGAGGGATCACTGCGTAACACAGGCGATCAGGTAGTCGTAGAGGAAAGGGGTACGTAAATAACTTGAGAGGAGATATGAAGAGTTGATAGGTCGGTGACTAGACACCGATGCGTGGGGTAGTTGGTTGAGTCTCGCGGTGTTCGTGACTGAACGACGGTTGGGGAGTGGTTAGGAAGGAGATCATGTCTGCTTAGTCGGAAACGCGTTATTCATGATGCTCTTAACTTATGCATAGAACGGCATGGGTTGCGGGTGGTCATAGGCTGCGAGGTATCGCGGGGCCATCGCAACATACCGTCTTTCGTGTAGTGCGGTGTATATGGGGTCTCTGGCGAGTTTCCCGAGTTGTTTTGTGAGTCTAGTGTGAGCATATGTGTTGAGGGTGCTAATTTGTTGTTGTCGTGTAGTGTGGACATTCTCGCGTACAAGGGAGAGTGACAAGCGCGCTTCAGAGTGGAGTTCTGAATGCACTGAGCCTTCTTATGCCACGTGACACTCGCGGCTACGAGTGACAGTGGGGCGTACGTGAGAAGAGGTCGCACGAGTGTTTTATATAGGTGTAACTGTAGTTTCTTGGCCGCAGGGTAGAACCTGCGCAGCATTTTGTTTGTGCGTGCAGCTCTTGCTTGTATTATGTGCTAGTGTATAGGGAGCCTAAGAGACTTGTCAAAAGTTACCCCTATGATTTTTGTCTGTTGTGTGTAGTCGAGCCTTGTTGGGTTTAGGTGGTTCATGTCTGGTGTGTGTGAGACAATTTGTAGGTTATGCATGAAGTGATCTCTGTCGCCGAAGAATGTCATTTATTTATTTATTTATTTATTTATTCCATACTAATCCAATGTACAGTAAAAACATATTACATTTTAGATCTTAATGCCAAGTTACTATAAGTACTTATACATACAGGATTATTTATGGGCCCAAAATAAGTCAGTGACTTTTAGGGCAGAAACTTAAGACTAAGCATAAAATTATAAAGACTAGAAATCCCTTCATGTTTATACAAATATAAACAACTTAATATTCATTTGAGAACCTAACCATTGTAATGATTGCAAATAACGAATAATTATATAATTGAAATTTAGAGATAAATTAAAAACTATTTTATTTACAGCGATTCTTTCAAGAGGTATGTAGTTAACATAGTCAACAGTCTTATATAAATAATAACATATTTATAATGTATAAATCAAAGTAGTAGTACACAGTATAACATTGTACGGCAACAAATAAATACACAATAACAAAAGCTGAATAGAAATTTAGTATGCCGAAATTATATTGTTTTTAAGAGCTTTTTTGAATTGAGCTAAATTGGTTTGGGATTTGATATTGTCGTCCAAGCCATTCCATATTTTGATAGATTTGTACAGAAAGCTACATTGAGATTTTGATTTTGAACACAAGGGTGAAATAAATTTTGTTCTATTGCGGGTTTGGTGATTATGGATATTATCAGCTGTTTGTAACATATTAAATATATAGCTATTATAGGAACACTTTATTGTTTTGTAAAGGAATAAGGATGTTTGAAAAACAAAGAGATCATTTAATTTTAGAATTCTGGATTCCTTAAAATAACGATTAGTGTGCTCATTGTAGTGAAGTTGATGGATGGCTCGAATTGCTTTTTTCTGTAATATGACTAATTTATTGAGATAATTTTGATATTTTCCATACCAACTCTCTATGCCGTATGTCAAGTAAGGTTGCACCATTGTCATATATAAAGAGTGAAGAATAGATTTAGGAAGAAACTTATTTAATTTATATAATATTCCAATCGATTTTGATAGTTTTGTTGAGATATGCGTAATATGTTGTTTAAAACTCAGATTTTTGTCAATAAACATGCCTAGGAATTTGATATGAGTAGTTTCATAAATTATTCCGTCGCCCATTTTAATATGGGGCAATTCAATAGATTTTTTGTAAGAGAAAAGAATATATTTGGTTTTATCTACATTTATTGATAGTTTATTAACATTTAGCCACCTGAAGACATTTTCGAGTTCTTTATTTATTGTAGATGCAATGTTGCTCGGTTTGTCATATGGCAAGGGAGTTGATAAGGCACTATCATCCGCGAATAATATAAATTTAAACAGAGAAGAGGCTTTAATAATATCATTAATATAGATTAAAAATAACAGTGGCCCTAGCACGGAGCCTTGTGGGACCCCAGTTGTAATATTAAGGTGGGATGAGTCATGACCATTGACGGAGACAAATTGCTTTCTTTCAGTTAAATATGATTTGAACCAATTTTGACAGTTGCCTCTAATTCCGTACATAGCTAATTTTGACAGTAGAATATCATGGTTGACACAATCGAAAGCTTTTTTAAAATCGAGAAAAATTGAGAATACAATGTGGCCCTTTTCAATGTTATCATATAAATATTGAAGGTGGTTAATTATCGCGTGAATCGTTGATTTCTGACGTCTAAAACCATATTGGTGTTTATACAACAGTGAATTAGATTCCAGAAATTTATAAAGTTTATTGAATGCTATCTTTTCAAATATTTTACTGAACATTGTAAGACATGAAATAGGGCGGTAATTGCTGACGTTTGTGAGGTCTCCGGCCTTTGGTAACGGTGTTACTCGAGCAACTTTTAATACACATGGGAATATACCCTGCGTAAATGATTTATTGATTATTGATGCTAAAATTGGAGCAACTATATCGGAGATGTATTTTAAAATTTTAGTGGAGATTGAATTAATACCCGATTTTTTATTTTTTAGTGAACTAATGATTTTTTTTATATCGGCTACGCTTACAGGAGAAAAGAACAAGGAATTTGGTACATTAATCTCATTAAAATACGAAAGAAAAGATTTATCGACTATTTTGCAGGAGTCTGAGATTTTTTTACCTACGTTGACAAAAAATTTATTGAATTCATTCGCTTTTTTCTTATTGTCATCAACTGGTTTACCGTCAATGATAATTTGTTTAATTTGGTTTGTTCCTTTAGTAATTTCAGGTTTTATCACAGAATTGATTAATTTCCAAGTTTGTTTTATATTGTTTTTCGTTTGATTAAATCGTTCATGGTAAAAATTTTTCTTGGCTATTTTAATTTGGTTAGTAACTTGATTCCGAAAATTTTTATATGTATGTTCTGGAATTTGACTAAGTTTATAAAGAGAAAAGTATTTTTGACGTTTTTTGATGTTATTTATAATTGCGTTTGTTATCCAAGGTTTTGTTTTGTGTTTATATGACATGGTTTTAGATTTTAGAGGACAATTAAGTTTAAAAGCATCGTCTAGCCTTGAAATTAACTCTTCGGTAGCAGAATCGATGTCATTTATATAGGAAATTTCATATAGATTCTGATTTAGAACATAGTTATAGAAGTTTGATAAGGTATTTTCGTTAATTATGCGGTAGGTTATTGTACGGTTTTGATGAATATTGTTCGAGTTGAAAAAAGACTTTTGGATCATGAATATAGGAAGATGGTCCGATATGTCACAAAGGAGAATACCGGAAGAGTAATTTTCGGGGTGAACTCTGAAAATATTGTCAATTAGTGTTGCTGAGTTTTGGGTTATTCTTGTCGGTTTTGTTATAATTGGAAGTAAGGAATGAGAATAAAAAGTATTGAGGAAGGACTGAGTTGATGCGTGGTTTTCAAAGTTTAATAGATCGAAGTTAAAATCTCCTGTAATTATTATGTCGTCATAGTTTGTAACATTGAAGTAATTGATTAATTCAGTAATCTTATCTATAAACATCTTTGGGTCACCAGAAGGGGGCCTATATACGGTTCCAATGATTATCGTTTTACCATTTGATTTTACTTCAATAAATAAAGTTTCTATATAGTTATAGGAAATACTAATTTCATCAACTTTTTTAGTATTGAGTCTGTCAGATATATACACGCTTATACCTCCCCCTATCTTGTTTACGTCGCGTAGTGAATGAAAAGAGCTATAGTTTGGGACACTGATAAGGTGTTTATTATTATTTGTTAGCCAGCTCTCGGTGAATGCCAAAACGGAAAATTTATAATTAAGTGTTGACAAAAATATTGAAAATTCCTCAAAGTTTGCGTGCAAAGATCGAATGTTAAGATTTAAAATGGACAGGTCTGTTTTTTCAAATGAAAATGTAGTGTTAAATTTATCACAATCGTAGTATTGGTTTCTTACGTTATTTTCTTTAAAATTTGGATATAATTCATCAAAATGGTTTATGTCTGGATCGATATTATTGAAGTGATCGAGTTGTTCAAACATAAAGGAATTTAAAAATTAAAGGTTACAAATTGAAATTACGTATAAAATATCTATGAACAGTTAAAATACTGTTTTTATGATAACTTTAATAAGAGAAAAAGGAATAAAGTATGTAATACAATTGAAATAAAAGTAAGTGAATGCTAGGTCAAAATATGGCTTGTTTGTTTTTGTTTTTTTTCATCTAAAACAGTAATATCGCCGTATGTATTATTACTGATCGTTCCAGAGATTCTCACCATTAAAGTCTGCAAGCGTCGAATTGAGGTGTTCCGACAGAAATTTTTGGAGGGCAGCTCGGGTATTGATAACTATACGTAGATCACGGCGACCAGAGGGTGATGGCAGGAAGACGTTGATGAATCCATCTCTGGTAGTACAGCCTGCGATCTTTGTGGAGAATTTCTTTTTAGCTTGGCGGAGGACGAAAAAGATTTTGTTGCGATTTGGAGTCAGTTGTTCGTTTACAAAGAATGAAGGTTTGAATTCTTTGCATGCTGAGAAGATATCACGCTTCAGATCACTTCTGCGCAACTTCACAATTATGTTTCTTTTGTCGGGACCTTGTACTTTTGGTTTGGGACCTAGACGATGAGCAACAGAGATGTCAGCTTCTTGCATTTGTATGTGGCAGTTATCTTTAATAAGTTTGCGGATGATATTGCTGCAGTTTTCATTATTGGTAGCTTCAGGTATATTGCCGGAGAATATAATCGTATCTCGTCTTTCATAAGCGTCGGAAGAATCAACCTTTTCTTCTAATTTTTCGATTTTTGATCTCATTTCTTCGTTAGATTTTTCGAGAGAGATGATTTTTTGTTCTTGTTTGGCAAAAGATGATTCAAAAAACTTAAAGAGAACGTTCATAATGTCTTTGGCATCAACTGATAGCGTAGATGAGGAAATATGGGTCTGCAGTTCATTAAAATTAACTGGTTCGTTTAATTCGGTTGTTCCTCTTGTAATTGGAGTATTTTTTTCTTTGTCTGCCTTCCTGAGAGTAGGAGGAGCCATTCTTTCTAAGGATGAATGGAGAAATCTGACAACAGTGTTTATGCACTATGGGAGTTTGTTTAATTACTGGGAGAAACAGTAATGCTTAATTGTTAAAATTTTTACTTTGAAGGTTGTTAGGTTTTGATTGATGAGTGATTGTTTTAATTTATTAATTCAAAGAGTGAAGAGATTAGTTAAACAAGATGGACGTGGCAGGGCTGCACTTCTAATCACTCAGTTGAGTTTAGGCCTAATGGCGCCTAAGGGCGCGATTTCGTCTGATCCATGGCCGCTGACGAGAATGTTCTCGTCATCGGCGTAGAATACTATGTATTTGTGAGTGCTTCCTTGGGGGACGCCTGAGCGTGGTGTGAAAGGTTGTGAGAGGGTATTGTTGTATTTTATGTGGTATCTCCGTTCAATGAGGTAGTGCGAGAGGAGCCTTCTGGTGCAGAGAGGTAACTCCATATTGTTGGCTAGTTTCCGAAGAGAGTCCCTCGGGCCACACCTTATCAAAAGTTTTCACGTCGTGCTGATGGAGAGTGTCTTTTGTCGTACCTGGCATTTTTTTCAGCCACCTGAGTGGACTGGCCCCTCCTGAACCCATAGTGGTGGGAAGAGAACCAGTCCCTCTCTTCCAGGTAGTCCCGTAGGCGGCAGTTATTCACAAATTGCTACATTATATATAGTATTTCTACGGGAACATAAGTATTAAAAAAATTGGCCAATCATGGCGCGGGAAATTTTTAAGGGGAAACTAAGCGATACAAGAAACATATAAAATTAGAAGGCTCAGATTATCTTACTATTTGTCGCTACGATCTAGTTCAATGGCAAAGGAGGCAAAGGAAAATGAAAGTTTGAAAACGTGCTTCTTTAAACGGCCAACTCGGAGACGCCGAAATGTCGGGAGTATGGTTTCCGGCTGAAGTTGCACGTTAATTGCCGGTTTCTTCATTTGAATGATGACGGCTTCGGTATTTCGCAATCTTCTGCGGTTTTGGAGTCTCAGGATGATGGAAGTGTCCTTATTCAGCTTTTCACGGGTTAGGGTAGTGCCATGAGAGTCGGCGTGTTTTTTCATTGCGCCATCTTGAAGGTGAGCTGTCAGTCACCTTGACAGGATTGTGGAAGTTACGCCAATGTACTTTGAATTGAGGTGTTCGCAGTCACCGACTTTGCACGAATATTCGTACACGACGTTAGCCTCCTGGAGATCGCTCGTCGGAGAGAGACAGCTGTCCTTCATGATGCAACTACTGGTTCTCTTGGTCTTGTAGTATATAATTAGATTTATATCCGTATTAGGGTCAGTTGGGGTCATGTTATGATGGAGAATAGCTTTAAGAGACTTTTTGTCTTCACGATAGCCGGTGTTCATACTGGCTTTGTAATAGAGGTCGATATTATTCTTCTTCGGAGTAGAATTACCTCCAAGACCAGCAGCCAAGTTTATTTTCTCTTTTATGGTGGCGTCGATGGATTATTATGGGTAGCCGTTGTTAACGAGAACTTGGGAAACCCTCTTAAGTTCGAGATCAACAGCCGTACACGAGGATGAATGAGAAATTGCCCTGTTAACTAAGGCATTGGTTACTGATCTTTTGTAACGTTCAGGACACTGAGAAGAACCGTTTAAGCAGAAGCCCAAGTTCGTGGACTTAACGTATACTTGGGTCACAAATTTGGACTGCTGGGCACTTATGAGGATATCGAGGAAGGGAAGGGCTCCTTCATTTTCCGTTTCGTGGGTGAAATTCAGACATGAGTTGTTCTTGAATGTTTCAACTAGGCCGTTCACTTGTTCGAGGTTATTCGTATTCAAAATTATGTCATCAATATAGCACGCATAGATGAGAGGATTGGGCGCTATATTGCTTTTAAAAATCTGGTTCTGAACTGAGCCCATGTAAAAATTGGCAAAGAGGATGCCAAGCTGTGACCCCATCGGGACGCCATCGATTTGCACGTACATTTTCCCATCGGTACCGTAGAACGGGGATTCTTTTGTGGATACATGGAGTAGCTGTTGCGACAAATAGTCAGACAATCTGAGCCTTCCAATTTTATATGTTTCGTGTAGTGCTTAGTTTCCCTTTAAAATTTCTCGCGCCATGATTGGCTAATATTTGTAATACTTATGTTTGCGTAGAAATATTATATATATTGTAGCAATTTGTGAACAATTGCATTTCTGTTCATTCCCTTAAGATGACCTAACATGGTCGAAAGACGTCTAAGAATGAAGAATGTTATTCGCGGATGTTTTTTCTCGCCTCGAAGACCCCGTTAAAAAACTTGTAAGAAGCATTAAGAAAATACAAGTTAAAATGAATAACGCTGCAACAGCTGTGGACTTCAATAATATATATATATATATATATATATATATATATATATATATATATATATATATATATATATATATATATATATATATATATTATTGCAGTAACGCAATTAATTATGCGGTTAGAGGGCTATTTTTGGCAAACAGTCTTCCTCAAAGCCCTCGGAAGGAGCTGTTCTCACATACACGAGACGGTAATACTTAAAATAAGCGTTCTCTCAGATAGCCAAAAAACTATCTTTCGATTGGCCTTTTCAAGCGTCACGTTTGCTTATAGAAGAGAATGGAAAATTGATTATTCCCCATTTTCGCCATGCCTTTTAAATTAAGAAAAGTTATTGCAGTAACGAAATTAATTATGCGGTTAAAAGATTTTTTGGCTATCTGAGAAAACGCTTATTTTAAGTGTTACCTTCTCGTGTATGTGAGAAGAGCTCCTTCCGATGGCTTTGATGAAGACTGTGTTTGCTAAAAATAACCCTCTAACCGCATAATTAATTGCGTTACTGCAAGGCTGACGCCTTGCAATTTTTACCATGCTTCAATTCATGACCCCAACTTTAACCCTCATACTGGTCGTGCTGCTCATACTACTATATTTCAACCTTCAGGCTTTTGCTGGTACCACCTCAAATTTAGTGCAAGAGCAGAAAAATGCTCAAGCCCATGCTCGTACTGTCAAAGTCCCCAATCTCAACCTACCCTAACTTCAGCACCTCAAATCTTAAAAAAACTCTTGGGTTCCCTTACCCAAATTTCACCTTCAGCACAGGGAACTTTAAACTGAATTCGCAAGTGATACGTGGGTCTGCAACCTCATCCCTTCATCAGGTCAATCATCTCTTTAGCGTTCATGACCCACTCTCTGGTTTCTGCTTCCTGGTTGACACTGGTGTTCAATGCAGTGTCATTCCAGCCTCTTCAGTCAAGAAAGTTTGCACCCCTTCTGATCTGGTCCTTAAAGCTGCCAATTTATCGGACATAAGGACTTATGGGAGGCGTATGCTCGAGCTCTCTCTCGGGTTACGTCGTGTTTTCTAATGGACCTTCATCGTTGCCGACGTCGACATGCCAATTTTAGGCCTCGCCCTTCTTTCCGCTCATGCCCTCTTGTAAGATTCTCGTCACCGCAAGCTTGTCGATAGAACGACGACACTAACAGATGATAGTTCATTCTTTCCTTTCACCAGCTCACTTATCTCTGTTCGTCTCCCTGCAATTGCTCCCCACTTCCAGCAACTTGTGTGGAAGTTTCCAAGCTTCTGTCTGCCTCCTTCTAAGGACAGACCTATTAAGCACAAAAAGGTGCGATTCCACTCGCACATCCTTGCAACTTTCCATTGATTGCCTGAAACCAGCTTTATAGAGGCCGTTCACTTGGAACAGACGCTACCTTTCTCTTCCACTAATATAGGTCCAGTGGTTATTCCAGCCTACCTTCCGCACCCAACTATTCCGTCGACACTTTCCAACCAACTAATTCCACTTCGGATCCCTTCTTCGGCTCTTTCAAATCAAATTGAAACTTTTCCTCCTACCTCTTTACTCGCAAACCCATCGCCAACCATCTCTACACCCCTAATTCTTCTTTTCAACTGCTGCCGCCTCACTTTTTGTTGCAGGACCACTCGACAGCAGCTGGAGAACATCAAGCGACCAACGCGCAACTCCCGACTGTCGCCCCCTTCGGAAGGTCCAGATCAATCGTCACGCGACGCTCCGGTCCTCGCTCGCGACAATCTCCCACATCAATCGAGTGGCACTTCTAATCACCACCTGACCCGCAATCCGAGTCAGTCAGCCAATTGGCACTATAACTCGTTCTAGATGCGTTGTAAAGAGGCCTCGCCGCTATATAGTCTAAGATTTTTTGTAAACACCTTGGGCGAGCTTTTCCATCGGTGGGGCAGTATTGTAGCGGTCTATACCCCTACAAGTGGAAATATTTAATCATAACAGTATATATATATATATATATATATATATATATATATATAGTTTCAAGAAGGGTTGGTATTATAACTTAAATCGTGCGATTGGTACGCCCGATCTCCAATGCATTTTAAAATCAAACATTAGATTCATTCACTTTGCTGCTCGGCTCATCGGAATCAGGTCTGTAATACTTGAATAGTAAATTTTAGTTAAATATGTCCCAAAAGAATCGCGAATTAAATGCGTGTTTCTTCTATCATTTACAGACCTTCCCAACTCCGTTTTAATCTATTTATATAATCTATTTATTTAATCTATTTATGTATCCAATTTAATCCATATAATCTATTTATACATATCAATTTATATTAATATTTACCTAATCCATTTAACTATATAATCTATTTGCTCATATAATCTATTTATCAATTCATATAAATATTTATCATACATTTATAATATTTACTCCTTTAACATTCAATTATAAGTTAATTAATATTTGTCAATCTAATTATCAATCATCATATGTGTACTCTAATTCTGATTAACTCGTGCAAAGTTAATTCGACCGCGTAAAATTCAATCCAACCATAAACTGTATAATTTCACTTTTTAATCATAACTGTTCACTCCATAATATATATTTTTCGTATCTCTTTGTTTTAAAACACGTATTCCCACGACGTTGCCGATTTAGGCCTAAGGAAATTTCGTCAGCAAATTCAGACTTCCCGTTAGCAATTAACTTCATTCCCCTTTTATAATAAAAATATAGGTTTGGGGGTTTATTGTGACCTGAGTTATCTAGTGTATTAGCGCAATAATCACCTAACAACCTATATACGCATAAGTTGCAAGAGAATAGACGAGAGAAGCTTGTTTCATCCCCATGCCTCAGCGGAAAGAAGGCATCTCCCACATGCCCTTCTATGTTTTTGGCAATTGGAACGTGTTCGAGGATAAAGAGGTGCGGGATCTGCGAGAGGAGGTAGGGCAAAGGGGAGCGTGAGAGTCTAAGCAGGAGGAAAGTAAGTGTACAGGGAGTGGAGGAAATAGTTGGACTATCCGGGAAATGTGAATTGAGATCCCGAGACATCAGCCTCCTATCAATAAAGGATATTCTACAGTGCTGTGAGCGTGCAACAGTAACATTAGGGAAAGTACCGGGTTTCATAAAAACTTCTGTTACACTCGGCATTTTATTTTTCAGAAGGTTTATGTGTGTGATAGAAAAGGTTCCGTCAAACAAACTTAAAGTTTTACTTTTCCAGTTGGTGTTATTAAAACGTCTTTTCCATTGCGTGTAGGTGTGTCGAGCTGGAAAATGAGAAGAATCGAAATTTCTGCTCTTTTGCGCGGGGTCCGCAACAAAACCTAAATATCCAAACACCTCGACGTCAGCTGGGTGGCCGTCCACAGAGTCGCATAGACGCTCAAGAACAGGGAAGACCTCAAAGATCGATTTCGTTCAGGCAGACCTCAAGTTGTAAAGCGTTTGGCTGTGAGAAAGGCATTCAAAACCGCTCCGAAACTCAAAATGACTGCGTTTGCGAATAAGAAGATCTAGGTGTCTACGGGGTTCAGGGCCGTCAGAAAGGAGGGCGGCGCTTCTCTGTTCGCTGGCCTGGGGAACGGAAGTACCCTAGGTCCTCCACGGGGACGGGAAGCTCCTCCCTAATATCACAGACTGCAAATCACTGAAATAGAAAATCGCAGTCGTGCTCAGTGGGGAGGACACAGAGGAACTCCTGGGTGCCCCTTTTTTTGCTGACGGAACAGGAAGAGCCGGGGCCGAGACAGTCTTGAAGCTTGACAGGGAGAATGGCCTGGAAACCCGCTTGATCGGAATGGGGTTCGACACTACAGTGTCAAATACTGGTCTCGTGCGAGGGGTGTGTACGCGGATCGAGCGGGAGCTTCACCGTCCCCTGCTCTGGTTGGCGTGTCGGCACTATGTCTATGAGGTTGTGATGCAGGACGTCTTCAAATGCTACCACGGTCTTTCTTCTGGCCCGGACATTGCCCTCTTCAAGAAGATGCAGACACGATGGCCATTTATCGACCAGAGCAAGGCCAAGCCCTTGGACACCAACTCCTTGTCGGCCGAGCAGGACACCCAACGGCAGTCCATGACCAACCTTCTTCGCCAGCTCTTGGAGGCTGGATCTCATCCACGCGAAGACTACCAAAAGCTGATCCAGCTCTGTCTCGCGTTCCTGGGCCGTGACATGCCAAATTCCTCCAGAGTTCCTGGCGCTTACCACATAGCCCGTTGTATGGCGAAAGGAATTTACGACATCAAGATCACGCTTTTCGCCGATCAGCTCCAACTGACCCATCGGGAAGAGAAGGGAATGATGCCAATGTCGTTGTTCGTTTAAATGGTGTACATTGAGTACTAGAACGAAGCGTCCATTGCCGCCCACGCCCCGAAGAACGACAGGGACTTCCTTCAAGACATCGCGGACTACGGGGATCGGAGCGTGGCCGCTGTCGCCGACCGTGCTATGCGCCGACACCCGTGGAAACTGTCAGATGACCTGATCGGGCTGGCGCTCTTCGACGAGAAAGTGGACGAGAGGGAGAAGAATGATCGCCATCGTCCAGGCCACGAAGGCACGACCGGAATGAAAGAACAGATCACGACGACTTCAGGGAAAGAATCTTAACCTGCAGGAGTCACTTTCCACTTGTACCAGCTGGCCCAGAAGCGGGTTGCCACCCTCCGTGTGACCAACGACGTGACTGAGCGTGGGATCGCCCTCGTAAAGCGATTCCTGGATCAGCGGACCAAGAACAAGGAACATACGCAGTTTCTCTCGGGGACAGTCCCGCTCCACACAAGGTCGGTGCCGAAAAAGACAAAGGAGCAGTTGAAGTCAAGGTGGTCAAGGACGTCTAAGACAGCCGAAGAAGTGATGAAGGGGCCCTTTCGGGATCCGAGACTTATTAGCTGATGTTCTGTGTTATTATTTGTCTCTGACCCTCGTCTTTGAATAAATTATCTTCTGTTTTCTTCATTTTTCTCTCTTTCGTGTTTCTCTAGAGAAAAAATCATTTTGTGCTACCAAAAAATATGGACCGATTTTGATGAAACTTTCTCTGAACCATTTCCACACATGTACGAGCAAGGGCAAAGTGTGCTGGTATCGATACTGCCAAGTTTGATTTTCACTTATATCACTTTGGGACACCCTAATATATATATTTGCTCTGGGATCACATCTGCGCCTGCCCCATGCCACACTGTAACCTACTTTAATTTACCTCCCAATCTCACTTCCCTCACCCCAGTCTTTCCTGATGAGCTCGTCTCAATACGCCCCTAATCGAAAAACATCTGCTCTCCGCTTTACACTTTCCCCCCCATTCTCTATGTTCAGTTTCTACTTGTGTTCCTACCACACCACCTGGCTATCTTCAACTTCCCGGTCGCTAGACGAGGTGCCTTCTAACTTTAAACATGCTGCTGTCCGTTCTATCTTAAAGAAGCAAAATCTTGAGGCCTAATAATCCCTCAAATTATCGTCTAACCTTCAACTTCCTTTTAAATTCAAGGCTCTTGAGACGGTAGTTGCTGGCGCATTACTGAACACATGTCCTGTACACCGAGACCGTGTATGTATTTGGAAATCTGACAAATATCTGGTCGGGCCGATATTCGTAACGAATAAAATTCCGTCTTTCTTGGATCCATGTCAAAAGACTAATGACCAGACTTCCTCTCTATCAGATTTATTACTTGTATGAACAGATGTTTTAATTCTCTCCCTTATCACAGCGCAGGCAAAACAGTCAGATTGCACCTGTTTTTTAATGTATGAATGTTTGTATGTTTACTGTGGGAGCACAACGATTTTATTGCCTTCGATTTTTCATTATTTACAAGTATACAGTTTGCTTTGCATTAATACATTAATTATTAACTAGCGGTTTAACATTATTTACATGTATACGGTTTGCTTTGCATTAATACATTAATTATTAACTAGCGGTTTTTGCATTATTTACAAGTATACAGTTTGCTTTTCCTTAATACATTAATTATTATTAACAAATGGCATATTATTTACTATTTGGTTTGTGCGCCCATTTCAAGATTGATAGGGCCAACGGGGTGCTCAATTTGTGAGGTTCTTTGTTGGCTTTACTCTGCCTTGTAATTGGGCACTACATCTCAAGTACAAAACACTCCCAGAAGAATAAAACCAGTAGCCCTATGGGGAATAGCAGTGTAGGATCTTTGTGAGTTGTTTAGTTACCAAGGGTGATTTGTTACCGAGTTTTTGGTACCCTCTCAGGATAGTCAAATGGGCTTTTGGTTAGGCTTGGTGGCTATCAGTTTGATTCCTACATATTATAGAATATTATAGTAACACTTTTAGGGAATTAATAAAAATTACTTGCACTCAATTATTTTTTTAATTTTGACAATACAATAATGAAACATAAGGCTATTACTTCCCTGTAATATGAAAAAAATAACAAATGTGTAAGAAAAAAAATTATGGGCTCCATGGACACTGGCCATTGTTGCCACCTCCTTGAGTCACTGGAGAGTCTTACACATCACCCTGGTCTGAAATGGGAGCAACGAAAAAAGGTAAGTTTTTTGGTAAGCTTTAAGTTAAGCAACAAAAATGTTAACCTTTTTGTGTGTATGAGTGTGTGTGCTTTACTTTACGATACTTTTACTTATTACCTTTGCGTTGAGCACAGGCAGAGCAGATTGGATGGTAGTATCGAGGGCAGACAGGTTTGTGACAATCATATCATCTGTAGCGTATCTTCCTATCTGCTCGTCCTTTGCAGAAGTGGCATCTTGTTTGGGTTGTGGTGGTCTCTGCAGCCACTGGGCACCCATGACCAGTATGAGCAGCAGCAGCAGGTGTTAGCAGGTTAAACGAGGTTGAGAAAGGCAGCTTGAGACCATGAGATAAATTTGGCGTATTCATTCTGCTGACTGCCCAAGGCCTGATCAGCTCCACAGCTAGTGCCTGAATGTAACTCTCCCTAACCAGAGGTTTTTTTTCAGTCTTATCATGTTCTCAGTGTAGATGATGATGGATTTTTTTTGCGTTCGGCATGCCATAAAATAGGCAAAATGGCCACCTTTTAGTTTTGCGAGATATCGAGTATGTGGCACACATTCGATCAAAGGTGTCCACTCCATCTATGGTGCAGTTGTAGAACTGAATTACCACCGGCTTGCCTGGCTCCACTACAATATTCCCCTGGTTGTGCATTGTAAAAAGTAGCAAAACAAACTTCTCTGAAGTCTTCTTCTTGGGCATATAGAAAACAAGTGTCTGTTGTCGAACTCCGTGGTTTGCTGGTTTCTTCCTGCTGAATACAATTTGGTATATCCTTCTTGATTGTGCCAACAAATGTCATACCGCAGTTTGTATGAGGTCTAGTGTCAAAGGGACTTGTAGGGGTGCGAAGATGTATCAGAGAAAAATTCCTTCCAAATCGATAATATAAATAGCCCATTAAATTAGCAACTCAGTACGGACTAAGCTGTGGCGTAATGGCTAGAGTGACTGGCGTTTAAATCAAGAGGTACCGATTCGAAACTCAATAGTCCAAAACCTTTTAAGAAGAAAACAGAACTCAAGGAAAACGCTAAAGGACCAACTCAAGAAGACTCAAGATCGCCTCAAGAAAGAAAAAACGGAAGAAAACGACTTCAAGGACTAACTCATCGAATATCAAGAATCAAGAAGGAATCATCAACGCAAGATAATTGGACCAAAAATGAAGATGCATCAAGAAAGAAATCGAAGATCAAGAACTAACCCAGCCAACAAGAATATTAAGTCAAGATAAATGAAAGACAATGTTTGAAGGGCCAACTTAAAGATAAAGGAAATTCAGAAAGTAAATAGATTCGATAAAAAGATAAAATTCTCGATAAATTCATAGACTGAAAATAGGAATCCATCCCCCCCCATAACTGGTGACCCTCAAAGGCCGAACAATCTTCTGATCTTCGTTACAACTGCACCTGCTCTCCTGCTAGAGATTAATAAAAGGTGCTGCTGGGAACTTCAGGAGATCCGGGAAAGAGGTGCTATATTGATTAAGAGACAAGACTTCGTTCTTTCGCTCTCCTCAATCCCACTGAATTAACTCCACCCATCCCACAGACTCGGAGGCCGGGGAGGGAGAGCCATTACTCCTCGATTAAGAAATCCAAGACTAGTCTCTCCCCAATCCTCAAATTCGCTCCGCTTTCTAGAAAGGGACCTGTGTAGGGTGCGAAAATGTATCAGAGAAAAATTCCTTCCAACGCGATAATATAAATAGCCCATTAAATTACCAACTCAGAACGGACTAAGCTGTGGCGTAATGGCTAAAGTGACTGGCGTTTAAATCAAGAGGTACCGCGTTCGAAACTCAAAGTCCACAAACTTTTATGACGAAATCTCCAGAAGAAAACGGAATTCAAGGAAAACGCTTTAAGGACCAACTCAAGAAGCCTCAAGATAAATGGATCGCCTCAAGAAAGAAAAACGGACAAAAACGACTTCACGGACTAACTCATCAAGAATCAAGAAGGATTCATCAACTCAAGATAAATGCAATAAAATGAAGATACATCAAGAAAGGAAGAAATCGAAGATCAAGAACTAACCCAGCCAAAAAGAATATGGAGTCAAGATAAATGGAAGACCATGTTTGAACGGCCAACTTAAAGATATAGGAAATTCAGAAAGTAAATAGATTCAATAAAGATAAACTCCTAGATAAATATATAAAAAGAAAATAGGAATGCCTTCCCCCCCCCCATAGACTAACGTAATCCAATTGTTTGGTGTGACGTTTCGGTTGGTTGGGGGAATGGCCTGATCAGCATTTTCGTATAATAATGGCCGAGGCCTGACTCTTTCCTTTGGTTTGGGTCTCCCTTCTCAAGGTACAGGATAGCATCAACCATGTACTTGCTGTTATTGTCATTATAGGGAATCAGTTTCAATCCATACTTGGCTAGTTTGCTTGGGATATACATCCTAAGAGAATAACTCCCATAAACGTCACCAGCTCTTCATCTACAGCCAGGTTTTCTCCTGGCACATACATTTTTTTGCACTGTTGAATTAATATGTCCCAGATTTTGCGGCTCGGTGCGAGGAGGTCTGTTGCTTTTCTCTCCTGCTGATTGTCGGGGTCATTAAACTGGAGACAATTTAGGAGGAATGCAAACTTTTGCAGTACCATGCCTGTACGGTACATAGGAGCCCCTATTACTGTGTCCCACATTTCCCGAATGGACAGGTGGTTATTTGGCTGGCACCCACTGAATATCAATATTCCTAGCAGTGCCCTCAGCTCAGCAGACATAAGAGCTGCATGTGTCCCAGTTATCTTGGTATATTTTGCACCCCTCAGTTCAACATTTCTGTTGGTACAAACTAGTCTCTCATTCAGCATGTCCTCGGAAAATAATAATAATAATAATAAAAAGCAGTCCCATGGGGTGGTGGCAGAGTTTGCCTCACCTGTAAGACATTTGGTGTAGTGAAGCTTAATGTTCCTTGCTGGCGTCCATGCTGACATTGACACCTGTGGCCGAAACTGGTTTTCACGAACTCGACTAGTGAGGACTCAGTGTCAACTGCAACCTCGTCGTGTTTTTTTTTTAACTCGCGGTTTTGCAGGAGGGGCTGATTGTGCATGCGAGTGGCCTGAGATGGACTCAGGTTCAGATGATATCAGACGTGTCAGATGTTGTTTCTTTGGTATTGAAGTAACAGTCTTCTTTTTCTTGTTTTTTTTCGGATATTTTCTATCTCATCATCTGAATCACTTTCAGCACCAGGATTTTGCAGATGTTCTTCACCATTATCACTATCATACAACACATCTGCTTCTACATTGTCTTCACTGTCTTCAGTTTCACTCAGGTTCTACATCATCGATATTTTTCTCAATGTCATTCCTTTTCCTCTTCACAAGTAATGTCACTTAGCCTTGTTTGATTCAGCAATGTTTCTAAATAAATGTCATTCAGGTTTTGACTTTCATTTTTGCACAATTTATATTTTGTTGAGTCCTTCAAAACACACATTTGCATAATACTATATCTTTTGAGTCCCTCTGAAAGTAGGTGTTTTCACTTTATTCTCTTTGATATTTCCTTAAGAAAGGGATTCATGAAAGCTATAATTTCTTTAAATTTCAGTGAACAGATCAAATGAACTATATGGCTAGGTAAGTGTAGAAGTATTACTCAGTGTACGGGAATATACGTACACGGGCTCTAAAGTAGGCTAAGCAAGGCAACAAATGTTATTGTTCGAAGAGTGCGATTTGAATAGATAGCTGCAGCTGCGTGACTAAGGAATATTCCAAACACAACGACAAAAAAAAATTTTAATACACACTAAATAAAAGGTACAAAATAAATATGGATAAATATAAAAACATAAATAAGACGGAATTAGGTTCCGGATACTAATTGGACAACCAGGGTTATTAAATGGTTATAATGGAAGATTTAGGGTAGTGAGCGATTTAGTTCCTTTGAACCTCGAGAGTAAAGCGGGGCGAATTTGGGGGGAGGTCTTGGTGACCTTGATTACTCACAGGTGTAGCCGAGAACCCGAAAAGGGTGGTGCTACTTTCTCCAAACTCCGCTTTAGCGAGATGCGGGCCTCTTGTCTTCAAGAGGTCACCGGACGAACTTCGAAGGGGAAAGATGACTTCTCCAAACTCGGATTGAGCGAACTATCAGGCCTTTTGTCCTCAAGAAGTCACTAGAAGAACTTCGGAAGACGGCTTCTCCAATCCCTGATCTGAAGGCGGTTAAGAAAGGCTGATGTTGCCTCAAAAGACTCCTCTCCCTAACCCGAAGATACGAGTGTGATGTCCAGTTCTTCCGTGGCTTGCGACCGTCACTAAACACTTGTCGGGAGAGAGCGTCGTTGAATCGAACTCCTTTCGGGGAAGCGTGATCTAACCGAATATGTGCGTAATCCTTGTGAGGGTGCACATATACCTGGATTTCTCCAAAACAGGGAGAGAGAGGGGGGGCTTTCTCGGACTCATTATCGGCCGGGACAACCGAGTGTTTCCTTACGAGAAAGTGTAATAGCCGGGATCAGCGGGTCCGACGGAAAGACCAACGGCTGGAGCAATAAAAGTTGTTCGAGGAAAACCTACAAAATAGATGAGTAATCTCCCGACCCAGGTGGGAGAGGAAAGATTAAGACGGAGGAGATGTAGCCTTCAGTGTCAGTGTCATGCCTCGGTGTGAATTTCTCAGTCACTTGGTGTCCAGTCTAAAGAAGGTGAAGTCGGAAGAGGGGGAGGGGGGGCAGTAACCGCTCGCTTTTTCTCCCGAAGTAAAATCTTAGGAGGCGGGGAAACACTACTATTTTAGTGGATTCCTCTACACTCCTCCCTATCCAAAGACATTTTTACAGCACAGAACACATTGGGGCGAAAAAAATGTCTACAACTAATTTCTCAAGAGGATAACTTATAAAGCTACAATTTTAACGTTTACCAACAAAGAAAAAAAACATAGAACACTACACGGGATTTACATATGTGTAACCACAGATAACTTAATCTATACATAAGCACACACAACATCAACAAGGCAAAAAAAGGAAACTATTATTTACAAAATGAGTCAAACACGAATTTTACTATACACTCAGGTTGTTGGAGGGGAGTCTTCTATTGGATTCCTACTCAAGCTATCGGTTAGGCAGTTGTCGGTGCCTTTAACATACATGATCCGAAATTGGTACTCCATGAGTAGTAGGCTCTAACGCATTAAACAGCCATTTTGGCTCTTACAGTTTTTTAGATACGCCAGGAGTTTGTGATCACTTTCGACGACAATAAATTCTTTAACTATGAGATACATCCTAAACTTACGAATATACCACATTATCGCTAAAGCTTCGAGCTCCATGGTGGCATACGCCTTTTCGCGATGGGACAGCTTCCTACTAGCATATCCTCCAGGATATTCCACTCCATCGTCATCATATTGGACGAGAGCACAACCTTGGCCATCCTAGGAGGCATCGGTATGAACCCCGAATGTTATATTAGGATTCGTAATCTCAAAATAGGGGTAGAGATTAGTTTGTCCTATAATTCGTGGAAACGATCTTCCGCGGCAGGGGTCCCAAGTCAAGTGACTGGATTTTTGGCCGTTCTCTTAAGCATGTCGTTAAGGGGCGAGGCTATGACAGCAAAATTCGGAACAAAACGACGATAGAATGACACGAATCCCAAAAAGGAACGAAGCTGTTTCTTCGTTCGGGAAGCGGCATTTGCGAAATAGCCTTTACCTTGTCGCCTTGGGTAAGCATTTGGTTCCTACCAACCTGGAATCCAAGGTAGTTCATAGTGTCATAGGCGAAGTGACACTTTGTCGGGCCTACCGTGAACCCGTGTACGCGTAACCGGGATAGAAGCGCACGCAGAGACTGTACCTGTTGGTCCTAGGTACGAGTAGCGACGTACACGTTATCGAAATAAAACGTAACATTCGATAGGCCGTCTAACAACCGGCACATGATCCGGATATAACTTCCGCAAGCAGTTACCAACCCAAAAGAAATCGAGTAAACTGAAATAACGAAAGCGGTAAAGCGTTTCGATCGCCCTGAAAGCGGCACTTAGTGGTAGGCTTTATAGAGGTCGATCTCAGAGATGAACTTCGCGTCTTCGAAGGCATGAAGACTTTGTTCGATAGGAGGTATAGCAATACCCTCTATGCATTCCTATACTAAAATCTTCCTGAGGAAACTTTAATATATATATTATGTATAAAATTCAAATCATTCATTCATTTTACTAAACTTTTGTCAATTAAATCATTCATGCAATTTATGTACAACTTAATAATTCATTCATTTCTTTTACTTAACTTTTGTCAATTTAATCATTCAATTATTTTATGCATAACTTTTTGCAATTCAGTTATTTTATGTAACCTTTAATAATTCAAATATCCCGTGACGAGAAACTGATTCCATTTAACACACTGGTTCAAACAACATCTCTTAGAATTTCACGCACATACAAACACACGCATTTCACCACTTGTGAAATAACGCGAATTGACTCTCTCTCATTTGTGTTTCGCGTCACCATCCATTCGTGCTAGACTTTACTTCCAATCAAGGTCAGTTATAAATCCTCTCACACTTATTCTCTGCAAACCGCCATACGAGAGTAGGTCCTAATTCTCGTTACTTCTCTCATTGCAGATCCCAATTCACATACCATCATAATCACTTCATATCTTAGTTACTTTACATCTTGTCATTTCATATCTTAGTTACTTTACATCTTGTTACTTTAAATCTTAGTTACTTTTCCACATCTTACGTTTTATTCCTAATTCAATTCTCTCATTGTGCATTCGTTGATTTTGTAAATATATTTATTTTGTTTATTTCTGTTTTTCTTACAAACCTAGTTCAGAAGTTTTCTAAATTCATTTCACGTCAGTCGTTAGGTCTAAATATTAGCAGACGACTATTTCCACCCAAACTCAACAAATTTATGGTAATGGTTTACAAATACCTATTTAGGCTGATTTATTAACTAAAATCAATCCCACTAATAACCAAATACCATAGAGGTATCAGTTCCGCGTCAAACTGTGTAACCGCGTTTAATTTTCGAAAATCGACGCACATCCTAAACGACTTGTCAGGCTTCCTAACCATGACAATGGGGGAGCAAAATTCCGACTACGAGGGTTCTATTATTCCTAAATTTAATAAGTCCTCGATCTCTGCATGGAAAGTTGGCCGTAAATGTACGCGTATAGGATAAGGCTTGGTTTTTATCGCATCTTGAGTAGTGAGGACAATCTCCTGTGTAAATTGGGTTGAGCAAACGGGAATTCTGAAATGACGTCGGAAAAGCCTTCCAATAAGGCATGCAATTGAGCCCTCTCATTAGGGGCGAGATTGAGGTTTACGTCCAAGTTGGAGTTAGGCTCCGCTTGGGGGGGGAGGAAATACGGCAGGGGATACTCATCGTCTGCTTCTGCGCACACCGTTTGAACCGGACACAAGAGTTCAACGGTATAGTAGTGTCCCTCGCTCGACGGGGGACGAATGGGGCCTATTAGGTCGATTGAGATCTGGGCCAAGGGCTCGGCTACTCTTGGGGTCTTTTGAAGGGGGGGGGGAAGGCTACACGCCCTTTGGAGGTGACCTTCTGGCAAAGGTCACAGGACAAGCAGAAGTCGATAATTTCTTTGGCCGCGCCTGGCCAAAAGAAATATTTGAAAACTCGCTGTGCCGTTTTGTTATGATCAAAATGTCCGTCCATTAGGCCATCGTGAGCCATCTTTAGAACAGGTTCGATATACGTTCTCGGCACACACAACGCGTTGATCGGGGGACCCTCCGGTTCAACAGAAGAACGATATAATAAAGCGTCCTTCACGGTATACTCGATCTCCTATTGCCTCGCACCGTTTCAATCTCATTCTTCCTTGCTTTTTCCCACAGGGGTTGAAATATGGGGCAATTCTTCTGCGCCTCAGCAAATTGAACATTTGGTGGCGAGGTCGACGTCTGGGGACTATAGGGGTACCAGAAGCGATACATATTTCTCGGCCTGGGTCCTGGTAACGACCGGCTGAGAAATTGGGTTTTGGGAGAGCTGTGCGCTCTATTCGATGAGAACGGAGCAGAATTTTATCGGGGCCGCGACTACGTTGGCCCATCCGTGAAGTACTGAATATGGCACTGTACCACTAGGAACATGGTGGCACGACCTAAAAAGTCATGCACCAACCCGAACCTGTTATGCTGGGGGCTTACAGAGGGTAGTAGTTTGCCGGATACTACTATACAAGTGCAACCTGTATCTCTAACTAAGGTTGACATTCGGCAACCATTTACTGCGCCATTTTCAAACTGGAGCCCACCGGGAGAACTCTCGTCGAACAGGAAATTTACCTGTTGATCAGGGGCCGCTCGCGATGCGGCTGACGGATTAGGCGAAGGAGCAGCAGATATTTGGTGGATCTGGTGAGTCGACAAGGTCCTCACTTTAGAATTTTGGTGGCAATTGTAACTTAAGTGCCCAGGGGTGCCACACGTAAAGCATACAATTGGTCTACGGGGGTAGTTGCTAGGCGTGGAAGGGAGTAACGGGGGCTTAACGTCATTTTGCTCTCGCGGCGGGTGAGACCTGTACTTGCTCGGCGCTTGCACTTTTATGAAGCCGTTGTTGCCCTTGGGTTGGCTTCGGTTAAACCCAAACTTGTGTTTGGGGGAGGGGGGTGGTTCTTCTTGACCTCCTTGGGGTAGAGCTCGTGGCTGGAAGCGTGAAGGTCGGCTTCTTCCACACACTCCTTGAAAGTGGACGCTCTTTTGTCCGCTATGAAAACCCTTAGTTCGCGAGGGAGGGTCGACATCAGTTGATCCCTTAGAATGAAGTTAATTAGCGACTCATAATCCAGCCAGAATTGGTAGTTACGCCGAAGCGTGAATCCAAATTGTCTGTCGGTTTGGCCTGGCTGTATTCCCGCGGAGCGGAATCTAACCCAATACAATTCTGGGTTCATGTTAATAGCAGAAAGAAGTTCTGTCTATAGGGTTGAATAATCAAGGGTGGGCTCTGAAGGAAGCGAAATGAATATGTCGCGAAGACAAGAGTTCAAGAGTGGAAGTAGCCGGGCGACACCATCTGATTCTAAGTCCCAATTGTTGACTTCGAAGATCTTCTCGAACTGCATTAAATAAGAGCAAAAATCTTCTCCATCCTTGTATGCGGGGAGTTTTAGTGAGGGCACTTGAGACTGTTCATTTCGAGATCCTACGGAGTTTATCTCGACTTGGTCACGGCTTATCTCTCTTTCTCGTGCTGCCTAATTCTTTCTCTCTCTCTCTCTCTCTCTCTCTCTCTCTCTCTCTCTCTCTCTCTCTCTCTCTCTCTCTCTCTCTCTCTCTCTCTCTCTCTCTCTTTCTCTCTCTCTCTTTTCTGCTTCTCTCTGCGCTTGCCTCTCTTTTTCTTCTTTCTTTTTTTCATTTCTTCGGTTTCTGCTTCTGCTTCTCTCTGTACTTTTCTTTACGCACGTTTGTTACGTTCCTCTTTCTGGACGTAAGTGATTAAGTCTTTCCCAGATAAGCCTAGGATCTGCCCTTGCTTATGAAAGCGATCGAATGAAGATCCCCGATATGCTATTCTCGGCCTTTACACACGAAAAAGCTACCAGAGCTATTGAAGCTCTACCCCAAAACAAATATAAATTCTACTAACGACAAAACTATTAAAAATTCCTATTAAAAATCGGGCGAACTCACACAAAAAATAACTAACTAACGAGTGAATCTGACTCACGACACAAAAAATGGCGGTTACTATTACCGCTTAGCTAGTATCCTCTTTTAAGGAACTAGGAAAACTTTGGACACCACACAAGAATGGGCTTAAAAATTGGTTGTTACCCGTTAATCAAAAAGAAAATTGTCTTAATATATTGATGTTCAAATATTCTTGCTAATGCAGCTGCTATCAATTGAACTTAGTGCTTCAAAATCAGGTGGGGAAGATTCTTATAAATACCCAAAGCCTGGTGCCAAATTTGATATATATATATATATATATATATATATATATATATATATATATATATATATATATGATAAATAACACCCACAAGGAAAATGGAAAAACGATTCCGAGCGCTTTCGTCTTATTCTAAAAGACCTCTTATTGGAATAACATAGTTCAGGACAGACAATGTCTTAAATAGCAGGAGTGGAGGGGGGGGGGGGTAATACGGCTACCTGCATCAAAATTCTAACAGACTAAGGTTTGAAATATGAAATTTATAGAAAACCTACAGCCATTGACTCATATATCCATTTCTATTCCGATCACCATATGAGTATCGAAAAAAGTGTTTTCTCTTCCAGGTTTCTCCGTGCCCTTAAAATTGTTTCACCCGAATATTTGGAAAAAAGAGGTTGATAGGATATATAATATGCGTTTAAATTTGTGTTACCCTTTCTACGTACTTAAAAATGGTTTTAATTCTGCTAAGTGTTCATTTTATCAACCTAATTGTGTAACATCCCTAAATTTCATGCCAAAAATGTATTAGTTTTACCTCTAAACCAAATTTTCATTAAATTACCTCGTTTACTAAAACCTTTGAACATAAATGTTATTTTTAAATATGAAAATACTATCTATCGCCTTCTCGTAAAAAAATCACCCCCTAAACCAGGAATTGTATATTCTATTGGTTACAATAATTGTGAAAAATGCCATTATGGACAGACAGGTAGAGAATTGAATGTTAGATTTAAACAGCACCAACCTAATGTTCGTAATCTTTGTCAATAATCTGCATTATTTTTACATATCTATAGTCAGGATCATACTATTAATTGGAAAAGTGCTAAACCTGTTATTAAATGTACAAACTACATTTCAATAAATATTTTGGAGTGTACTCGTATCTCTATTAATACTTTCCCAAATTTTAATATTAGCCATAGATTGTTTAGCCTAGATCCTATCATATCTAATTATATTAAATCACAAATTAAAGTGTTTAAAGAATTTATACCCCCTAGTTAGGGTTTTGATGCAGTTGCCGTATCATCCTCCCCCCTCTTTACTATTTAAGACATTGTCTGTCCTGACCTATGTTATTCCATGAAGAGGTCTTTTAGAATAAAGACGAAAGCACTCGGAATCTTTTTTCCATTTTCCTTGTGGGTGTTATTTATCATAATTTTACCTCTCGTGCAAGTTGTGAGTTTCTTTTCATATATATATATATATATATATATATATATATATATATATATATATATATATATATATATATATATATATATATATATATGTTAATATACGAGGGGCGGTCAATAAATTTTGCGAATCGGTAGGGCAAAACAGAGGAAGGGGGATGGCTGTTTGTGGGAGGTGTTATGACAAGTTATGACAAGTTATGACAAGTCAGGACCTGCGCCCGCACGCTCCTGCCTCGTCTATTTAAGAAGCAGTAGCTGATCGCAGATCGTCAGTCACAAATATTTCAACAATGGAGAAGGTTGAGCACTGCGCAGTGATCAAATTTTTTACCAAGGGGGCAAGAATTCAAAAGAGATCCATGAACGCATGGTTGCAGTGTACACCGACACCGCCCCTTCCTATGCAACCATTGCTCGCTGGAATAGGGAGTTGCGCATTGGTCGTGATTTCCTTGAGGATGACCTCCCCTCCAGGACGCCCGTCAGACGTGACCAACGAGGACAATGTGGCCCGTGTGGAGAGGAGGATCCTCGAAAATCGACGGGTGAAGGTCGAAGAAATCGAGCCAGAACTTGGAATATTACATGTAAGTGTTATCAACATAATCCACGACAATTTGGCCCTGACTAAGGTCTCTGCCCGTTGGCTCCCCAGAAGCCTCACGAAACCTCAAACCCCATGATCGACTTCAACGTCGTCAAAATCCACAAGGCAAGAGTTGCACAAGCTGCCCTGCGCGAGTGCGGATTCGAGGAGCTCAACCATCCCCCATACAGTCCAGATCTGGCACCAGCGACTACTTTTTATTCCGCCAGCTTAAGGCTGCACTGCGTGGACGCCGGTTTGGGGACGATGAAGATGTCCAGCTCGCCGTCCAGGAGTGGATTGAACAGCAGTCGGGAGCTCTCTGGTTGTCGGGAATTCGAAGCCTCAGGGACAAGTGGCGCAAGTGCATTGAAGTCGAGGGTAGTTATATTGAAAAATAATAAAACACTTTTCCTCATATCCGAATTTCAAAACTTATTGACCACCCCTCGTATATATATATATATATATATATATATATATATATATATATATATATATATATATATATATATATATAAATAAATATCGAAGTATGGCCAAGTGTACGGGAATATACGCACACAGGCTCAAAGGTAGGCTAAGCAAGGCAACAAATGTTATTGTTCTAAGAGTGCGATTTGAATAGATAGCTGCAGCTGTGTGACCAAGGAATATTCCAAACAGAAGAACAAAAATAGATTTTAATACACACTAAATAAAAGGTACAAAATAAATATGGATATATACTCGTAGGTACATGAATAAGACGGAATTATGTTCGGAATACTAATTGGATAATCAGGGTTATTAAATGGTTATAATTGGAGATTTAGGGTAGTGAGCGATTTAGTTCCTTTGAACCTCGTGAGAAAGCGGGGCGAACTTGGGGGGATGGGGGATGTCTTGGTGACCTTGATTACTCACGGGTGTAGCTGAGAACCCGAGAGGGATGGTGCTACTTTCTCCACACTCCGATTTAGCGAGATGCGCGCCTCTTATCCTCAAGAGGTCACCCGACGAACTTCGAAGGGGGGAGGTGACTTCTCCAAACTCGGATTGAGCGAGCTATTAGACCTCTTGTCCTCAGGAGGTCACCAGAAGAACTTTGGAGGACGGCTTCTCCAAACATTGATCCGAAGGCGCTTGAGAAAGGCTGACGTTGCCTCAAGAGACTCTTCTCTCTGACCCGAAGATACGAATGTGATATCCAGCTCTTCCGTGGCTTGCGACCGTCACTAAACACTTCTCGGGAGAGAGCGCTTTGAATCGAACTCATTTCGGGGAAGCGTGGTCTAACCGAATCTGTCGGTAATCCTTGAGGTGATGTACCAGTGGTCCGGTGTTGCCCCCCAAGTAGAGCCCGTAATGAATGTCGTTGGAGCTGAGCTCAGGACCTCTGCCCAGTTCAATTATCTCGGTAGTGTACTGTTTTCTGACTGTTTCGTTGATGAGGGGGTCAACAGAAGAATCAACAAGGCATCAGCCTCTTTTGGCGAGATCCGCAGACCGGTGATACAAAACCACAACCTTAGACTTGCAACGAAGGTCGCCGTGTATAGAGCTGTGTGCCTCAGCGTGCTGGTGTATGGGAGCGAAGCACTCATCCTATACCGGAAGCACATCAAGCTCCTGAAAGCTTTCCATGTGCAGTGCATTAAGAGGACCCTCAACCTTACTTGGCCTGATCGTGTGCCTCATACTGATATGCTGGAGCGCGCCGGTATACCAAGAATCGAGTGCATTCTCTTTGGCAGACAGATGCGATGGCTGGGGCATGTGCTTCGAATGCCCTCTGATCGCCTGCCAAGGCGTACCCTTTACGCACAGCTGTCGGAGGGGAGACGCTCCTATGGCTGCCCGAAAAAGATGTATAAGCACCAAGCTAAAGGGGCACTGAAAAACTTTAACATCAACCCAGACCATCTTGAGGCCACAGCTGCTGACATGGGTGGGTGGCGCGCTGCCTGTCATCGTGGTGCTGCCCAATTTGAAGAACAAAGGACCAGACGGCGAAGCGAAAATCGCCAACACCACCATGAAAGGGCGCTCCGGCATCCTCCGTCGCCGGTGCCAGACCTTCGGTGCCCTGAGTGTGGCCGTCAGCATGGATCACGTATCGACCTTCACAGTCATCGTCGCACCCATCGTTTGAGACCGCACTGAGGACATCCGTCATTATAGACCTCGATGGACTTCCCTAAGTAGTAAGCACATATACCTGGATTTCTCCAAAACAGAGAGAGAGAGACGGGGGCCTTCTCGAATCCTCATTATCGGCCGGAACAACCGAGCGTCTCCTTACGGGAAAAGTGTAAGAGGCCGAGATCAGTGGGTCCGACGGAACGACCAGCGGTTGGAGCCATAAAGTTGTGCGAGGAAAGCCTACAAAATAGATTAGTAATCTCCCGCCCAAGGTTAGGGAAGGGGATTTAGACGGCGAGGAGGTAGCCTTCAATTTCAGCGTCATGCCTCGGTGTGAATTTCTCAGTGACCTGGTGGCCAGTCCAAAAAGGGTAAAGCCGGAAGGGGGGGGGGAGAGTAACAGCTCGCTTTCTCTCCCGAAGTAATATCTTAGGAGGCGGGAAAATACTACTATTTTAGTGGACCCCTCTACAGTAAGTTTCAATTAATTCTTTAGATTTTTGTTTTCTAAAATCGGGGGTTTTTTGCTGTCGTTTTACTTCCTTCATTAATATCCTACCATGTGCCATAAGATCAAAGAGGCTCTTGTATTCGCCTCCACCAACGTCGTAAGTTACCGCAGCTGGACCAGATTTGCCGGCCTTATGAACTTCATAGCACCAATAATCCGTCTCCCATTCCTCTGGGTCCAGTTGATGATAGACCAACCATCCCACCATAGTCCTGATAAACTAAGGTCTTTGGCTCTCCTCATCAATACCAAATGGACAAGTTGGAAGGATCCTAAAGCTTATGAAGACCCCATATACGCCGACGCATCAAAAACCGGCCTAGGCATAACCCACGGCACCAACAACCTCGGCCTTCCGCTCCCGGTGGGGCAGTTGGGCTCCATCTTCATGTCAGAAACCATCATTTATTAGATCACAAGGTTCCTTTTTCATTGAGACCCATACTGGGCGACAATCTCCCCGTTGTCTATAATAGTAAAAGGGGACAAATCCCCCTCGAGCTCCTTCGCTGTCTCTCCATAGAGTCCCTCTTCAACATCTCCAACGTCTTCCAGCATGGCTCTCGCATCTTTCGATGGGTTAGATCCAAGAAGAACCGTGCAGATGGCGCATCCAAATTCTTCGAGAACAGTAATTTAGCGTGGTTGGGAGGTTTCCTCTGAAAACAGTATATAAGAGCGCCTCCACCAGGATGGCACCATGGTTGTTTCAACTCCGTGACAAGACGCATCTCCTGTCCGACTTCCGCCCGACTCTGGCTCTTTTTACCTTCGAGTACCTCTCGGCAGCCTTGCGGCTTACCGGGATGAGCCGTCTGACACGGAGCAGGGTTGTTCTCCCTACATCGGATTACGTTCAAGATTCTCAGGATTCGACTTCATCAGCGGCTATCGCTTCGTCGCATACCCGGTGTATGGCGACGGAACCTGCTGAAGCCCAAGTTCAAAGGAGGCTCTCGGGCGGTGGGATTCCAGCGGACATTCGTGACCAAGAATACTCCGATATTAGTGAGCCCTTGCGATCGAGTTCGCCACCACCCCCGTATCCAGTGGCCCATCCAGTGGACCCGGAATCGGCGACACTTCCAGTGCCTTACCCGAATACTCCTAGGGCCCCTAGGGGTCCCCCAGCAGCAGGCTCGCACCCTGCCCTCCTTCCAGCAGACCACGAGATAATCGACAGCGTCCAGTGGAATATAGTGGTGGACAACCTCAAGGAGATGATTAATAGTGACATATTTAAAGTGCGTGATCGTGAAGAGCTGAAATCGCTCATAGTGTTGTTCAGATTTAGGAACAGTTTGTCGAGAAGTGAATTCTAACACCTGCACAACCGTTTGAGATTGTTTCATTATGTGGCTCAATGCGGCTGGCAACCCGCTTTACGGGACGCCAGAGAACAGGAATCGCTAGTATCAGGCATTGTACTCAGTGAGGCGGCCTTAAATGACCCAAATACAGACCATCAGAGTGGCAGAACGCAGACCTCCTCCTAGGTATGGAAGCTGGACCACTCCCAGCCTGGCTCGAAGAGGCCGAAGCGCGCCCCGCGCAGGGTATCAGAGACGCGGCACGCTTCCTCCAGGACGTCGTCGGTAACCTCGACGCCGCCTGGAGAACCAGGGTGTCTAACATGGCCCGTCGCATGTTCCGCAATAACCCATCCTCCTCATCCTCGGACAGTGCTCCCCCTAGTGTTCCCAGTGCCACTACGGAGAGAGATTATCCGCTGCTCCGCATCCCCACCCCACCTAATTACATAAACCCTAACCCCATTCCGCCACACGTCGAAATATCAGAAATTATTGACGTGGAACTAGACGACTATAGAGTCCTTGAGGTCTATCTAGATCCTCTTACGGAATTTTTCGAATAAGCCGCGGCCCAGTTGGGCGGCCTCCACATATACGAAGGACCCCAGATTATAGCACACATTCTCCTTCCGGGACTCGCTGTCCCCACTGTGTTAAACATCCCAGCACCTTCCTTAAGCGTCCCTTCCGCCTCGTCAGATGCCTCTGCTCATGGGGACGTCATCATTGAGGACATCAGCGCCCCTCCAGATATCATGAACAGGGCAAGAAACAATAAAGAACAAGAAGGAGAACAAGAAAACAACGAAGAAGACGAACAAAAAAATGAAGACAAAGAAGATAGAAATAATGAACAAGGAAACGAAGATGATAGACGCAACCAGGACTGGGTCTCACCCGGGATAGACCCCCTGGAACCTAGCCCCCCCCCCCACCAGATCTCATGATCCAGATGCCAGACTGGATGTGGAAACCCCCGGGAGTCTTAATTTCTTCCCGGCAGCAAACCACATCATCATGGCTGCACAAAAAAACGGGGTCAAGGTCTTCATAAACCGCAACTACCACAGTTGGGTGAGCTCATCCCCAGGAGTCCTTCCTCTTCTGGAGCAACTCCTCGAGAAAGACGTCATTGAAGAAAGTTAGCACATCACTCGGTGCCACAGAGTCTTCCCCGTACATAAGCCAAACGGAAGTGTACGTATCGTATACGATATGCACAGGCTCGAAGATTTCTACACACCACCTACCTTCAAACTTCCCTCAGTCCAGAAAGTATTGAAAAAGACAGGTGCCAGCAACTTTGCCGCGAAATTAGACTTGAAAGATGGTTTTTACCATATTCCTCTTACTAACAAGATTAGACACTGGTTTGGAATAAAGGCTTCCGCCAGATGCTTCCGCTTCCAAAAGCTTCCAATGGGATATGCCGGGCTCCCTTTATTATGCAGTCCACGGTGGGACCTGCAGTAAACGCAGTGGCAAAGTCTATGGGATGTCAAAGTTTACCTCACTTGGATGACATCCTAATCACCGGGCCTAGAAAGAGGGTACGCCAGTGCGTCCGCTACCTTATCTATCCCCAATCAGCGAGAAAATTTTATTGGATAAATAAAATTAAATTATTTATTTCCTTGCAGAAAAAGATAAATGAAGTTACATATATAGCAATACTCTCTGGGGTATTCCTATGAATAATAATAATCCTGGAGAAATTATTGTTATAACCAAATCCGATAAAACGAATCAGTTAGTCATTTTGGACAAACATAGTTATAATGATAAACTAAATGAACTTCTTAACGATGTGAACACATATGAAAAGCTACAAAGTGACTCGCTCAATAACAAAACAAGCAATTTCAACAACAAATTGAAGAGAATATTGAAAAGCGCAGATTTAATTAAACAATTCAGGAGTACGAACTCTTCACTTGCCTATATGTATGGGCTCCCAAAGACCCACAAAGAGGGATGTCCCTTACGCCCAATCATTTCCAATATTAATTCTCCCACTTATAAGCTCTCCAAATGGCTCGCCAAGCATTTATCTCCAGCAGTTGGAAGAATCTCATCTGCACACATTATGAACACTCAAGATTTCGTTGACCGCCTCAACCACTTGCAATTACCGGATGGAAAACTTATGAGCTTTGATGTAAACTCTTTGTTTACCAAAGTTCCGGTTGACCAAACCATGGGCCTTCTGCGGGAAATCATGTCTAGACTTAATTTGGATCTTCCCATTTCTACGAGTAAATTTATCGATTTAGTTGAATTATGTCTCTCTGACAATGTGTTTCGAGTAAATTATGAGTTTTATAGACAAATATTTGGCCTTAGCATGGGAAATAGTTTATCTCTGATATTGGCATGTCTCTTCATGGAATATATTTCGAGACTGAACTCCTTACCACAATTTCTCCCCTTAACTTTATATGGTTAAGGTACATTGACGATGTATTTTCTGTATGGCCTAATTACCATGATTTTGATACCTTTTTTAATAATTTGAATAATTTGCATGTCTCCATCAAATTTAAATATGAATGGGAATATGATAATAGATTACCCTTTTTAGATGTCCTCATTAATAAAGATCACCATGAATTAAAACTAGACGTTTATAGGAAACCAACCCACTCGAATGCCTATATACATTATTTTTCGTTTTACGATAATACTGTTAAAAAATCGGTAATTTCTAACCTTTTCCTTAGAGCATATAAAATATGTCATCCTTCCTATTTAGATGAAGAAATTGTCATTATCAGGACCATTTTTTCTAATTTGTATTACCTCGATTGGTTCATATCGTCTGCCCATTTTGCAGTTAGGAAAACATTCTATGGTAATAAGCCTTCCCGCACTAATGACTTCAACAAATATATAACATTGCCATTTAATAATAAATTAAATAGTTTAAAGGACATATTTGGAAAAGCGGGTATTAATCTAGCCTTTAAATATAATAATTCCTTAAACCAATTGATGATGGCCAGGAAACCCAAAGAACATCATAACATAGGAGTATATGCAATACCATGCAACGATTGCCATAAAGTTTATATAGGTGAAACGGGGAGAAATCTAGACAAGAGATTGTATGAACACAAAAGAGATATTAGAGTAGGCAGCAAAAGCAGTGGAATATTTTGCCATGTTAGAGACTTGAATCATTCGATCGATTTCAATGGAAGTAAAATAGTATTTAAATCTGCTAACTATGTTAAGAGAAGAATCATAGAATCGAGCTTGATATCGTCAGTTCCTAATTTAAATCTATCTGAGGGTCAATTTTCTTTTAATCCTGTAATACGAAAGCAAATAAACAAAATAGTAAAATGTCAGCCCTTCAATATGATTAGGCCTAACCCCCCCCCCTTTGATTAGCCACAAGTAGGGGATTGGAAGAAAAAAGAGGGGATCTTTCACGACCTAACCCTGTGTTATGTTTATAAGCACTTTTCTTATATTTTCTATCCAGTGTCAGTTGAAAAAGGGTGTGAGATACACCGAAACTGTTCTGAATTAAATTGTCTTCGGAGAATGTGGTTTAATTCCTCATCTTTTCTTGCGATATTGCATTAATTTTCATCATATATATATATATATATATATATATATATATATATATATATATATATATATATATATATATATATATATATATGTGTGTGTGTGTGTGTGTGTGTAAAACTAATATCAAATATAAATAATAAATCAATTACTCTGTGACGAGAATAAATTATTTCTATATAATATCACACCAATACGACAAAATCCTATTTATACAAGATTTTCCTTTACACGAACACACATACAAACACACGCTGTTCGCCATCTGCTTGTAATTGCTTTTCAAGGTCCATTCGTGCACAGCGTCGCTTCGAAGTAAGGTTAGTCAAAATTCCTCTTCCACTTATTCTCTGCAAACAATCCACACAAGATTGTGGGAAGATTGATGGGGAGGGATCGCCATCTTCAGATATTGCGATTATTGTATTTTTTAGGGATAATACTTTAAAAAATTAGCAAAACAAAAAAACTTTAACCCTCCAGTTGATATCTTGAAAGAGAATTTCACGAATAAATTCATTCCACTTAAAGATCTCTGTATAGATGAGGCTTCTTCTATGGTAAGGAAACTTCATTTTTGGAAATACAACCTTTCTAAAGACAAATTTCAAATAAAAGTATTTGTGTTGTGTGATTGCAAGACAAGCTATGTATTATAAATAATTATTTACACCGGAAAGGTGGCTGGAAATGTTATTGAGACCAAGTTAGGAATTACTGGATCAGTTTTTATGACACTTCTACAAATATATTTAAATGAGGGGCACGTTCTATATACTGATAACTGGTGCACAATCCTGTTTTCGTTAACTTATTTATCAAAATAGAAAAAATTATGCCCCAATTTTAGAAAATTAAATGTGAATTGGCACTTCCACACTATAATACTGCATAAAATAGTGCAATAAACGAATTGTATATGTTCTTACAAGCCTGCTTTATGAAAAAAATGTGTGATAGTGTTAAGGAATATAAAGATGGAATTGGTGTATTGAAACCTAAAGCTGTAACTGAAAATATTACGAAATTGCGTCCTCTAAATAAGAATGATAAGCTTGCTATTGAATGGAATAGAATGTGTAAGAAAATTGTTAGGTGGTGCAAAAAACTTTTTCATCTGTTGGACTTGATACGCAATGCTTATTTGTGTATAAGTATATCCAGGGTGGGACTGGGTATCATTAAGTTACTTCTTGACTTTTCAAAATTGTTGTGACACAGATGATTGAAAAATATACAAAAATTAATCCAGGGCCAAATGGTCAAATATATAATCAACAATTGCGTTTCAATTTGAGTCATTTTATGAAGCTTATAACATAAGGTAGATTTCATTTGTACCGAGACAAAAATAGGAAAAAATAAAACTCAGCCAACAAACTCTATTTGTGAAGAGAGCGATGTTCCTTTGTGTGTTTATTCTTGTTTTAAAAAAATATCACAGTATGAACGATTTTTAAATTCCTAAATTCACTAAAATATTTGTTGAAAATAAAATTATATTTTTTGTAGCATATTCCTCCTAATTTCCTTGGAATAAAGATTAATTTACTTTTTTTAAATAGTAACCGTTCTAAAGGCTAAAGAAAATAGATTGCTACTAGGTCTAAGTAAAGAACTGGGCTGTTATAGTTTGCGCATTCCATTGGTGTTCGTGTATGTTGCTCACTGTTTTTGTATGCTTTTCAAATGAATGAAGGTTAAAACCAGTCAAATATTTGTTAGTAGTAAAACATGCAATTACGATATTTAGTTAGGTAATTGTTTACTTTAGCGGCGCACGATTTTTCTAACGATTTTTTTGGCTATTTTCTAGCTACTGTTTTACCTCACTCACTTCATTGTTTTGAGTCATTGGAAGTTACTTTTTTATAAATGATGGACTTCACCCCCATAGCACCCCTTTAATTGTTGGGGGTGGCATACTCACCCCTTAACCCCGCTATTTTTAATAATCTAGTAGTATTCCTACTAGTAATCAGTAACAAAATCGTAAAATTTACAGACTTTGAGCCGGTGGGTAAAGTTTCGTTGTCGCTCTCGAGAATTCATGGAACCTTGCTTTAATGCTGAGAAACTTTTTGATAAAAAGAAAACACCACCATCACGATTTGTCCATTAGACAGATGGGAGCAGGTGAAAAAAGTCCCTTTACGAGCGGACGATATAAATCGGCACCGTTCGCTCTTGCCGCCACGTCAACAAACGATTTATCACAACGGAAAAAAAACTGTTTGTTAACTGTAAGCTCCTACTTACAGGTCAGGCACTCGTTCTTGGTGTTTATGAACTGATATTTAACCAAAAAATCAAAGCTTTTAGCGCTGTCGATTAAAGCAAATCCTAAACGGTGGACAGAAAACGAACACACGTCACACGCACTTTCCATTTTGAAAATCTACCCAAATAGGCCTACTCTCGAGTATATATACGACAACACAGCTGGAAAAGTAGCATTGATTTCAAAAGACAAAACATCGAGAAAGTGTGTTTGTTGAATGTCAAACTTTTCGTAATAAACCAGCCTATACCGAATGGATTGTTTTACAACGAGAATTAGAAATAGTACCGTGAAAATAGTTTGTAGAAAAGAAAAAAGAAAAAAGAAGAAAATAACGGCAGAAAAAATTTTAAAGAGGCTTTTTATAGTAAGCTTTCGGTTTTACTCGGCGAAAACAATTCCTTGGCAACAGAAAAAAAGTTATTTCATTTAACAAAAAACAAAGAAAAATTAAATTAAAAAGATAGATAGTGTCAAGCATAGAATATTTAGGAGAGATCGATAATCAACTTCAGAAAAAAGACATAGAAGATAAAAAAAACAACCCTACTTCTTACCAGTCTTTAGAAGCATAAAAGAAAGATGGAAAAAATAAACGCTTACGATTAGCCAATGACGGAGTTGAATACAGATCTCTGATTGACCAGTGGGATAGCTGAAAAACACTAAAAAAAATAGCAAAACAGTAGGGAAAATCGCTAGAAAAATTGTGCACCGCAAAATTAAACAATTACCTTTAATTATTTTAACAAAGTTAAATTGATATTAGGCTCGAAAGAAGAGGGTAGAGATAAGGAATACCCTTTTACGCCTTGCAGAGAGGACGCAGAAATATTCGCAAATAATTATATGAGTACTCTTGTTCTAAGTGTTTACCTTAAAAAAATGAGGAAGCGCATCACTTTAATCAGAAAACAAAAAAAATATAATGTCACTTAAATTTTGAGTAAGATATAATTGATTTTTTTTTCAAAACTAGCACTACAGCACTAAAAATAATGACTTGAATTACAACCGACGCAGTCAAAGTGTTAAAGAGATGATGCCTAGTTGATTTTTAATTCAGACGAAGAGGTTATTATCAGCAACTTTCAGGAGAGCATAGAAAGGAGACAGTGAAACTATCAATACATATTCGATGTGCTTCCCCCTCCCCCCCATGGAACTTGGTAGCAACATCTGATGCAGATAAAGAACTGAATTCACCTAGACTAACGAACATAAAGCATTCGGCAATGTGAAAATGCTCGGCGCAGCAGAAAATATACAAGAAATAACTGGAGTCCAATTTAGGTACCCATGCTTCACCCAATGGAGCTCAATGTACGACTCATTAAGTCAAATATATAAACATAAGAACGACGTAAATGTAGCTCTTGAAGAACTGAAACTATTCATCCTCAAAGTCAATGAAATAGATTTTATATAAGAATATTTGTCTGTTCAAACCAATTGTAGCAGTCCTGAACAAATTACAGGTAGAAAATAATAACACTACAGTTGTCTTCTTCCAGCACTCCTAGTGACTTAAGATGCCCGCGTAACATTGGATTCTATCAAACAAAACGACCTGCGGTTAAGACACTGTATGACATTACTGACAGCAGTCCACTCTGGCTTCAAGGCGAGATTAGGAATTTTTAATCGTCGAGGAAAAGAGTTAACTGCTGCCGTTTCGGCATCATTATCTCATCCTGATTTCAAACTTAGATGGACATCAATGTTGCAAGAGCCTAATTTCAGCGATCATGAAACAATCTAGTCTCAAGTAAAACACAAGCTCCAAATGGCTATAAAAAACTGTATCACGTTGGACCATAGGTAATGCCAAATTTTCTAGAATAAGGTTTTAGATAGTATTTATTATAGTAGTGTCTCTTGTTATCTTTTATTAATGCTACAATGAATAATTTATATCCCCTTCTTTTAGATTATAAAATTGTTGTTCAGAATATTCTTTGGTATTCAACCCCTATGTCTTCCAACCTAAAGATCACATTGGGCATATTTTAATCTACGAGGGGCGGTCAATAGGTTTTGCAATTCAGATATAAGGAAACGAGATATGAGGAAAAGTGTTTTATTATTTTTCAATATAACTATCCTCGACTTCAATGCACTTGCGCCACTTGTCCATGAGGCTTTAAATTCCCGTCAACCAGAAATCTCCCGACTGCTGTTCAATCCACTCCTGGACGGCGAGATGGACATCTTCAACGTCCCAAAACCGGCGTCCACGCAGTGCAGCCTTGAGCTGGCGGAATAAAAAGTAGTCGCTAGGGGCCAGATCTGGACTGTAGGGGGGATGGTTGAGCTCCTTGAATCCGAACTCGCGCAGGGCATCTTGTGCAACTCTGGCCTTGTGGACTTTGACGACGTTGAAGTCGATCATGGGGCGTAAGGTTTCTAGGGACCCAACGGGCAGATACCTTGGTCATGGCCAAATTGTCGTGGATGATGTTGATAACACTTCCATGTGATATTCCAAGTTCTCGCTCGATTTCTTCGACCTTCACCCGTCGATTTTTGAGGATCCTCCTCTCCACACGGGCCACATTGTCCTCGTTGGTCACGTTCGATGGGCGTCCTGGACGGGGGTCATCTTCAAGGGACTCACCACCATGGCGGAACTCCCTATTCTAGTGAGCAACGGTTGCATAGAAAGGGGCGGTGTTGGTATACACTGCAACCATGCGTTCATGGATCTCTTTTGCATTCTTGCCTCCCTTGGTCAAAAATTTGATCACTGCGCGGTGCTCAACCTTCTCCCTTGTTGAAAAATTTGTGACTGACGATCTGCGATCAGCTACTTCTTCTTAAATAGACGAGGCAGGAGCGTGGGGGGGGCAGGTCCTGACTTGTCATAACTTGTCCTAAGACCCCCACAAATAGCCATCCCCCTTCCTCTGTTTTGCCCTACCGATTCTCAAAACTTATTAACCACCTTTCGTATGTGTTTAATGAAGGTGCCAATGCAAGTAGAGCAGCAATATCCATTCAGAGCACTTTTGGAGATTATGTAGTAAATGAAATAAGTTAAAGGAGGTGGTTTTCCCGTTTTCGAAAAGGTGGATTTCAGTGTAAAGACTGACCAAAGAAGGTTGTCCAAAGGAACTTGATTGAAAAGAGTTGAAATCTGTTGTCACAGCAAATTCTTCTACATCTTCTAAGGAACTCGCAGAACAATTTAACGTAACCCATACGACTACCCAACGCCAATTGAAATGGATTGGAAAGGTCCAGTGATTGAAAATGGGACCCGTAGTCGGTGGCGAATCTGCAACAGCGTGTCTTGTTGTGAGTCATTGTTTTCACGACACCTTCAGGAACCATTTTAGGCAGGTTTGATAGTGATGAAAAATGGATCCATTATTATAACGGTATACGCTGCCGTTCGTTGACCAGTCGAAGAAGCAGAATTTCTCAACAACTGAGAGGAGAACCTACATCCAAAAAGATCATGTTGAGTGTATGGTGGGATATTGAAGGAATTGTTCATTAAGAATTGCTAGAAAACAATTAAAGAATTAATGCTAATTTCGAATGCCATCAACTTCGTTGTTTGGAAGCCACTTTGGGCCATAGGCGAACCTCTTTAGTCAAAAGAAGGGGTATCATCCTCCATCACGATAACGCCTGCCCAGTGGCGGCTCGTGTATAGACACTGCGGAACTTCAGCACCCCCTATTTCTACTCGATATTATCGATAACATTCAATATAATGAGTCCTTATTTCTTTAGTTATTTTTTTGTACTTGTACATTATATAATCCTTAAACCTAATGTCAGTAGCCATCCTCTAGTTTATGGAAAAAAATACAAAAATCCTTGTATAGAACTGTGCGCTTTACAGTTCCAGCGACGCAGTGTTTGGCTATTGTGCGTATGCTCACATGTCCGAGATAAGAAGCTGCACGCTAGGGAGGGAGAGTACTATGGATCATGCAGTGCCAACCCAGGTGTGCTGGTGAAAGGCAGTGTTTCTTTTTTACTCCGAGTGTGTTGTGCTTAAAAATGTGTTCATATTCTTGAATGTGGTAAAGTGTAGAACTTAATCAAAATTAATTAATTGATTAATTAATTAATTGAACTGTTGAAATTTATCTTGGAAAATAATCTAGATGATGTCCCTAGTGAAATTAAGAAACTGATAAAATTCCTCTTGACAATTCCCATGACTACATCATAGGCAGAACGCTGCTTTTCAACGCTGGAAAGAATAATTTTCGCGCAAATTAAATCAAAAGGAATGGATTTTGTTTTAAAATGAATAGAACAAGCTTGAACTGTAAAAATTTAGGCTATTAGTAAGTAAAAAAATGTTTGATTTTGTTTTGTTTAGGATTTTATCAAATTTATCTATAAATTTTCTTTTTATAGGTTTATTTACTTTTACACAATCTGAAAACAATGCTAAAAAAAATCTGATGAAGCACTCCCGTATAATTATAGCATTATCTTAACCGCACCAATTTGTCTTGGATATTTTTCCATCTTTCGAGCGTTTTGGATAGTCAACGCTGTTAATATATTAATAATAACAGTTTTCTGTGACGGTAAGCGAGACGACATAAAAGGGTGACTTTGAAATCAGCTTTTGGGGGGCTGACCGATGGGCCATCCTAGGGTGTTGTTTTCTAGTTCAAGGAGGATAAGATCACCTGCTGGACCTGAAGCAGAGCAGTTGTCTAATTATGCCAGTATATATATATATATATATATATATATATATATATATATGTATATATATATATATATATATATATATATATATATATATATATATATATATATATATATATATATATATATATATATATATATATACGAAGGGTGGTCAATAAGTTTTGCGAATCGGTAGGGCAAAACAGAGGCAGGGTGATGGCTGTTTGTGGGGGTGTTAGGACAAGTTATGACAAATCAGGACCTGCACCCGCACGCTCCCGCCTCGTCGATTTAAGAAGCAGTAGCTGATCGCTGATCGCAGATCGTCAGTCACAAATTTTTCAACAATGGAGAAGGTTGATCACCGCGCAGTGATCAAATTTTTGACCAAGGGAGGCACGAATGCAAAAAAGATCCATGAACGCATGGTTGCAGTGTACACCGACACCGCCCCTCCCTATGCAACCATTGCTCGCTGGAATAGGGAGTTCCGCCATGGTCGTGAGTCCCTTGAAGATGACCCCCGTCCAGGACGCCCATCAGACGTGACCAACGAGGACAATGTGGTCCGTGTGGAGAGGAGGATCCTCGAAAATCGACGGGTGTAGGTCGAAGAAATCGAGCGAGAACTTGGAATATCACATGGAAGTGTTATCAACATCATCTACGACAATTTGGCCATGGCCAAGGTCTCTGCTCGTTGGGTCCCTAGAAACCTCACGAAACATCACGCCCCATGATCGACTTCAACGTTGTCAAAGTCCACAAGGCCAGAGATACACAAGCTGCCCTGCGCGAGTGTGGATTCGAGGAGCTCAACCATCCCCCTTACAGTCCAGATCTGGCCGCTAGCGACTACTTTTTATTCCGCCAGCTCAAGGCTGTACTGCGTGGACGCCGGTTTGGGGACGATGAAGATGTCCAACTCGCCGTCCAGGAGTGGATTGAACAGCAGTCGGGAGATTTCTGGTTATCGGGAATTCGAAGCCTCAGGGACAAGTGGCGCAAGTGCATTGAAGTCGAGGGTAGTTATATTGAAAAATAATAAAACACTTTTCCTCATATCTCGTTTCCTTATATCCGAATTGCAAAACCTATTGACCGCCCCTCGTATATATCATCACGATGTGTGATATCCTCCAAACGCCGGCAACCAAGGACTTCCATAATTCTTGATAAGCCCATAGTTAAACTAGGATTAGTACATAGTGAGGGCTCTACTTCTCCTCTATGGTGACTGGCCGATAACCACTTTTGATGCCTGGTTCGTCCTAATGTGTGTCACCCACCTGGCTGACACACTTACACTGCTCCAGATTTTACTTATTAGAGTTAGCATTGCTCAAAACCACAGTTTTGCGTTATGCTACCCCCTCACCTGGTTTAGCCGATCAGCTGAGATGGTTGCCGGAGATGTAGCCGTTGTTCCTAACTAACAACTACTTGGAGCCACAGGTGAGAGTTGGGAGTGAGTATCATGGGTACGATAATTAACTGTCCAGGTCTGAAGGTACGGCTGCTGCGGCCTTCCTTCTCTCTTAGGCCTCAGTGACACATGAACGTTGCTCCTTTTCAAAGCGGTCATGGGTCATCTTTATCAGAGCACGCCACTAGACTGTCATGTGCACATTCCTCCAGTTATTTTGCAGCGATTCCGGGGAGGGCTGTGTTCGCCTTCACACAGTCCTTGAAACGCTTGCGAGGAGACCTACTCTAGTTTCGCTTTCCTGAGGAGAGTTTTCTGTACACGCGCTCCTGAATATATATATATATATATATATATATATATATATATATATATATATATATATATATATATATATATATATATATATATATATATATATATATATATATATATATATATATATATATATATATATATATATATATATATATATATATATATATATATATATATATATATATATATATATATATATATATATATATATATATATATATATATATATATATATATATATATATATATATATATATATATATATATGAAAAACTCCCAAAGTATCACGTTAGGGTAGCAAATGAATGCAATGTCCCGCAGGAAAAAATAAAAAGGTGTTTCCAAGTACTTTCGAACTTTATTAAGTTCCTTATCAAGGATAACTACAAGAAATACTATTATATCAAAGGTATATATACGAAAGAAAAGTATGAAAGACCGCCTCAAAAACATGAAATCACCAATGAGGAAAAACGGAAGGGGGAAGGTAAAGAATCACATTAAGAATTACAAAAGGCATGTAGTAAGGTCAAACTAAGCCGACGGAAAGGGTAACAGAAAAATGGAGATAACCTAACGAGGGAGATTATAAGATGCGATGAGCAAAAGGGGGGAAAATACAATGTACAGAACAGAGCAGTGACAATTAAAAAATAAAAAAGAATTTAACCATGGCTGTTTTTTTTAGATTCTAAATTTTAATCCTAGTAGCGAAGCGCAAGCTCTCTCCATAGGGGGGAGTGGCAAAGCCATTGCCTGGTCTATATATAATTATAGGTATAGGGTAAACAACAATAAACAACATTCACCCTGGATGATATGACATGTCCGAAGTAAAAATAAGTATCCCGATAAACGTGTTACTTGGGGGTAGTAAATAGAGTATAATATATCATTTAGCTTATGATAACGGGTAGGGTCTAGTTGTTGTGCCTATAGTTTTGTCTTAATTGGTCGTTGTTTATCTCCATAGAGTGGGTGACGGGCGTAGACACTAATATTTCTACAGGATCTTGAGAGGCCACCTAGTATTGAAGTATCGACAACAAGACTATAGTCAACCTCAACAATAGATCACGTCATTACACTTACTCGTAAGTTGACATTAAGAAAAGGAGTTTAAAAAATAGTTGTGTTTATATTTTGCATCAAAACCTAAAGAATATTACAAGCGTGGCATTTATAAGCATATTGATAGATGGAATGAGGTTCTAGATAGCAAAGGAGATTCTGTTTATGATTAAATATTTCCTGAGTTATAAGTTTTTTGATTTTTAATATATACCCTAAAATCGGACATTACTTTCGTACCAACCTCAGAATTCTGACAGCAGTGGTAATAGTTTGGGGAGTTTAGAAACATCATCTGGAAACGATTTCTTCAAAACTATGGACGGCTGATTCTATGCTTTTAACAACAAGGACGACTTAAAAGTCCTCATTATTTTCAGGAAACCAGTGAGGCACTCGTTTCATTAGATAGTTATTCTGCTACAAAAAAAAATCTTCAAGAGGTAGCTTCCTCTGCACCAGTGGAATGTGTTTTTGTTTTGTTTTTGTTCATAGCCCTAAACAAAGTCATCTCTCGGATGATAACTTTGGACAATTGGTTTTATTGAAAGCAAATGCTTACAGAAGTTGAACATTAAATTAACACTCTTAATTTGCTTTCATCCTTATATTGTCAGTAATTGTGTATTACAATAAAAAAATGTCAAATTAAATTTTAGGTAAAAAAAAAGTTTACTTATTTATGCAGAGCACTCATTGATATGAGTTATGGACCTGATGAAATGGGAATTGAGAAAAATATAAAATTTTAAGTAAAAACTATAGGTAGGTCATTTAATATTTTTTCTTTGCTGATAGGTTATAATAATAGTAAGTTTTTAATTTACCACCTGAATAACTGAATTTGGAATCGTCAATCCCCTGGTTTAGATTAGGTGACATAACATAACATATATTAAAAGCAAAAAAGCCCAAAGGCTATCAAATTTGCAAGTATATATCCCTAAAAAATACTACAAAACAAACATAAAAGAAAAATTAAAAAAAATCGAAAAACAAGGATTACAGAATGGCGATGGTGAAGATGGGTCGATGGCGAAGATGTGACGATGAAAAAGACATATTAATGGCAAAGACTTGATGAGCGCGAATGCTTGACGATAGCGATAACTTGATTCAGATAGTCTTGTAGTAGTGGTGTGATAATGGTGAAGATGTGACCATGACGAAGACATGACAATTAAACTGTGGTGTTTAAAACACGTTATAGAATCATATTTAACTCAAAAGTACCTCATAGATGAGCATTCTGTACTCTTATGAAATTTTATAATCCTGGAATGTGATTGATCTTTTTTGTAACGCTTATGTCTGAAGAATCAGCTAACGTAACGCATATGTCTGAAAAATCAGTTAACGAAAACTTTCCCTTAAAATTTTCTTAACCATGAATGGTCAATTTTGTAGTACCTATGTTTGAAACCTCGGCAAACATTAGTATACCCTTAAAATTTTCTTAAACGCTGATTGGTCAATTTTGTGTCGCTTATGTTTAAGTATAAAAACTATACATAGAGTAGCATTTTGTATATCAAAAAAGACAGCCGAAAATTCGACTACTACGCTCTGCTGACAACCTTTGGATAAAGCATTTTTTCTTGCTTAGTAACGAACCTTGAGCACCACCTACATAGAAGAGTGTCTATTTTGGAAGTCTTACGGTGAATTACGCTTCACCCTTCAAAAAGAGACAATACTTTTTTCATCGACGACTGATAACTCAATGGGGGCTTAAGCACCTCACTGCCCCCGTCCATCGCCCTGCGTGTGAACCTCCTCGGATGTCTGCCATTCATTGATTTCGTCTTAACTATGACGGCCACTTGGACGGATATAATTAAGGGCTTATGTGAAAACTGGTTTGAGGACTAGCCCACAGCGGAAGCATAAATCAGAAATTATCTCGAAACTGGTGCATAACTGCGAGTTCCGGACGGAGGAGAGATCCTCATCGCCCGGGGTACCCGGCCAGAATCATAGAGGAAGGTACACCCGTCTCTATGTAGTTGGATGCAGTTATGGCGCATTTACCCGATAGGGGTTGGCAAAACTTTAGCGGTCATTGATTCGGCTGCTAATGCATCAAGTCCACCATAATTCACCCCTTTTGAGGTTCCTACTCGAGATCCACCCTATCCATCCGTCAACCATCATTCTGGCAGCAAACGAGCGAGGGACCAACAGGAAAATGGATGGGGGCGTCTTTTCACTATTTTTGGACTCGTATCCCAACATACCTTCACTAACCGCTACCTCCTTTACCACTTCATAACTTTTTTCCACTCCAAAACAGCATAATTACACTTTGGTTTCAGAAAAAAAAAGACGTCACAAGAGGACATACTCTTAGTAAGGACGCAGAAGACTATGGAGACTCTTACTAAGAGAGGCCCCCTAAAGACCATCCCCGGAAAAAAGAACCCCGAAAAAATTCACCTGTGTGAAACCCTCTACCTCGAACTACAAGTGGCACTGGTGAAACTTATTGAAGTTTCATCTGGGTTCATCGCCTTATGTACCGAGACCAAGGACGTGGGCATATCATATCGGAATAGGGAGCGAGGGTCCTTAGGAACACTGGCATGGAAGCGAAAACCCTTCCACAAGTGGCAGAAAACAGAAGCGTGATCTGCCGCAAAGTGGAGAGCTGGGTGGATGAGAATACACCCAAAGAGCTCAAAGAGGATATCACCAAAAGCAATCCCTGGGCCTAAGTTCGTGAAATAATCAAATTTCGCGAACACACCCACGTGTTTAAGATAACTTTCGCTACCATTGAAATGGCCAAGAAATTGACACATAATGGAATACTGGTATTCAATATGAGAATACCAGACGAAAACACACAACAGGAAAAATCTAATAGCATACAAATGTGCTTTGTATGATACAAGCTCGAGGAACATACTACGACTATAGGTTTGAAATGAATATTGCGGCAATATCCTAGATAGCTCTGATCACAATAAACATAAAAAACTATATTTCGTTATTGAAGGGAATGAAGTTAAATGCTAACGCGAAATCTAAATTTTTGCAGACGAACTTCCTTTGGCCTAAATTTGAGGGACGTTTGAAAAACGTGTATTAAAAACAAAGAGTTAAGAAAAATATATATTATTGAATAAACAGTTAGACTTAAAGGTGAATTTATACAGTAACAGTTTATGGTTGATTTGAGAATTTTACGTGTGAATTAAATTTGCATGAGTTAACGAGAAGGAATTTACAATTGATAAATATGATTTGATAATTAGAGTACAACATACGATGATTGATAATTAGAATATAATTGGTAATTGGATAATGGTTAAATAGATTGTATTATAAGTAATTTGTAAGTAGTAATTGTTAAATAGATTGGATAATCGTTAAATAGTAATTTGTAAATTGAGTATAACAATTGATAAATAGATTGTATAGTTATTAAATAGTAATTGGTTAATAGATAGTAATTGGTTGATTGCACTTAAATTGGTAAATATTTGATAAGTAATTGGATGATAAATTGGAGTACAGGTAAATGGATAAATAGTGGTAAATCGTTTGATAAATATTAAATAGAATATAAGTTGGTAAATGGATTTGTAGGTAATTGGATAATAAGTGATTAAAGTTAAATGGGTAAATAGATTATAAATTGGTAAATGTTGGTAAATAGTTAAATGTGTAAACATATTATAAATTGTTTGATCAATATTAAATAGGTTATAACGGAGTTGGAAGGGTTTGTAAATGAGAAAAGAATCGCGCATTAATTCGAGATTCTTTTGGAAAATAATTAGCTAAACAATTACAACTCACATATTTACAGACCTGATTCACCGATGCGAGGCCAGCAATGCGAATGAACCTCATGGGTTAATTTTAAGACGCTTGGAAGAGCGGGAGTAGCAATCTCACGATATATGTCAGGGTTACCAACCCTTCTTGAAATTTTATATATATATATATATATATATATATATATATATATATATATATATATATATATATATATATATATATTTCATTTGTAGAGGTATAGACAGCTACAATACTGCCCCACCAAGGGAAAAGATCGCACAACACAAGTTATTTACATAAATTTTAGTCTATATAGCGGCGAGGCCTCCTTACAACGCGTATAGAACGGGTTGTGGTGCCAATTGGCTGACCCGGATTGCGGATCAGGTGGCGATTAGTAGTACCACTCGATTGAGGTGGGAGATTGTCGCGAGCGAGGACCGGAACATCGGGTGACGATTGTTCTGGACCCCACGAAAAGGCGAATATCGGGAGTTGTGCGTTGGTCGCTTGGTGTTCTCCAGCTGCTGTCGAGTGGTCCTGCAACAAAAAGGGAGGCGGCAGCAGTTGGGAAAAGAATTGGTGGTGTAGAGACGGTTGGTAGATTGTTTGGAAGTAAAGAGGTGGGAGGAAAAGTTGCAGTTTGACTTGAAAGAGATGAAGAAAGGTTCGAAAGTGGAGTTAGCTGGTTGGAAAGTGTTGAAGGAATAGTTGGGTGAGGAAGGTAGGCTGGGATGACCACTGGACCTATATTAGTGGAAAAGAAAGGTAGTGGCTGTTCCAGATAAACGGCCTCTATGAAAACAGGTTTAAGCAGATCGATGGAAACCGTATCCTGCTTGGTGCCAAACTGCAGTACAAAGAATTTCGGCTTCCTGGATACGACGATGAAGGGTCCGTCATAGACAGAGTGCAAGGATGTGCGAGTGGAATCACGACGGACAAACATATGAGAGCAAGTTGCCATCTCCTTTGGTACGAAAGATTTCTAATTAACAGGCACTCTTGTAGAGGCCAGCTTTACCTCAGACATCTCCCGTACTAAATTGTGTACGTATGCAGCAGGATGTATGTCGGAAGGAAGAGGACAGTCAGCGGAAGAAAAGAATTGACCTGGAAGACGAAGTTCCGTACCATAGCAGAGCAATTCAAATCATCTTTCAAGGAGGCACGAATTCCCAGGAGAACTAAGGGGAGCTTGCCCACCCAAGTGATGTTGGGATCCGTGGAGCGTAAGCTTGCCTTGAGAGTCATGTGCAACCGTTCGATCTTTGCGCTACTTTAGGGATGATAGCTAGTGGTACGAAAACAAAAAGAGCCAAGCACTGACATTAGTGCATCCTATTAGTGGGATTCAAATTGGCTACCACGATCAGTCATGATCGATGGGGGAAAACCAAAGCGAGCAACCCATGCTGAGACGAAGGCTCGAGTTACAGTGGAAGCTCTGATGTCCGAGATAGGAACTGCCTCTGGCCAAGAGGTAAAACGATCGATCATGGTAAAAGGTAAGTGAAACCAGTCGAAAAGGGCAGAGGACCAACCAGATTAATGTGAATGGCGTCAAACCGTGCCGATGGAAGTGGAAAAGCAGCTAGATGAGTCTTTGTGTGGCGTTGAACCTTTGCACGTTGACACGGCAAACATGCGCGGGTCCTTTTGGCCGCGTCGGCGTTCATAGCCACATATAACGTTGTGTAATGAGCTTGCGAGTTGCTCGAATGCCAGGATGTGAGAGACCGTGAGTTTGGTAAAAAATGTGCCGACGGTAAGCGAGAGGAATGAGTGGACGAGGACAGTCAGGCAATGAATAGTCAACCAGGATGCGCCTGGAACGACTGTCTAGCAAGTCGATTTCGCGAACGACGAGTTGAGAAGAGTGACGCAGTGTTTGCGTGTCTTCATCTTGTTCATGGGCGAGCGCTATTGTCGCATGATTGATGGGCGCAGTGTGGAAGAGTTGCGTGCCTGAAATCGATGAAATTCGAGAGAAAGCGTCCGGAACGACGTTTGATGAACCAGGAACGTAGCGAATATCGTTTGGCATCTGCAGGATGTAGTCAAGATGACGAGAATCAACGACAGAATGCACAGCAGAGGTGCTACTAGCGTCAAGCGCACCAACCAAAGGTTTATGGTCGGTAAAACAGTAAATTCACACCCTTCCAAGTATTGACGGAGGGCGACGTAAACACTAAGGAGTTCGCAGGAAAACGTACTGTACCTCTGTTAAGAAGGAATAATTGCTTCGGAGAAGAAAGCGAGGGGTTGCCAAGAGTCACCAACCTTCTGCTGAAACGTCGCACCAACATGGGTTTCGGACGCGTCCGAAGCAACGCTTATAAAAGCTCCTGAGCAAAGATGGGCACAGGGAAACAGCGGAAGCCATACCCTCTTTCGTGCGATAGAAAACCTTGCACGCTACGGAAGACCAGGATAGGGAAAGGTTTTTCTTGGATTTTGAAAACAGATCGTAGAGAGGTTGCATGATGTTAGAAATGTTGGGAATGAACCTGTGATAACAGGTTACCATACCACAAAATCTACGAAGTTGCTTGAGTGAAGAAGGTGTCCCAAAAAAGAGAGTTGGGTGACACCAAAAAGACACTTAGAAGTGTTGAGTACGATACCATACTCTTCTAAACGAGTGAAAACCTGACGAAGGTGAGAGAAATATTCCTTTAAAGACGAAGATGCTATCAGGAGGTCGTCTATGTAGCAAAATACGAAGGGAAGAGCTCTCAGCACCTGATCGATAAACCGTTGGAAGGTCTGACCACTGTTACGAAGACCGTAAGGCATTCGCTTCATGGCGAAGGAACCGAATGGCGTGGTGATAGCCGTCTTTGGGACGTCGTCTGGGTGAATAAGGATTTGGTTGAAAGCACAAACCAAATCGAGTCGAGAAAAAATTGAACAACCGAAAAGAGCAGAATTAAAATCAGGCAGGTAAGAAAGAGGATATCTATCTGGAATAGTACAAACATGGAGTCGCCTGTAATCACCCACAACCCTGAACTCACATGTGGTAGACTTTGGTACTACGTGAAGCGGTGAAACCCATGGATAGGTAGATGGAAAAGCTATTCCGGCCTCCACCATAAACCTGAACTCCTGCTTCATTAGAGCAAGTCTATCCGGGGCCAGTCGACCGGGGCGTGAGAATAAAGGCCCTCCTTTCGTCTCTATCCTATGAACCACATCCTGCTTGATTGGCCTGTCCCTTGAAGGTGGCAGACTAAGGCCAGGAAATTCCCGCAAAAGTTGTTGGAAGTGTGGGACAGTTGTAGGGAGAAGAACAGACAGGAGAGAACTCTGAGAAGGGAAAAACGAACCAGAAACGGTCAGAGTGGTGGTTCTTTCGACAAGCTTGCGATTGCGAGAATCGACCAAAAGGTCCTGAGCCGAAAGGAAAGCGAGGCGCAAAATTGGAATGTCGACCTCGGCGACGATGAAGGTCCATGGAAAAACACGACGTAACCCAAGAGAGAGCTCGAGGTTATGCCTTCCATATGTCCTTATATCTGAAGAGTTAGCGGCTTTAAGGACAATGTCAGACAGGCAAGCTTTGTCGTCCGGATAGGTTGGAATGAAACTACATTGAGCACCAGTGTCAACCAAAAATGAAAAACCGGAAAGTGGGTCGTAAAACTAATCCTTTAGTTTATTGGATTATGCTGGCTGTGCTGATGAGCTTGAAATTTGGGTAAGAGAACCCGTAGAGTGCTGCTGATTTTGCGCGTTTGAGGTTGGTGAAATTAGGGTATGTGAAGAAGTTGGAGTTGAAAAACGCACATGATGTTGGTACGTGCACCGGTGTAAGCACTTTTTCGGCCTTTGCACCAAGCCTGCAATGGTACCAGCACTAATTTGAAAGTTGCAGAAAAGAAACTTGAGCAACATGATTTGTCGGAGGGTGAAAATTGTGCGAATAAGGAATAGGTGAAGAACGAGGATTAAATGCGTGGTAGAAGCTACAAGGCTGTACACAACGTACGGCGTTGTTACCATATTTAGAATGATACTAGCAGAGACCACGATAATTATCTTCAATATAGGCGGAATTGGGTCGAGAATGAAAATGATTCTGCCATGTCTCACATCTTGAGCTGGAGTTCCCTCGTTGGTTTCTTTTTCGGGAGGAAGAACGGCGTTGGTCTTCCCCTATACCCTACTCACGACTGTGCTCTGGCTGTGCCCCTTGTCGCACCTTTAGGGCACGAAGATCGCTCTCTATCCTCTCCAACACAGCAGCAAGATCCTGTGTCGAGGGCGGGGGGGGGGGGCTTACGTGCGAGTTCTAATCCGTAGTCTAAAAATTCTAACTGAGCTCGGTAAACGAACCTGTGAAATACACACATTAGAACATGGTTCTTAAGAGATTGAAATAGATCCACAGCTTACGTATGGATTACTGAACAACTCATCGGCTGCCTTTGCTATTTGCTCCACATTAGTGGGTGATGTCATTAGGATGAGTGGCCTAATATTTTCAGAAATTCCACGCATAAATATTTATGTGAGCAGGGAGTCGAAAAATTCTAACTGAGCTCCCTTAGTTCGAATTAAGTGATTTAGATGCTACAGAAATCGCGTGGGACACCGGTCACCCATCTCCTGAGTATTTAACAGCATTCTTAGATCCTCGACTTGCGATCTCCCAAATTCCTCCCTAAAAGTCTCTTTTAATTTGTTTCAAGCCCCAATTCTACCACTTTCTAGCAAGATGTTTTTAAAAAGCGAAAAGATACTCAATGGTAAACTCTAAGTGATGCAGAAAATTCGGTTTTGTTCAGAGATGGCGTGATGCGTCATTATAATTTCTGCCATTTTTAACCAGGCAATGGGGTTGCCCGAATCATATTTTGGGAGGACAATCGAGGAAGGAAGGAATCGAGATCGATCTGCTTGCATGGAGGACGAATAGTGAAGGATGCTTGCGGAAGTAACATTAGAGATACTCGCATTGGTGGAAGCAATAAGGCCAGCCTGCGATGTCGTAATGGTGTGAGTTGTCGACGAAGCTGCTGATGTAACCATCGTGACTCTTAACTAGTATGAGGTGTGTGTATCGTGTGTGTGTGTGTGTGTGTGTGTGTGTAAAACTCATTCACGCGAATGAGCGTAAAATAAAAATTATCGGAAAAAGAAATATTTTTCACTCGTTGTATTTATATAGTATAATAATTTAATTTAATAAGGATATTATTAATTCAATTAATGATGTAGTTGGAAACTTGGGATTAGAAACTAACAGGTGTTGAGAGGGGACGCTCTGAAAATAAACGCGTGAGTAAGTGACTCGAAAAATATGAAACCAAGTGACTGGGTTGAAATTTTATATTCGATTTTATAATTAAGAATGGATGAACATACGGGAGATAATTAAACAAATTCTGGGCACCAATTTATAGATATAGGGCCATCGTACTATAAACCTAGATAGAAACTTCACAACAAACCTATATCTATAGTTTTTGAGGATAGTTATTGAATTGTAAAAAAAATAGCTCGAGCGGCTAATCTTATGGTGAAGTTAGGCTTAATCGTTGGACACGAAATCGTTAAGGAATGGATGAAATACAACGAGGATACAACAAAATATATTATTATAAATTAACAATAATGGAACATATTCGAAATTATATTGGTTGAATTTTAATTTAATTATACAAAGCGAACATGAGTTTAACACTGAATTTTTGTCGTGACTAAATTTGGCGTAAGGTAGATAGGTAATTAATTAATTAAAATGTAATTGTAACTATTTAAAATGTAATTAAGATAATTGAAATCACGAATTGTGGGTAAATGAAATTGATATCACAAACTGTGGGTAAATGTAATTGGAATAATTGAAATGAAATTAAAATGTAACTAAGTAATTGAAATGCAATTGTAAATATTAAAATCACGATGGTTAAAAGAGAAAATGTATGAGAGTCTGGAAAAGGAAATATAAAGAATTAGATATTGTTTTTGTTTGTAAAATCTAAGGATTATATGGAGAAAGAATTCAACTGACCTTGAGTTGGAGCTGGAGAGGGCACAAGTGGAAATTTTAGTCTCCCATGCGGAATATTTGGAAGCGTTAGTCGTGCATGTAAATGTTGCCAAAAATGTTGCCAATTGTTTTTGAAGACATTTTTACAAATATATAATATTTAAGAAAAAATTATATAAAATTTTAGTTATATATATATATATATATATATATATATATATATATATATATATATATATATATATATATATATATATATATATATATATATATTGTAGCTGTAGAGTTGCTACACCTGGTAGACAGATTACTAAAGATGCTAATCTAGCAATGTTGATGAGTGGAATTTCATTTAGTTGAAAATGGCTTATAACTGAGCCCCATCTCTGAATGAGAGGTGTATCCTTCCTCTTCCCTTCCTCCAGTATCCCCCCCTCCTCTTGAAGGAATTCCTGGAGACCAGGCACCTCATCAAAAAGAATGTCTTCGTCAATTGTAACGTTAGGGAATTTTCTTCTGAAGGTTTCTACTGCATTTTCAATTTCCAACAGCTGAGGCTGCTTTTTCAGGAGGAGACAGCTGAGGTCTTGGAGGTCGTCGGCATGCTTACCCCCTTGTTTCAAGGTATTTCACTGCAGTGTCAAAGAAGCACTTTGATTTCCCCAAGAAGGTTTCTTTTGTGATTAAATAATTTTCCCCTAGGTCTCTAAGAGGAACTCTGACCATGACTGGAAGGAAGTTATCACCACATCTTGCAGTCAGTTTTGCCTGAAAATGTCTCAGAATGGCAGCAGACTCAACTGCGCAACGGTCTTGCCCTTCAAGTGTTTTAATGGTCTCATTGAAAATACCAAGGTTGCCGTGGACAAAGGCTAACCACAGCTCGGTGAAGAGATCTTCAAAAATGTTGCGGAAGACCACAGGACTTTTCTCCTCAGAAAGAATAATTGATTTTAGGGGGGCATACATCTGGAGGACTCGCTCTAAGGCTAGGAGCATGGATAACCACTGAACATTATAGTGACCCAAAATATTGTAGTATTCTTGACACACAAGGTCACAGAATGTCTTCAGTCACTCCATGCGGACCGTAAAGATGTGAAAATATCCGAAGATCTTTGTTAGTAGACATTCCACATCTAAGGGAACCATATCCAGTGCAGTTCGCGCTGTGTTGTGGATGATATGTGCTAGGCAACTAAGGCCAATTACCTTCGTTGAAGGGAGTTTTTAACCTTGATGTGAGCACTCTTTACAACTTGCAGTACCTGACAAATATTGGCAGCAGTTTTACCTGGCCATGATTTGAACAATCAACAGACAAAGACACAAACTCAGCTTGGTTGAGATCTTCTGTTAATAGTGTCATGACCCAGGGTGAAAATACATTTGTCACTATGGCATCACATTTTGTTCTTGCACATGAGAACTTTGGCTCATAGAGCTTCCGACTCAGTAATGTTGTGCAGTCCATTGATCTGAAACTGTGATTGTGTGTGATGGTGTGGTAAGCAAACACACCCTCCTGTACAGCCAAATCATACTCTGATTGAGAGGGCTGTACCCTCTTGAAGAAGGTTGTAACAGAAGGTACACTTGCACGGGCTGTATTGGCAGTTTTATGTTTCTTTTCTGTTGGTGTTCTACCACAGACGATCTTCATCCACTACCAACTCTAAAAAAAGGAATTGTAGAGAGTGAAGAAAGCAATTGCCTCATCTTGACCTGGCTGTATAAATGGAAATTCTTTCAGAATACTCTCATTAACGTGACATTTCCTTTTCTTGGAGAGAGACATTGTAGAGTCTTGTCTTTCTATCTTTCATCACGGTTTCTTCTAAACTTTTTCTTGTCCTCATCTATTTGACCTGTTTTCCTGTCGGTCCTGTTCGTCCTTTCAACTCTCCCTGCAAGTAGACAATGACATTTCATTAGGACAAGTGGTGCCATGAATAAACCCAGCCAGTGTGTTTAGCCTATAACATAAGTAAGTATAGTGAAACAATAGCCAACTGGCAGCCTACCCTGGGCATTTTTAGTTGAAGACAGTTAGTGTAAAAGTATGTTAATATAATATAGCAAGGGAAATATCGTGCTCAAGGAAAAATAGGCAATCAATTATCAACCTACTCAATGAATATCAAGGGAGTAGGCTACAAAATCGCAGTTTTTTTAATCAACGATAACGCGCCGTCGTTTGCTGGCTGAAGGAGCTAGCTAGCTGCTAGTCAGCCAGCCAGAGAGTGCTAGTCATCACTGACACAGCCAGGCTGGTACAAGTTGGGGATGAATAATTTACAATACGTTTCTACTCACTAGTGGTTTTATTTAATGACAAGTTTGCCAACAAGTTTCCAGCTGTTACTACCTCTGACAGACAAACAGATCTGTTATCACAGTAATCACACACATTGTAGATAATAAATACACATATAAATTAAACGTTAAGTAACATATAATAATATATATGATAAACAATAACACTTACGTTTCTCTCTGAGTGGCGCTAGTTCTAGACTGTCTGGCCGTCTGGCTTTAGCCTGCGACTGCAGGGTTGCTGTTTTAGAAGAATTTCGTCTTCTACTGAAGATAAAGATTGGCATCTGGCAACCAGCGCGAGTAGAACGGCGTGCAACTATACGATACGTGTAGTTTGGTCAACATTTTCGTTTTTTTCATTTTTTTACTTTATTTAAGTTTATCCTCCAATTTCGGATCTTTCAGTCCCAGTAAAAACCGGGGACAGGTAACTGAAAACGGGGACTGTCCCTGGAAAGCGGGGACGTCTGGTCACTGAAAGAATCATCTAAATTAACACGTGCAATACACGACCCAATATTCATCAAAAATATACGTGAACGTGGAACGTGTTTTATGGAGTTCTACCACATCGAAAACACGTGCCACATTCACGTGGAATCTTCCTGCAAAATGAACCAGATATTCTCTTATTTTCTACGTACCAATTTAACGTGGTTTTACGTGACTAAAACAGTTAATAAAACGGTTAGCTTCTTAATTAAACTGTGTTAATCACTATTTATATTGTTGCTGTCAGACTGATAAAAAGTATCAATATAAATTTGGACTGGTAAATTTGATAAATGGGATCTTTTTCCTTATTATGGCGCAATTTCGTCCCCTTAAGGCAGATGACTGAACGGCCGGCTGAGGAAGCCGAACTGTATTTCTTTCTTATGCACAGGAATCGAAGGATGGTATCATTTCTATGTTATACGTATTTGGGGGGGGGGGTTGAGGGGCGAAGAAGAGGAAAGTAAAAAAAAAAGTTAAGGAAAGTAAAAAAGTGAAAACTAAACATTATTTAATAAATAAAAGTTTACAATGTTTTTGTAAATTCGAGCAACTAAGTCTTTTCCTTTATTTCATTCCCTATATAAAAACTCGCACATATAGGAGTCGATCAGAGAATGAGCAATTCCACATTCTTTTTTATTCCCCATTTTCACCTCGGCCCAAAGAGACTCTATTTGGTTTGTATCGGCACTTGTTTCTGGATCTTTAAAGTTCTTCAAGTGGTCAACAGTCAAATGTTTATACCGCATCTCTGGCAAGGTCGCAAGGATTAATTATAGATAATAATAATGTTTCTGCCGATCTATCAGGAACTGCATACATGAAACATTCGCACGTTTCCCTGTAAATCCCTCTGATAACCCACTGCAATGGTAAAATCATAACATAACATAATTTCACGGATGACAGAAGCCACAAGGGCCTATAAAAGATCATCCGCATCTGTCAAAAGCCACCCACAAAATGCATCCATAGGATTGTGTCCGATCATGCATCTACAATATACAATTTGAACCATACACAGGAATATTTCAAAAACAAAAAGCATCATCATCGAGACTCGTCAAAATCCAAATCAATCGTAATATATAATAATAAAAAACTGCATCCACAGGAATAAATCCAAAATACCCCCAAAGTTAACCCTCCCTCCCATATAATCATCTAATCTGCGTTTAAATACATTCAAGTTTGGACTGTCTACTGTCTCAGATGGCAAACTATTCCAGTAATCTACCACTCTATTGGTGAAAAAATATTTTCTAACATACAACCTGCACCTCTGTTTTTTAATTTTTAAGTGTTGACCCCTAGTCCCATTACTACCTTCCAACTCAAATAATTTGCTAAAATCCAACTTATCCATACCAGAACAGATTTTAAAAAGCTCAATCATATCTTCCCTCACACATCTTTTATCAAATGAGAACATATTTAGTACCCCCAGTCTATCTTCATATTCAAGGTGCTTCAGAGAAGGTATTATTTTTGTTGCCCTCCTTTGTACTGACTCTAATACGTTGATATCATGTCTAAAATGTGGTGACCATGCTTGTATACAGTAGGCTAAATGTCGCCTAACCTACGAGTTGTACAGTTTAAGGATAACCTCTTTACTCTTGTAGCTAACATTCCTGTTAATGTATCCTAGCACCCTATTTGCTATATTTTTTGCCTCAATACACTGCTTTGAAAACTTCAGTGACCTATCTACTACTACCCTCCTGGTCACAGCCACATTCTTCATGCGTACACTCGCATCCCTTCTCACTCCATTCATCAACTCACTTAATCTCTTGCACTCATCACGCAACCGAATCACCTCCTCTACCAAAGCCACATTTGCACTAGTCACATAACAAACCGGGTATTTAGATACATTTGCTTTTCTTTCAACACCCCCAAATCACAAACTACATACATACTGCTTATATCAAAAGGCATACTCGCATCATCCAAAGCACAGCCATACTGAAAAACTTTTCAAAATATAATTAAAAATTCCTTTAGTATTATGTCTAATACTCAAAGTTAACTATCTTCCAGAATTTAAATATATTACATCGAAAAATTATAAATGAAAAACACGTCACTAAATAGAAAGTTCGCCAAGAACACGCCCGATCGCAAATTCGTACATACGTTGTCATCTTATAAGGGTGGAAACAATGCTTATGCTTCTAAAAAAAATAAAAGATATCGCAACACTAAAGATGGAACAGCCTAATCACTAGAGTAACTGGCCGTTCATCCAATCTGGCTGAGGAGACGAAATTGCGCCATAATAAGAGAAAAGATCCGATAAATGTAATATCCCGGTTTCACATTTTGTAGTTATTTCTTGTCATCATACATACGTATTAAAGCGTCTTAATAATTATTTTTATTGTTGCTGTATCAGACTGATGGAATGTATCGATATGAATTTTGACTATGATATTTATTCAATATGTAATATCTTGGTTTCACATTTTGTAGTTTATTTTTTTATTCATAAGTATTCCTTATTAAAGTGTCTTACTTATTTTTATATTTTGTTTGACACACTATCAGACATACCAGAGTGCACCAAAATAGTGCAGAAGTAGTTATTTTTATGTCATTTATGATATCAAACATTCGTATGTTGGGGCCCCCCAAGGGAGATAATGCCCCAGGACCCCAAATCTCTAGATACGCCACTCATTGCAGAAAACATGAACAGTCAGTCTTGAATAAAGTTTCCACCAGATGTCGCTTGGACAAAAACAAAACAAATACCATTCGCATAGCGGCATATTTAAGAAATAAAGCGATCGTAGATCAAGATCACTATAATAAAAATGATCTTTAAGATCACGATCTAATTTTGAAGATCAAGATCTTGTCCACATCAGCCACTACGTTGGTTTGGCGTTTCAACCAAAGGTGCAACAAGTAAAACAATGCCTTACACTTACCTACAATGCACAAATCTATCTTCTACTGATTGGTCCAGGCATTAAGATTATCCGAACCCCTTCCTGAATACTGGGTATATAATGAGATCAGTAACTCTAGCAGCTATATTTGTCTCATTTACGTAATCTTTCAATTTTCGTTTCTCCGAAAACTTCAGTATAACTTCTTAAAGTCGTGTTCTCTGATGAGAAATTTCTTTTTACAATTTTTAATTTACCAGGCAATGGCTTCGCCACTCTCTCGCTTGAGCTTCGCTAATAAGATTAAAATTTAAAATCTAAAAAAAAGCAGCTATGGTTAAATTTTTATAATTTAAAAAGGAACTCTAAACTAAATTTCCGCCCTTTCAAAATATCACCTTGCTAAAATATAGTTATAGAAGAAGATATATAAGAATAAATTTTCTGAACTTCACCTTTTGTAATTCTTTGGGTTTTAAAAAATTCACAAAATTTCGATACTTATATTTATTTATGAACTTCACCATTTGTTTTTTTTACTAACTCTATAATTTAAGAAGGGGATTTTTTTGAGTATTTAAATAATAATTTAATCTTAGTTTGGTTAAGATTTTTTATCAAAGTTATTTCTAATAATTATTTTATAATATCAAAAAAAAAAAGGATGAAGTTCAGAAATAAATATAAGTATCGAAATTTTGTGAATTTTTTAAAACCCAAAGAATTACAAATGGTGAAGTTCAGAAAATTTATTTCTATGTATATTCCTATATAACTATATTTTAGCAACGTGATATTTTGAAAGGGGGGAAATTTAGTTTAGAGTTCCTTTTTAAAATTATTATAATTGGCGAAGTTCAGAAAATTTCTAAAAATTTAACCATGGCTGCTTTTTTTCAGATTTTAAACTTTAATCTTAGTAGCAAAGCCATTGCCTGGTTGATATCATAAAAGAATTATTAGAAATAACTTTGATAAAAAACATAAGTCATAACCAAGCTAAGATGAAATTATTATTCAAATACTCAAAAAATCCCCTTCTTAAATTATAGAGTTAGTGATGATGATGATGATGATGATAAATCCCACTCGCTCACACACTAACTCTCGTAGCAATCAACATATTTTTTCCTTGAAAGGAGTCTCGCCTATTTCCCACTATATGAGAAACAAAAAGCTGGTCGGCGTATAAAATTTGCAAGAAACACAGAAGTTTCCTATTTTTTTTTGACAACACTGTAATTTTGCTATGCAAATATTGAGTTCCCCTGAACTTATAATAATTACAAAAATCAAGGTCAACATATAGAATTGAACGGGAGCAAGGTGACGTGCCTGTTTTAATTCAACTACAGTTTATTGTCCATTTCATTTTTAAACTTAAAAATAAAGATTATATTATAATTTGTCATTTAAGTTATAGATTTCCAATGGGCTACTATTTAAACTTTAGCATGATTTTATATACGGTTCCCGTATGAGCACGTTGAAATGCTTATCTTGCGTCGCCATTTTGAAAACATTCCAGGCTGCTGTTTTTCGTAGCCTAGGTTCCTAAGCAGTTCCTAAGCAGCCTTTAGCCGGATTTTGTTTGATCAACATTTTTTAACTGTTCAACATCTCACCCAAATTTTTACTTAATCAAAGGCATACAATTAATGATAACTTAACTATTATTTTTTCATTCATATACAGAAAATCCTAATTTCTAAAAATGTAAATATATAAGGTAACAAAGAAACTTGTGTGAAACGGTAAACTAGGCTTACGCCCGTAATAGACTACGTTTCTAATAAACTTAAAACCAGACCTAACTCAAGTTTTTTGAAAATTCTATATAATTTTTCGAATTGAGACGCATTTCTCATTTTTTTTTCTCGGTAAATTAGAACTTAGCTATTGAGGTGTCTCATAGTTTAAACATGTTTGAAAATTCAGAAGAGTTGCCAACATGTGTTAATTATTATAAAGTTGGCCAAAAATTCCTGACTTTTCAAATTCTGTTTTTTCCCTGACGGATTTTAAAAGCATTTTGATTAAATACACTGCTTAGAAGCTAGTCCTAATTTTCTTTATACTATTAGACATTTTAGGATGTCAATAAATATTTATAATTTTAATAATTCCAGGCATCTCCTTCATATCAAGATTTCTAGGTTAAAATGTTCATCATAAAAAAAAATCATAAAATTTTATTAGGTATATTCACACAAGGCATTTGTGACAAAAGAGAAGATAAATACATATATAGCTCTATATACATGGTGCAGTCGGTAATTTTTTACTCTGATTTGAAGGATTGCATTTCTGGGTTGCATCATATTGTAGGTATTAAATAGAATTTTTAACAGAATTTTGAAATGGGGGGGGGGCTTTGCCCCCATACCCCCTTTTGTGGGTGATTGCACCCCCTCCCTCCTGCTATTTTAAATAATCTAGTAGTAATCATTAAAGAAATCATGTGCCACTAGGTAATTGTTCAGTTTAGGGGTGGATGATCTTGCATATGATTTTTGTATTATTTTGCTACTTTTTGTGTTTATCAGCTATTCTACTGGCCAAAATAGCAATCGCTTTTTGCATTCAAATCTTATGTTAGGCTTTCAAATTTTATATTACGTGGTTGTTTTTTTAGTTGCAGCTGTGTGTGGGGCAAAGCCCCCATTTAAAAAAAATATCCCCGTAAGACAATGATAGCGCTGGCTACTTTAGACTATTTCTGCCAAAAATGAACATTTATTAGGTACTTTCAAAATGGGGGGGGGTGCATCTCCCATACCCCTGCAACTTAAAAAAATCCCCTTGTAATATTCCAAATTCTAAAGCCTAACATCAGATTTGAATGCAAAAGGCGATTGCTGAATGTCATTAGGCCTCTAGTTTTCTATCTGATGGTGTTTAATACAGATCGCTGATTGGCCAGTAAGACAGCTGACAAACCCTCCCCCTAAAATAGCAAAATAGCCCAAGACATCACATGCAAAATCATCCGCCCCTAAACTGAATAATTACCTGCCACTAATCTTAACAATTACCAAGGATTGTACTATTTAACCCTCAAGTCGCCAAGCAAATTCATTCTAAGGCAATACTTCAGTTTAGGGGCGCTGTTTCTGGGCTACAATCTAGGCCTTATGAGGTCAGGCGGTAGCTTCAAAGGGGGCTAATCACAGCATTGTATTAGTTTTATTTTGTTTTTTCTTTTTTTTATTATTTAGTAAAGGTAACGCTTCAGTTTCAGGGCGCACGGTAGGTGGCGCTGTTTATAGGCTACAATTTTGGGCTACAATATATGTCTTATGACATCAGACGGTAGCGTCAGATGTGAACAATTATGGTGTTATATTTTTCTGTATATGAGTAGACTGGGGGGATATGCCCCCCAGACCCCCATAATTGATTGAAACTCAGGATCATTGCAGGGTGGTCCCCCCACAGTGATATCTCTCCCACAAGCAGTCCCCGTGAATTTACTGTTTTTTTTCCCAACAGCTTTTTACTGGCAGAAAAACCTAACATAATGACAAACAATACTTACTTTTATAGGTTTCTTGATTAGTTTATGTGCCTCTAAATAATTTAAAAGTTTCTAACGGGTATGCAAAATAAACCTGAATTCCAATAACAAAGAAGCACAACTAGAGCTCAAAAAAGCCATAATGAAACAGAAACAAATGCTAAGTGGGTTCTATTTATAGCTGTGACATTGCCAGTATGAAGCTGTTATCATTTGCTGCAAAACAAAAAATATGAAAACAAAAAACAAAACAATAAAAGAAATGAACCTTACCTAACTTAGAAAAAACTATAAACGAGCAGAGGTACAGATATTTAGTAAATAATAGACTAAAAGTTACAAATCCCAAAACAACAAAAAAAATATAACGCCGTGATTGGTCATATCTGAACCTACTGTCTGATGTCATAAGAGATATATTGTAGCCTACTAACAGCACCACCTACTGTGCACCCCAAATCTGAAGTATTACCTTAGTAAATGCCTGCACTTCTACTTAATTATATTATTTAGCAATGCATTGATTTTTTTATAATTACTAATGTATTAAACTTTGTATGTTTGTTTAACTATTTTTGTGAAACTAAACCATTAATTTCACACACACTGGCAACCTTAATTCAACCTTATTTCAAACATTGGTAACACTGAAACCAAGCAGTTAAAAGAGCACGATACCTGTGAATATGGCTTGTTTGACTTAAATACGACTTGTGTTAATTCCTCGTTCAATTTAATAGACTTTTCTATAAATTGTGGTCTCATTTAAAAGAAGCTTGGCTCAATTATATTAGTGAAAGGTGGAGATAGAGTAAACCTGAAGATCTGCATCACATGCTCGCCTCCGCTGTTCCCTGATCCTGGCTGCATAATATTTTGTCCATGTTCCAATATGTCTCACCTTTTTCAATCAATTTGTGGGCCCCCCAGTATATAATCATAATTGTTTATAGAATGTTATTACATTTTTGATTTTTTTTAACAAATCGTTTGTGCGCATCTGAATGAAACATAAAAGCAACTTGGTCCCGATAAGATTTTGGCTGAAATCTATTTCCAAAGTAACTAAATTTAAATTTTTTTTGGGTGGCAATAGCCTAAATTACGTGGCGCTCTGCATGTTTATCAAAATAATAAAGACGATAGTGTCGCCTACTTTAGGTTATTTTTGCCACTATAAGGCCCAAATTGTAGACCAAATTTGTAGCCCAGAAACAGCGCCTCCTATCGTGCACCCCTAAACTGAAGTACAGTTGACCCTCAGCTATTCGCGATTCATCATCTGCGCCTTCAACTATCCGCGGAAAATTTGGGGGGCCTTAAAATTCAAAATTTGCGCCATTTCCAGACATCCACGGAAACCTATGTACATAGTCGTAAAACATAAGTGTTGGTTGGCTGAGACGGGACGATTCCAGCCAATCAGCATTCAGATCTCACTTGCTTGACCACATATTTACCAATTTCCAGCACACCATTCAGTACGCTTGTATCCCACTTGTGTGAACGGTAATTTGTGTATTTGTCATTATTTTGTGTTTTATTTCTCATTTTTCAATTGTTTTACACCATGAATAATTCTTGCTTTTTGCGCCTGAATATTAACAATGACTAAGTGCCCCATTACCTGGTTCTATTACCTGGTAGGGCCCTACCACTCTAGTCCAGCCAGACCGGATAGGAGAGGGACAGGCCCAAAAGTCCAAGACAGATACTCCAGTCAGGCTACACGGGAGGTTTACTCAAATATATCATTAATGACTGGCTAAGTGTATCCTCCATATAAAATACCTTGAAAATATAACAAATTGAGATTGAAATGAACTGGCAGTAGGTCAAAGGTGGAACAATTCTTCACCAAGAAAATACTGCAGTCTAGACTTAAACGCAGTGAGGCTCGGAGCATCAATAATATCTTGGGGTAGAGAATTCCATTTTGGGATAATTCGACAAGAGAAAAATCGTCTACAAGCTTCCAACTGACAATGCTGCATCTGAATCTTAAATTTATGACCTCTTGTGCCAACAGTAGGTGCCATTGTGAAGATGTCGGAAGGGGAGGTGATGGTTAAATCGTGGAATATACGATAGCAATAAATAAGGTCCTGCCTTAACAGCCTACCCTTCACAGAGAAAAATCCCAAAGTTGTCAGCCTGTCTAGGTATGGAAGATCAGTTAGACCAGCAACCTGTTTTGTCCATCTGCGTTGAACAGATTCCAGAAGCTGATTTTGGCCCTGGAACCCAAGATTCCAAATTGGAGATGCAAAATCTAGAATCGGTCGGACATCACAGATGAAAAGGGTTGACATGAAGATAGCCGAGCAAGTAACAGTTGATTTTAAAAGATTAGTGGCAATACCTCCGGCTTTAGCAGTTGCACAGCTTATATGCTGGTGGAATTTCAGTTTCCTATCCACAGTTATTCCCAAATCCTTGTGAGAGAAGCATTGATTTATAGGAATGTCATTTAGGATGTATATGGGAGTAAGGAGATCATCTGACTGGACACAGCGCTGTCTAGCAAAGCGGAGATGGACACATTTACTGGTAGAAAACCTTAGCCCCCAAGAAGCAGCAGTGGAAGATAGTAAATCAATATTATCCTGCATACCTGGAAGAGATAAGGAGCAGCCAAGGGATGGGGCTGAGGAGTGAAAATATAATTTGAGGTCATCAGCAAACATCTTAAAGTTGCACTGAATTTGGAAGCAGGTGTGATTTATGAATATGAGAAACAACAATGGACCCAGAACCGAACCCTGGGGAACTCCACTTAAGACTGGTTTTGCCAGGCTTGTGTATCCATTTATTGAGACCTTCATTGAGCGGCCGAGTAGAAAACTGCTGATCCACCGTAACAGATTGCCGGAGATACCAATCGCCACTAGTTTGTCAATGAGTGTCTGGTGATGCACTCTGTCAAACGCCCTAACAAAGTCAAATAGAATTAAATCAACCACTTGTCCTTGATCATACCAGTAAGTTATGTAGTCGTAAGTGAGTAAAAGTTGGTCAGTGACTGAACGGTTGGGCCTAAAACCAAATTGGGACTCATCAAAAATTAGATGATCTTCTATGAATCCAAATAGTGACTTGCAAATAATGCGTTCCATTGTCTTGCAGGGAGTGGGGTTTAAACTAATCGGGCGATAGTTCAGTGGATCACTACGGGATCCTTTCTTATAGATTGGGCAAACATGAGATGTTTTCCAAGTCTGAGGTACGGCACCAGATGACATAGACTTATTGAAAATGATGGACAGAGGGTAAGCCAGTTCTGATGCGCATTCTTTTAGAAGGCGTGGATGGAGGTTATCAGGACCCATGGCACTATCAACATCAAGTGATTTGAGTTGGGATACAACATCTTCGGGGTGAAATTGGACAGATGAAATAATGCCCTGGCACGCTTGATGTGGAAAAGGGTTCAAAGATGTCTCAACAACAAACACTGTAGAGAACGCTTTGACAAAAGTATTGGCCATGGTGATAGGATCATCAGATAGTTCACCGTCAACCCTAAGGGGGCCAACTCTAGGTCTATCAAGTTTTTTTGTTCCGAATATAGGAATGAAATAGTTTAGGTTTAGTAGCCCTGTTCTGCACAAGATTTTCTTCATATTTGATTTGGGCGGTTAATACTTCAAATCTTAGCGCAGAATTAGCTTCATTAAACTTAATGGGTTTAAGCTTAATAAGTATAGGTTTAGGAAGGAGATTGGGAGTAATTGGTTTACAAATCGTGTGGTAGATGAATGGAATAGGCTCACTAGGCATGTGATAAAAGCCTCCTCTCTGGGTAGTTTTAAGAATAGATTAGATAAATATATGGATGAAGCTGCTAGATGGGACTGACTTTTTTTTATGTACATATGTATATATTTTTCTAAGGAGTGGGAAGATTATATTTTGCGGTTGCATGAATGGACATAATCCTCTGGATGCATTTTATGTATATTGTAGATTAGATCTGACGAACTCCTGTTAAGGGTGACAATGTTGATGACTTTTCTCTGGTAAGAAATCTTTTGTGTGTTGAATGGAACAGGAGCTGCCAAGTGTAGGCCATGAATGGTCTTTTGCAGTCTCCTTCTTTTCTTATGTTCTTATGTTCTTAAATAGTTTTTGTAGTGCCAAGTAAGAATGTCTGCCATAAGTCTGTCTCGTTAATTTGAATTCATTCCACATTTTGGTACGCTGCTTGTAGAGGTTACGGGGGATGGACTTCAACCATGGAGATGTTTTTTTCCTGTAGGACCTCTTAGGGATATGCTGCTGAACAAGTTTAGTTAAAATGTTGACAAAAACTTGTGATGCGTCGTCAATATTAAGGTATAGTAGTTCGAAGTCCCAGTCGTACTGTCTTAGGGACACTCGTATTTTGTCATATTTTCCCTTAGGCCAGTCATAAGTTGGGGCAGAAGTCACATCAGGTGGAGGCTCACTTTGGAATAAGTAAGATGCTTTGATAGTTACGTGTCCGCACTTGGGGAAAGGCGGATACACACTCACATCCTGAATCTGGTCAGGGTCAGATGTAAAGACAAGGTCTAAAATATTGCCGGATGAGACAAAGGTGGGCTCACAAACCCACTGATGGAGACCGAGCGACTGGAATAGTTCGAGGAACATGGAGTCAAAAGGTGAAATATTTATATGAAGATTGTCATTTTGCCATGAGATTGAGGGGAGGTTAAAATCACCCAAAAGTATGAATTCCTTGCCACTGCTAAATTCACAGATGAAGTCAATAAGAGCAACATTCTCCTCATATGTATAGGAGGGAGGACGATAAACTGTTAGAACATAGAGGTTGAAAGTAGGAAGATAGAGTACCAAAGTATTTGGAAAACTCCCAGAGTTGACATCCACACAAACCTTAATGTTATTCTTTACATAAACACAAACGCCAAATTTAGGAACGAGGGAATCAAAGTCATGCCTAAATATAGAGTACCCATCGATATTTACAACAGAGTCATTTACCACAGGTTGAAGCCAAGATTCAGTAATCGAGAATAGAGCGATTTCCTCATTACCACAAAACTCTTCGACATAAGAAACCTTATTAGACAAACAATTTAAATTAGTAAGTGCAATATTTAACAAAAAATGGTGAGGCTGCGCGTTAGTTTTTTGTGACATGGCCAGCAGTGGTGCCGCATGTAGAGCCGGAAGCAGCAGCAGTGGCATTAGCATTGGGAGCAGTAGTTAGGGGGGTACTGGTATCATTGTTGCGGGAAGCAAAGCGTGCTTTTAGTTCCTCCCTCTGTTTGTATGTTAAATCTCTGGTTATATAGACTGAGTTGTAGTTAGAGTTAGTGTAGGGTTTTTAATCTTAGCCCGAACTAAATCACGCTTTATGGGAACTATTTCCTCAATCTGAATAACTTTATTACTGTTGAAAAGATGAGACACAATTTCATTAAACTTGGTAGTTACTGTATCTGCATCGGAACCAAGGCCTCTAATTATCACAGATTCAGCTCTCTTTTCCCTCTCTCTTATCTCCACTGCCTCTTCATGAAGAATAGTTCTAATCTCAGATGTACTGGGGACAGCAGACTGAGCAGAGGGGGAGGGATCAGTAGAGCTATGGCCGCCAGCAAGTCCATTTGATTTTAGATCTCTTAATTCATTTGCCATAATTGATACCTCATGGGATAGTGCTTTGACAGTATCAAAAAGCTGTACGAACTCCCTACCGCCAGTACCAGAAGCAGATCTATTTACACCCTGGCTACGAGCAAGATGACAGGCAGTACACACATAGGTGGCGCCCTTGTTAGAATACTCAACAATAATCTTAAAGGCATTATATGGAAGACCAGAACACTTTTGAGCGCCGTGGGTCCAAACAGAACATATCTCACACTCCAAGAAGTCTTCGTTACCAATTATTATGCCACAAGTACCACATGGACTATCATCATCATCAGTGACTGGTACAACATCAACACCACCCACGGCAACCAAACTGGATCCAGGGTCACGACCTTTTTTGTCCAGTTGACCCCGTCCCCTACCTCTCTCACCAGTCATGGCAGTAGGACAGATGGCTTATACCAGACAATACCAGGGCCGGGTGTGATTGTGGAGGAGAAATCGTGGCAGGTAACGGTGGTGAAGCGACGATAAACAAGTTCACAAAGCAGAGCTCAGAGAGGCACGTCCGACTCCCACCGTGGTGAGAGCACATGAGAGGCTATGTGTTATGACCCCAACAACTTTTATCAGAAATCAAATTTTACATTCAAGTGCCTCAATGCAACTTATGCACCCAATGCACTTCAAGTGACCTATGCAAACAAAATCCCTATTTGGGTTTCCCCGCAGGTCGACCCCTCGGACGGAAGGAATTCCCAAACAAGTCCCTATTCACTTATATCACTTGGGTAAACTGTTATTATTAGCAGCTTTCTTATGGTTTACAGTATAATTTGCTAAAAATATTTACACAAAGTAATATTCAACAATTCATACTCGATACAATCCGTTTGGGCGGCGAATCGGGAGTGTTAGGCCGCCGATAATTGATCGTTCCTTATTTAAAATAGGAGCAATTAACGGAACTCAATTAATATTCCACAGTGTGCAAAAAACATTAAGTAATAGTTACTTTACTAAAAAAAAAAAAATATATATATATGTTTTAAACGATTCGATTATATTTCGAAAGCAAACTGTAAAATAAATCAGGAGCGATTGTAAACATGTCTAGCTCCGAGCACTAAATTAATTAAATTAATCTAGTGTTGCTAAAGACATACCTAAGCATGCCAAGAAAGTGATGAGTTTGGAAGAGAAGGTGAAAGTGTTAGATAAGTTGAAAGAAGGCAAGAAAAAGGCTCAAGTTCCTGGAGAGTTGGTATGAATGAAAGCACAATTCAATCAATTTTAAGCTGTGAAAATGCTATTAGAGAGAGTGAGTGTAAACCAAGTGATGAATACTAGCAAATCAGTCCATGATAAGGTTCTTGTTAGGATGGAGTCTGCTTTAATTATTTGGATTTCTGACGCTTGTAAAAAAGGTGTTCCTTTGGATACTAATATCATTCGTGAAAAGGCAAGGCAGCTCTATAAAACAATGGATGAACAGGAATCGAATCCTGAAGATGGTGACAATCCCCAATCATTAATGTCTGAAGGCCATCGTTCATGTGAATTTCAAGCCAGTAAGAGCTGGTTTGATAGATTCCCAAAAAGGTTTCAACTGAGGTCTGTATCGTTGCATGACGAAGCTGCATCTGCATACCATAAGGCAGCTTCATCATAGGTTTGATGAGTTTATGAGGGGAGGAAGGTTGTGATGGTTCCTAAGTTTTGTATATATTAATATTGTTTGTATATATCTATAGCTGCATGATTTAGTTCTTGCCAAGCCTCGATTGGTGATACCCTTGTTTCTGGATGCAATCTTTGGATGTAGTTTTCTTGGGAGTTTGGGTGCCTTAAAAAAGAGGCTGTTTGACTTGGATGACCTATGATGGGCCCTTGTGGCTTTTGTCATCTAACTCTTTTTGATTTGGTATGTATCTGTTCTAAAGAGTGGGGGACTTGGATTTTTTCTTCCCCTGGCGATTATAGATATAGTCCTATGTGGGTGGGTTTTGACAGATGCGGATGACCTTTGATAGGCCCTTGTGGCTTTTGTCATCCGTGAAATTATATTATGTTTTACCCCAAACAACTGTGGGAAGTGATTAGGGAGAAGGGCTATAAGCCAGAACAAGTGTTTAACATGGACGAAACTGGTCTTTTTTAGACCGGATTTAAAGTAATGAAGGATCGATTGACTCTTATTATGTGCCAATGCTGTTGGCTTTATGATAAATCAGGCCTAATTTACAGGTCCAACAACCCCAGGGCCCTAAAAAATAAGAGCAAAAATACGTTGCCAGTTTATTGGATGGCAAATAATAAGGCCTGTAGCTAAAGAATATTTGTTTAACAAAGGCTTTCCCTTCAAAGTTCTTCCCTGTGCAGTTATATCGTCATCATTGAACTGCATAGGCAACATCATAACATAATTTCACGGATGGCCAAAGCCACAAGGGCCTATCAAAGGTCATCCGTATCCATCAAATCCACCCACATAAAGCATCCATAGGATTTTGTCAGATCATGCATCTACAATATACAATTTAACAATCCATAGGAATGTCCAACCATGCATCTACAATATATAATTTAAAGCCTCCATAGGAGTGTCAAAAACAAAATCAAAGTCCCTCAAAATATACAATAAAAAGAAACTGCATCCACAGGAATGAGTCAAGAAACATATCCACATACCGAAAGTAAGAAATTAACCCTCCATCCCCATATAATCATCCAATCCGCGCTTAAAAACATTCAAGTTTGGGCTGTCTACAGTCTCAGGTGGCAAACTATTCCAATAATAACATAACATAACATAACATAATTACACGGATGACAAAAGCCACAAGGGCCTATCAAAGGTCATCCGACTCCGTCAAAACCCACCCACAAAAAGCACCATCACCAGGGGAAGACAAAATCAAAGTCCCCCACAATATAATATAACGGATGACAAAAGCCACAAGGGCTCATCATAGGTCATCCGAGTCAAGCGGCCTCTTTTTCAAGGCACCCAAACTCCCAGGAAAACTGCATCCAGAAACGGGTATCACCAATCAAGGCTTGTCAAGAACTAAATCATGCAGCTATAGATATATACAAACAATATTAATATATACAAAACTTAGGAACCATTACAACCTTCCCTTCCCATAAACTCATCCAACCTACTCTTAAATACATTTAGATTTGGACTACCTACTACCCTCTGCGGCAATTTGTTCCAAAAGTCTACCACTCTATTGGTGAAAAAATATTTTCTTAAATCCAACCTACACCCTTGCTTTTTAATTTTCAAGTGGTGACCTCTAGTCCGATTTCCATCATCTAACAAAAAACTTGCTAACATCCAATTTATCTATCCCGGAAAAAATTTTAAAGAGCTCAATCATATCCCCTCTCACACACCTCCTTTCGAACGAGAACATATTTAATACCCTCAGTCTATCTTCATATTCAAGGTGCCTCAGGGAAGGAATAATCTTTGTTGCCCTCCGTTGCACTGACTCAAGAAGGTTAATATCGTGTCTAAAATGTGGGGACCATGCCTGTATACAGTACTCTAGATGTGGCCTAACATAAGAGTTATAGAGTTTAAGAATAACCTCCTTACTTTTGTAACTGACATTTCTCTTAATAAAACCCAGCACTCTATTTGCCCTATTTCTTGCTTCAATACACTGCTTAGAAAACCTTAATGACTTATCTATTACTACTCCTAGATCTTTCTCATCCTCTACTGAGCTCAGCCAATGCCCATCCATTTCATAGTTAAATTCTCTATTATCTTTTCCCATGTTAATAACTTTGCACTTATCAAGGTTGAAAGTCATTTGCCACTTATGTGCCCAGGATAACAATTTATTTAAGTCCCCCTGCACTTTAAAATTATCATCAATATCTTTAACTACAGCTGCTAATTTGGTATCATCCGCAAAAATTGACACTTTATTATTAACTGCCTCCCCAAGATCGTTTATATAGATGACAAATAATAATGGACCGAGAACTGATCCCTGAGGAACCCCACTGATAACATCCCTCCACTCTGACTTTACACCATTTAGCACTACCCTTTGCTTCCTGTCTTTCAGCCACTCAGCTATCCAATTTGAAACACCCCCACATATCCCAATCATTTTTAATTTATGAACTAGTCTCCTATGTGGTACCTTATCAAATGCTTTACTAAAATCTAAGTAAATTATATCTACATTCTCTCCCTTATCTACTTGATCTGTTACAAACTCCAGAAAGTCTAGTAAGTTAGTCAAACATGATCTACCTGATCTAAACCCATGCTGAGCATCGCTGATTAACCCCTCCCTCTCTAGATGTTGGCAAATCCCTTTTTTAACTATTTTCTCAAGAATTTTACAGACTACAGGAGTTAGGCTAACCGGTCTAAAGTTATTTGGATCCTCTTTACTACCCTTCTTGAAAATGGGGACTACATTTGCTCTCTTCCAATCATCGGGTATTTCTCCATATTCCAATGACCTAGTATATAACTTGTCCAGAGCTATTGAGATACTTTCTACCCCTTCTTTAAGTATCCTAGAATGAATATTATCAGGGCCGGAGGCCTTGGTAGTATCTAAATCACCTATTAGTCCTTTTATCATCCTCCGATCCACACAAATGTTAGTAAACACCTTTTCCTGACCTATGAGTACTATACATAGGACTATTTAGTTTCTCTTTTGTAAATACTGATGCAAAATGACCATTTAGTACCTCAACTATTTCCTCATCAGTTTCTCTCACAAACCCTTCATATTTGATAGGTCCTATTTTAACTCTGCCACACTTGTTATTAATTTTATAGTAACTAAAGAACTTTCTAGGATCTTTGTTGCTATCCTGAGCTAATTTAATTTCTGACACCCTTTTGTTCTTCTTTATAATCTTATTTAACTCATTCCTAGCCATTCTATAATCACTTAAATTTTGAATATTATTTTGTACCTGTAATTTTTTATATGCCCTTTTCTTCTCTGAAATTTTTCTAGCTATCTCCTGATTCCACCATAATGGTTTCCTACTTTTGTTCCTAATGGTCTTCATTGGGATACATTGTTCTTGGACTACATTTATTATATGCTTGAAAGTATCCCACATCCCATAAGCATTTTTACCTCTGAATTCTATATCCCAATCTACCAAATTTAGCAAACTTCGAAGTTTTACATAATCTCCCTTATGAAAATTTGGAACTTTTTCAGCATTCTCAGTTATTTTACCCTTCTCAATTCCCAAGTTAAAACGAACTATCTGATGGTCACTATTTCCCAATGCTTCCCCAACAGTCAATTCTTGAACTAAATGATCACTGTTAGAAAGTACTAAATCTAATATATTGTCCCCCCTCGTTGGCTCATTAACAAATTGATTCAAAAAATTATCCTCAAAGCATTCTATGAACCTGCCACTTGTTCTATCCCTACCTATCATATTTTCCCAGTCCACAGAGTTTAAGTTGAAGTCCCCAATAATAACTGCATCTGTTTCACATCCCTTACTTATTTCCCTTATCATTAGTTCATCTATATCATCAGTCTGCCCAGGTGGCCTGTAAAAAGCTCCCAAATGCACCATTCTATTTTTACTGAACCTAATATCTATCCAAAGTGACTCAACTCCATCCTGCTTTATTGAAGTATTTAAACTTGAAACAATGTTGTTTTTTATATAGATAATTATTCCTCCACCAATCCTACCTGTCCTTTGACTAATGTACATATTATAGCCCTGTAAATCAAATTCACTTATAGTGTCACTAAATTCTATTTCATTAACCCATGATTCAGTAACGCATAATATATCTATATCCTCATTGCTAATATAACTAAATAGCTCATCCTTCTTGTTTCTAAGACTACGAGCATTTGTATAGAAACAATTTAACCCCCCTATCCCTGAAGCACCTCTTGAAACTTGAATGACCTCACCTCTATCGCCTTGGAACCTATTTCTGTTATCTGCCAAGTCCATTCTACTTTCAGTACTATAATGTCCTCTCATAATTCCCTGACCACTATTAGTATCTAGTTTCCCGCCCGCAAAGACCTAATAACACGATCATACTCCTCCCACAACACATCTACCCCCCTCCTACTCAAATGCAGTCCATCCATCGCATAGTTAGTGAAAAATATTTTCTGACATCCAGTCTGCACCTCTGTTTTTTAATCTTTAAGTGGTTGCCTATAGTTCTATTACTACCATCTAACTCAAATAACTTGCTGAAATCCAATTCATCCATGAAATTATGTTATGTAGGTCATCCGCATCTATCAAAACCCACCCACATAGGACTATATCAATAATCGGCAGGGAAGACAAAATCAAAGTCCCCCACTCTTTAGGAGAACAGATACGTACCAAATCAAAAAGTGTTAGATGACAAAAGCCACAAGGGCCCATCATACTTCATCCAAGTCAAACGGCCTCTTTTTTAAGGCACCCAAACTCCCAAGAAAACTACATCCAGAGGATTGCATCCAGAAACAAGGTTATCACCAATCGAGGCTTGTCAAGAACTAAATCATGCAGCTATAGATATATACAAACAATATTAATATATACAAAACTTAGGAACCATCACAACCTTCCCTCCCCATAAACTCATCCAACCTATGATGAAGCTGCCTTATGGTATGGTATGCCTTATCATATACAATCATCATTCTTCAATCAAAACAAAACCATCTCCAGGTGAGTAAACATTATACAATAAAATAATTTAATGTGTTCTGATACTTTATTTTGTACTGTATGTGTATGAACATGACAAAACATAACTTCTTGAATTAATATGTGGAGCGTATTATAATGTTTGGGAAGGGTTGGGGGTGTTTTAGGGGTAGCATCAACTATGCGGTTTTTCAATATTCATGCAGGTTTGTGGTTCCTATCCCCCCGGAATATAGGGGATCGACTGTATTACCCTAAAAAAAATGTTAATTTTTGGCAGCGATAGTCTAAATTAGGTGGCGCTATTCTCTTTGTTATTTTGATAAACATGCGACCGGCTCTGCATGTTTTTGAAATATTCAAGATGATAGCGCTGCCTACTTTAGGCTATTTCTGCCAAAAAGGATCATTTTTAGTTACTTTCGAAATGAGGGGCTTCGCCTTATGATGTCTGATGCCTAAATTGTAGCCCAGAAACAGTACCCCCTATTGTGCGCCCCTAAACTGAAGTATTGCCCCTTTTATATTAATTTACCTTGAATCCCGGTCGATAGGTACCCTCTTGGGTAATGAGACCGTACTGTTGTTTTTAGTTGTATGCAGAATGGATTTTTCAATATGTGAATATATAACTGTGTAGGTCTTTGTGGTTTTTCCATCCTTTTTCTAATCTTGACTTAAAGATATTTACAGTTTCTGTTGAGAGTTTGTTCCATATTGAAGTGACTCTTGTTGGGAAGAAATTGGCGCTTGGACCAGACGAGCTCTGCACTTGGTACTTAAAGCAGTGCCCTCTTGTGTTATTCGAGAGACCTGGAGTAAACATTGACCTGTTGCACAGCTTACAGTGGTTTCCTATTTGCAGTTCGTCGTGTCCATGTGAAATCTTATATAGTTGTATAACATCTGACCTCTGTCTTCTAAAGTATAGGGTAGGTAGATTAAGGGCTTTTAGTCTCTCCGAATAGGAGAGATGAGAGATACTGTGAACCATGCATGTTGCTCTACACTGTACCTTCTCTACCATATCTCTGTCTCTTTTAGTTTTGGGAGACCAGATTACTGATGCATACTCCAGATGGGGTCGAATAAGACTCTTGTACAGGGGGAGGAAGGCATCTTTGTCTAGATATTGGAATGTATGCTTAATTGCCCCAAGTATCTTGTTGGCTTTGTTTACTTGAGCTTGGACGTGGTTACTAAAGCTGAGATTGCAATCAATAAGGACTCCCCGGTCCTTCTCTTCTGTGGTGTTCTGTAGTGTGTGATCTGTTCCATCATCTCTTGTCATTTTGTACTTGTGCTGGGGGTTGCTATTTTCCATGTGCATTATTTTGCATTTATTTGGGTGGAACTTCATTTGCATTTTAACTGACCATTCTTGTAGCATTTTCAAGTCTGCCTGTAAACAGTTAGTATGGGAGTTGCCTTCACAGTTTTGGACAGCTGCATATATCTTTGTGTCATCTGCAAAGAGCGATATGAAGTTTTGTAGTTTGTCAGGTATATCACTGACAAATATCATAAAGAGAAGGGGGCCCATCACAGATCCCTGTGGTACGCCACTTGTAACTGGTTTCAACATGATCCTCTACCACTTACTTTCACTCTTTGCCTACTCTCCGTCAAAAAACCACCGATCCACTGCAGGAGGTCATCGACGATACCAAGTGACTTCACTATTCTAAGTAGTCTTTCATCTGGGACTGTGTCAAATGCTTTTGCATAGTCCAGGAAAATGATATCCACTGGTAAGCAGTGACTGAGAGCCTCTGTCCATATATCCAGCGCTTCTAAGAGATTTGTTACTGTGGATTTTTCCTTAGAGAAACCATGTTGTTGGACACATCTAAGATTATTGGCTTTGATATGTTGTATCATTGCCTCAGAGATAATTCTCTCTAGCATCTTGTATATTAATGAGGTTAGAGATACTGGGCGATAGTTGACTGGGTCAGCCTTATTTCCCTTCTTGTAAATGGGAGTGATGTTTGCTTCCCTCCACTGTTCTGGAAGCTCGGAGTTGGTGATGCTGGATTGGAATATTGCTGTCAGAGGTTTGGTTATTTCCTTTGCTACTTCTCTGAGAACTCTAGGATGTAGGTCGTCGTTTCCCGGAGATTTATCAGTTCAAAGTGAATTCAGTTGCTTAAAAATCATGCTCTCTGTAATTTCTATTGTTCCTAGCGCCTCATACTGGAGGGGTTTAGGCTCAAAGTCTGGAATGTTACTTCTGTCCTCTTGTGTAAAGGTCTTAAAGTATTGCTCATTTAGTGTTTCGGCTTTATCCTTATCGTCACTTACAAAGTTACCATGTGTATCCTTAAGGTCACCTACATCAGTTTGAGTTTTCCTGCGGTTGTTGACATAGTTCTAAAAGGCTTTGTTATTGGTCTTGGCCTCCTTTGCTAATTTTTTTTTCAAATTCCCTACGGGCCTGCTTTGATGCATGTGTAGCTGAATTTCTAGCTTCTGTGTAAGCTACCCAGTCAAGTCTGCTCTTTATATTCAGATATCTTATCCATGCGTGGTACTTTTTCTTAGCTTTGCGGAAGGCATCCTTGTTCATCCATAGTGGTTTGTTCTTACTCTTTAAATTTTTTGTTGGTATACGATCCCTCACTGCCTTCATGATTCTTGATTGTAGTATATCAATGGCTTCTTGTGTCGACTTGCCCGCAAGCAATTCGTCCCATTCAATGCTTAGATCTTCTCTCATTTTTTCATAGTCTGCCTGCTCGTAGTTCCATATTGTCCTCTTCTTTTCCTGAGGTGTTGTGCAGAAGATGAATTTGAAGTCCAATCTGGCATGATCACTTGCTCCTAGTGGCTCATGATGTACTAGTTGTTCAATCATCCCTTGCTCATTACTAAACATGAGATCATCCAATGTTGGAGTCTGCTCATTTCTCATCTGGTTGACTGGGTGATGTGCTGATGTAAATATATATCTCGTACACATTCAACGAATCTGGATGCAGGATTGTCTGGATTTTCTATGTTCGGCGTTTGAGGTGATGGGTTCCAGGTGATGCTTGGATGATTAAAATCTCCTGTGATGAGTAGATGAGTTTTCCGTTTGTTAGTTGCCCACCTGAGAGTATCATGTAATGCTGTGTCTCGTGTAGTTGCAAGTAGAGGCGAGCCGGATCTATAGATGACCCCTAAAAGTAAGTTGTTGTTGTGACATCCCTGTATATTTACCCATGTGCAGTCTTGGAATGAGTCTATTGGTGGCTTGATCTGTTTAGCATTAAGTGTAGATCTTACATATATACATGTCCCTCTGGTATTTTCTGCATATAAATCACTGGTGAATATATTGTAACCCTGAATTTGCATAACAGATAACTCTGGCACTTCCCCATGTTATGGTTTAATTTCTGTTATTAGTATTACATCATATTGCTTGTCATTTACTAAAGCATAGAGCTCGTCATATTTGTTCATAAGTGAGTTATCTGTATTGGTATATGATATTCTTAGTTCTGTTCGCTTGTTTCCACCACTTTTTCCTTTCTTATTATCCACCTTTTGTTTTGTTGTTTTACTCATTGGTCCTTCAGTTGTTCCCTCAAGTTTTTTGACTCCTCCAATTGTTTCTTGGTTAGATCAGGACATATATAAATTTGGTTGCGGATAGGGTCGAGCTATTACGTAATTCTTTGGCGTTGATCAATATCTGCTTCCTCTCACTTAAGCTGGCCATTGTTATCCTGAGTAGTTGGGCACGTTCACAGTTTGGCTTTCCCATCCTTTGTGCATTATTGATGTTGATCTTAAGTTTAAACTCTTCCTGAATAAGTTCAGTTACCCTGTTTATGTCACCCTCCTTCGAGTTTGTCTCAGGTAGATTATGTATGATAAGGTTTAATTTCCTAGCTTCTTGGTCTTCCTTCTCATTCAATTTCAGATCTAATTTGTCAGTCAATGATTTTGTTACTGTGTCAGTTGTTTTGCTGACTATTTGCACAATTAGCTGTTCTTCAGTTAATCTCCCAAGCCCTGTCTGTTGGGGGTTTACCTCTAAGCACTGCTGTGTTTCCTCTAGTCAAAGAATTCTGGCTTCTAAAGAGATGTTGTTGTCACTCAGTTCCCCCACCTTCTCTCCTAGGTTCATCTTCACATCGCTTAGTTCTTGGCTCACTTGGTTTATTTTCTCATTTACCTTCTGTATTTCTCCTGTCATTGCTACTATACTCTGGTAGAGTTTTTTTGCCCCCCTTTTGCAGTTTTGGCAGTACCAGTGGCATTCGTCTGGTTCATCTGTTAATACTTGGTACAGGCTGTCAGAAACTTTGGCGCATTTTGTGTGGAACCAGAGTACACATATTTCACATTCTATGGCCTTATCACTCTCTTTTACCAACTCACCACATTCACCGCACTTATATGCTTACCCTTTAGAGATAGTGTTATCTTTATCCATGTCTTTCTTATTATTTGTGGCATTTCTTTTGCCGTTACATTCGGTTTTAAGCGTACTCACGTTAGCGCCACGGCATCCACCTTCCGCCATCTTGAGTCTTTGTTTACCTTTTGTTTCGACCTCTCCGTGGCAGTGTTTTTTTTAAACGGGGCAAAAATTTGGGTCTTCGTGGCAAAATAATACTGTCCATTTATATCACATTCGCTTCAACAATAACTAAATTCCTTTTCTTTGTTCACAAATCATGTTCAAGTTTCACAAAAATCATTCAAAACACAGAATTTGTAGGGAGCTTTGCTCACGTCCGTCCGCACTCAATGATCAAATAAGATATCATTTTAATTGGAAAGAATTCTTCTATTGATCCTAATGCCAGTAGTGGTGCTCCTCACACCCCCTTAGTATCTCAAGAGTTGAGTCCAGTGGTTGGGATGACAGCAGCTCCTATGGTGTTGGGGCCCCGGGTATAGATGGTGCTGGTGATTCTGCTGTGGTGTCCTCTAGCAGTGTCCGCACTGGTGCCCCTTTACCATATGTCAGTGGGGCAGAGGCACAGGTCCCCACCCATTAACTATTAATCATTTAGTGCATCCAGTTTCCCCCGTTAACACTGGATTCAACCTATTGTATATAGCTCTTTCTAACTTGAACTGCTTATCTAATAAGGTTAGTTATGTCAGAAACTTTTGTTCTGAGCATGAAATTTCAATTTTTTTCTGTTACTGAGTCTTGGCTCAACACAATTATCCAAGATTCAGTTGTTAATATTAATGGGTATTCCTTATTTTGCAATGATTTTGTTTCACATATTCCTAAGTTTGGTGTTTATACTTATATTAAGAATAATATTAAGGCTGTTGTTTACAATGACTCTTGAGTCCTTCCCTAAAACACTTGACTTTATTCCTTCCTACACTTAACCTCTACATATTAACTCTATTGGCCTCCCTCTTACTCTCATGTCACAAATGTTGCATTTATTAATACATCTACAATATTAGCTTCGGTAAGGAACTTATATTGATTGGTGACTTCAACCTACCTTCCATTTCTTGGAATAGTGTAGTTCCTGACCTCACACTAGTGAGGTATTGGAACCCACATTTATTAGCTCAGGCAATACTTTAGATCTCATCCTATCTACTGAACACAACAGAATTCAAGAAGTCAACACCTTTTCCCCATTGTGGTCACTCTGTTATCAAGGCCTCACTACTATACCAGAGCGATATCCTCCATGACAGAGTTACCCCCCCACCCCAATTTGACTGGGCTAGGGGTAAGTATGACAAGATTCGTAATGCTCTCAATCTTATTGATTGGGACTTTGAACATATGCTTCTTGATGTTGATAATGCCACAGATTTTGTTACAGCTTCTTTAAATAAGCTTGTTGATATGTATGTTCCTATTAAGAAACCCACAGGTAAGACTGTCCTATGGGAAAAGAGTATCCCTCGTAACTTAACTAAACAGCGTAGTAAACTTTGGAATCAGTATAAACTATTAAGACAGACTTATGGAAGGCTGTACCACCTAACCTTACAAAAACTGTTTCAATTTAATGAAATTAATGTTCAACTTAGATCTTTAGTTCACCAGTCCCAAATCAAATATGAATCTAATCTCATTGATCAATGTTATAGTAAACCTAAACTTTTCCACTCATATATTAAGAATAAAAAAACTGATCGTCCTAAAGTTGGCCCTCTTATGAACAATGGTTTCCTCACAGATAATACCAGCATAATGTTGGAATTGTTTGTGGAGGCTTTCTCATCAGTCTTCATTTTTGAGCTCCGTGCTCTCCAGTCTCCCTTGTGCTATTCAAGGTTTTCCAGTAAAAAGTTAACCGTACTTTGAATTAGTATAACTCAACCTATTAGAGATTTTTGAGTCCTGCAAAACAAAACAAATTTAACAACTATTTATCTGTCAATTCTGGAAATTTCATTAAATTCCCTTTTACGATATTGATACACTAATGGGTTTAGTGGAGACTATCAAAATTATATTTGCGCAAGGAAGTAAAATAATGAAACTTCAAAGTTTAAAATCAATAAATATATTTAAATCCATTTTTAACAAAAACACCTTCCTATGGGTAATACAAATTAATTTTTTTTAATTTTATAAGCACCATTTCATTCCACAGTTGTGCCTTTGATCGTATTGATTGAACAACTTTTTTAATTAACTTGTGATTTTCCTTAAGTCTATTGACTTCATGTGTGATACTATCTCTTTAACTGGTTGATGCTTTGTGGTGGAGTAGAATACACTTTATTATTTAGATATCCCCATAAGAAATAATCTTGTTTATTTATGCTTTTCTTATTTTGTTGTTTTCCTAATTTTTTAGTTTGGGGCACTTCGCCTCTTATTTATGTTTTTGTTTTGTTGTTTTTTTACTTTTGGGTACTTTGCCTCTTTCATTTAGGCTTTTCTTGTTTTGTTGTTTTCCTTCATTTTTTTTTGTTTTGGGCACTTCTACTCTTTTGTTTATTTCTTTACTTTTGTAACACCTTGTCAATCTTAATGTGGGCATTTCACCTCTTTTGTTTTTAGTTTCCATATCCAGTTTTATGGTCTTGATTTTGTAGCATGTTCCTTGTAATGTTTTTAAGTATAAATTTGTATGTTTTCTCTTGCACAGTTTCTTCCATTTGGGAATAACGATGTTCTCTCGACTGAGTGTTTCCTATTTCACCCTTATGAAACCTACCACACATTTTATCACTCTAATTCTCAAATTGGCTCAATTAATGTCATCAGACCCTTTAAGCTGTTGCCACTCTCAATCTCCCAACACAATGAGATAATTTAGGCTATATTTCTCTTCTTGAGGTAAGCGACATTAAATTACATGTATTTGTCTGAGAGAGATGGCGGCACCTTGATAAAGATTGAGGATCAATGAGGTGAAAAAGTTCATTGTTCAATTTGTGACCTCCTTACAAATGAACTTTGCCTTCGTCATCAATTCCAAACTGTTAATGGACATACCACAGGCAAAAATTCTTTCAAGGGACCAATAAGGAAGTCTTTGTTAAAGGTGGAAGAGTTTGTTCTAATCACAGATGGACCATAAATTTTGATGACAGATGAAGTGTTGTGGGATTTCTCCTCTGATCAGAAATACCTTTTCCTTGTTGCCAAATCCATTCACAGCAGGGAAAACTGATCCACAACTGAAAACTTTGAAGCCAGGACCCATTTCCCACTCAAGGTGATTGACTTTAGCCTGTCGCCTTGGTGTTACTTACCTCTCCAAGCATCCTTTTAAAGGTAAAGTTAAGAAGAACATACACTCTCAACAACTACATTCCTTGCTGGTTTGTGATCAAAACTTGACCACACATTTCTGATACCGCCAATCACATTCTTTGCCAAATAAAATATCTCTACCTTTTTCCTCAATTAATGTAAAACATAGTGTTCCTATACATCAAATCATGGAATGTGCACCCAGAAAATCTGCTTGTCTCTCTCCTCTGCGGCGATGATCCAAATCTCTGTGCCTTTGCCTTTCACAGGATCATGCATCTTTGCCAAAGGAGCAAAGTTGGGGACAAGTCAGTGAGAAAATTCATTCTTCCTTCCCTCAACTTCAATGTGAACGCAACACCATTGCTGAACCCATCGATTGGGATTCAGTTACAATTTACGAATCTACCCTCACTCACCATCGGCGAACTTCAAGATTTGGTTCTCAACAAATTTGAATTGTCATCTTTCCCAACCCACACCCAATAGGTGGAGTTCCTAATTTGTGAATTAACAAGTGCATGTAGTAAAATTGCTGGTCATGATGAAAGAGGGGTATATTTGCGCAAGAATGGCTTCAAGATAAATTTTTCCAAAATCTAACCTAAAAAATTATTAGCTAGTTAAAATTCCTCATAGTGACAGCGATGATATGTATTTCTCATGCATTTCGTCCTTGCATTCATTTGATTTGATGTTCAATTAAAAAAAAGACTTCTTGCTTGGAATTTAGTTATCAAAAGTTAATTTAGTAATTTATTAGTAAAAATAGCTCTGGTTGAATTGGCTGGATGTAGGTTATTTTTTTTTCATTTTGCAATACATTAATTATTGTTCAACCAAATTTTTTTACCACAACCTTTCATCTTTAAAATTGGACAATTTCATTTCCCCTTAATGGCCACTCATCATCTAAAATTCTTTCCCCAACACCCCCATTATATTTCTAATTCAAATCGGCATATTTGAAATATCTTAAAGAAAAATTGGACAACAAAGAAGTCATTATTCCTGGTGACTTTTTCTGAAAATTACTCCTTTGTTGTATAAGATGCAAGCCAAAGCTTTCACTGGTCAAACACTCAAGCTACTATACACACTTTCAGTTTTTAAAAGTGAGAACACAAATTGTCTTAACCATAAAAGTTTTCATTTTATTGGTGACTCATTGATCCATTCAGTAGCTGCAGTTTATGCATTTCTTAAAACTTTTGTCCGTCATACATGTTATCCAAAATGCACTGTACAGAGAAAAAAAAGAGAGTAAAATAACACAAGATAATGTGGAGAAAATTTCATGAAAAAAATGTGGAGAATGCTATAACCTTGTACATTCACCTCTCACTCCTGCATTACATTGACCTGTTTCTCACTGGAGCTTGCCCAGATGTGATGAACTCGTAGCATTTCCTTACTCTTGTCTTTTGTACTTAACCATGGAAATTCTTGTTGCATTCAGTACATGTATTCCTAGTAGAGCTACATTACTGCCTTTTTAGTGCTTCTTTGTTCACTCACAACCTAACTATGAGTGCAAGCTTAACTACTTCACACACAAATTTCTCTTGTGGATTAAACCTACCACACTATTCTCAGATTGATTTCCTCTGTAAATCCCCTATAGAGAGGCTTATTGTCAATGCAGTGGAGATGCCATCTACTTTGTCATGCATAGTACATGATTCACTTGTATGCATGGGTTCAGTAAACCCCTCCTTGAGTCACCAACGACTCTCATTTCATCATTATCATAATTTTTTAAGGCTCCATACATCCTTGCATGTGTCGGCCTTATTTACCTAATGGTGGCTTTCCATGCTGCTCAATCTCTGTCTGTTTCTCTATTCAAACTTATATCTCTGAGGTCCCTCTGTATGACCTCATTCCATGTCTTCCTTGGTCTCCCTCTGGCAACTACACCCCAATCTCCAAACGCCAAACACCCCCCTCTCCACATGACCGAACCACCTCAATCTGCCTCTTCTCAGTGCCAAACTAATGTATTCTATCCCCAATCTATCCCTTAATTCACAGTTCACAACTCTTGTCACCTTCAGGCCTCATCCATCTGACCATTCTCATCTCAGTACACTTGAGCCTCTGGATGTCCTCTTCCTTCACAGCGAAAGTTTTGTTGCTGTACAATATTGCCCTTCTTACACACACAGCGTACAGACATCCCTTAGCTCGGAGGGAAACAAACTCTGCAGCATCAAGAGAGGAAGCAGCTCTGAACCTTTTACATCCTCTTATAATCCTTGCCCCTGCACAGATTATATCTCCCAGATATGATCAAGCAACACACACTGCACTGAAACTCTCCATCATTCTGCAGCCTACCCCTGATACCACTACATCTTTTATGCAGCCACAAACCACATCTATTACACAGGATAGAGTTATTTCCTACCCCTCTGTGACAGACTGCACATGGTCACCCACTCTTGAAATCATCTTTGTTTTATCCAAATGGCAAATTCACTGTCAGCTTAATGGAATTCATCCCTTCCCTCCACAACCTGAACTTCTCAAGTGCCATCCTCTCATCCCCAGCAATCGGCACTAGGTCATTGTAGCGGGCCGAAAATATATCTCTAATCCCAATCGATCCAACCCGCTTCCTACACTGTCCGGACGTGAGAAATCGAGGGAGAATGAAACGGATTGTATATACAGTCCCTTTACATACAAAAGAATACAGTTATATTTACAGCAATTTATATTTACAAGGAAAGTGTGCACACTTCAAAATGAGGCCAAATTCCCCAATCCAAATAGGACGTGAGAAATCAAGGGAGAATGAAACGGATTGTATATACAGTCCCTTTACTTACAAAAGAATACAGTTATATTTACAGCAATTTATATTTACAAGGGAAGTGTGCACACTTCAAAATGAGGCCAAATTCCCCAATCCAAATAGGATACCAAAAGAGAAATTTACAAATTTACTTATATATCTACACAAAACATAAAAAAAACAGCAACAACCGAACGAAAAGGGGCATGCGCTATGACTTGTGTGCTGGAGGTGGGTGGTAGTAGGCTAACATAAAAGGAGGCAGGATTGTCAACCAATGCGGGTATGGTGGTCCAGGTGTCTAGCGAGGTATGAAAGCCCTCCATCTCAGGGCTGGGCGGAGCACTCGTCTAGAGAACCCTTCTTGCCGTCTGTTCTGTCCAAGGTTCCACTCTCTGTAGAAGAGATATATCCTCCGTTTATGACCCATTTACTTATACATGGAAGGGAAACTAATAAGTGGGCATTACCTGAGTAAATTTATCGACTAGCTTACCTCTAAATGTATATCCGCACAATCCTCAACATATAATCTTTTGATAAAAGATTATTTTAAACAAAGTACTATTTTGTTTTAATTATAGTGATATATCAAAACTAGCTACTATCTTTCCAGAATATGGCGCCTGGAAAGAAAGAAAAACATGGTAATCATTTTATACATAAAATAAACAAAAACAAAACAAACCCATTCCCATTTAGACACACACATTTTTACAGAGGGAGGGATAGGGTACTGAGAAAAGGGGTGGGAGAATGGCCCTTTTACACACACTCTCATTCGCTCCACCACACCCCTCCTTCCTTAAGCCATTCGACCAGTCACTCACAAAACCCCTTCAATCACTCTTCACGGTACCACTTGTGCTCAATCGCACCCTTCTGCACCCATTCACACTCTTCTACTGGTCCCTGGCTACGCGTAGCAATTAGTCGGGGTTGTTCGTCAGTCTCATCATCACTATTGATCATCTCATCAATCATACTCTTAGCCCTCATTACCAGTTCTACCATCTCACGACAGAATTCTATCATACTCTTCCGTTCAGAACCCTCACTCTTCATACCCCCATTCATCAGCTCCTCACTCACAGCTCTCATCCAACTCAAAGTACATTCTTGCGAAACAGACAGGTCACTCACATCCCCTGTATTCGAAACAGGCATACCAGAAACCTCTTCGACTGGTTCCCACCAGAAACCTGAAAAATCAGCCACTTCATCATTCACTTGATCAAACTCACCCCTACTATTACCATTCATAAAACCCGAAAAATCAGCCACACTAGGTTCATTCTGCCCAAACACACTATCATTCATACTGTTCCCAAAACCAGAAAAATCAGGCACAGGCAGCTCACTCACTCGTCTACTTATACCAGCCAAATCACTCACCTGTTTACGCAAAAACTCAATCTCCCTTTCAAGATCCCCCATACCAGAAACACTCTGCTCAGACTTACTTTCATTCGTACTTGTATTCTTCCTTTCACTCTTCTTTGTACGCTTTCTACTCCTCGAGACTAAGACTAGCTCTTTTCCAGACAGATCCATACTATCACATTCAATCTCATCATCATGCACTTTACCTCTCTCTCTACACAGTCCATACACCGGATGGCTCACCAGGTAGTCAGGAGGTTCTCTCCATCTCCTTAACTGACTCTGATGAGCCCGCACTCTCTCAGTCATACCGTCATTCAAAGTCTCCAAAACATACGTCACTCCATTTTCCCAAACTCTCACAACTCTATAAGGTCCATCAAACTTCTCACTCATCTTTGATACATTCAACCTACCCTTCACTTCTTTCACCTTCAATACTTTTGTACCTAATTCAAATTAACGGAACCTTTCATGCGCCTCACGCCATACACTCTGCTCACTTTCACTCAAACGAAACCTATCTTTCACTCGCCTTTCAAAATTCATCACAAACTGACATGGGGACATTCCAGTTGCACTATGCACAGTTGAATTATACGCCCACAACACTCTCCCCAGACACACATCCCAGTCATTCACTGTCGTACTCATCATTCTCAACATCTCACACAAGGTTCTTATAGTCCATTCAGCCAATCCATTTGAAGACGGTACATACAGAGTTGTTCTCACATGCTCCACACTATTCTCTCAACATTTGCTCAAACACCTTCCCTACAAATTCAGGCCCATTATCACTCAGACATCTTCTAGGCTTCCATACACACATAGGAAAAAACAACTGCTCAACCATACGCGCAACAGTCACACTCGTTTTATCTCTCACAGGCGCTGCATACACAAACTTACTTTTATGATCAACCATCACAACCATACCAACATTCCCAGCACTCGTACGTGGCAAAGACACACAATCAATCACTACCAATTCAAACGGTTCTTTCGCATCAACTTTCAACATCGGTGGTTTCACTTGCACACCTTGCACCTTTCGCTTCTGACACCTTTCACACGTAGTTGCAACATCATTCACAACAGTTCTCAGAAACGGATGGCACACACGCTCCTTCATACACTCCCACAGCTTAAACTTAACCATGTGCCCATAATTATCATGCACAACCTTCACCAGACCAATCATACCAACTAAGGACATCACAGGTACATACATATCATCACCACCCTTCACATGCCTCACAAAATATACAACATCCATACAAACAACAAAATCCTTAGCATACCTTTTAAAATCACTTAAACACTCTGGGCCATTCATTCAAATCAACACGCATCATTACAAGGACATCACAGGTACATACATATCATCACCACTCTTCACATGCCTCACAAAATATACAACATCCATACAAACAACAAAATCCTTAGCATACCTTTTAAAATCACTTAAACACTCTGGCCATTCATTCAAATCAACACGCATCATTACACACTTCTTCAACTCACCAGCAAAAGGACATATCTCTTGCATCTCTAGAATATCCTCATCACTTAAAATCTCATTCTCATCATCCATGACCAACGCAATCATACCGCAAAACTTGACAACATTCTTTGCACACTCATTCAACCTCATCACCTCACATTCACCTTTCATAAGACAATCCTTATCAGCATCCAAAGACAAATCATTCAATCTCATAAAGTCTACACCAAGCAAGAAACAACACGGCATTTGCTCATCCTTCAGAATCACAAAGTCATGCTTCACATTCACACCATTACCCAAACTCACTTTCAGACTAACCTGTTCCCATGCCACTATCATGCCATTCCCTAATCCACTTATCCGTAACTTCACAGGTTTATGCTCGCAACATTTAAACTCATCATACTTACTCAGAATCCTCTCATTCACTAAAGACACCTGCGCTCCAGTATCAATCAAACCACAGAACAACCTTTCACCAACTTTCACTCTCGCTTCCATCATATCAGGTCCACCATGTTCGCAATACACCGAAGGAACAAGCACACCAACATCAGCACTGATATCCACACTGTCATTAACTCCCATATCATCACTCACCACACGCTCATCTTCATCCAGACAATCATTCTTCTCTCTTATATATGAACACTTTTCAATCACCCAATTGTAGTGCACCCTGCTCAAACATTGCAGATGTACCACATTAGGATTCAAACCCTTCATCTTCTCATCCTTGTACACAATCGGCCTCTCACCACCAAAGTGCACATAAACAATCACTCCATACAAACGACTCGCTACAATCAACACTTCCTGAAATGGCGGGACCCCTTGCATACACATCGCTCTCAATTCTTTCATGAAGTTCCGCACATTTGCCATACCAATGTTTTCAGGCTTCCTACACACTTCATTCATTACCTCCTTCCTTAAATCATCCACACTATCGGGCACTCTCACGTCTACTCCATCACTCTTCAAATCTTGCAAACCATTCCATACACTCTCAAACAAGGAATCACCACCACCCTTACTCTCTTTTCCATTCATAATCCCTTTCGGCAAGTACTCAGGATCACTCACTCCACACACATTTTCATCATTCGTACCAGGATACCTTGACATCAAATCAGCCACTCCATTCCGTTCACCAGGCACATATTCAATCACATAGTCAAAGTCACTCAAATCTTCCAAAGTCCTTGCAATCCTACTATCAGCCCACTTCATACTCTGCAGATACACAAGAGGTTGATGATCTGTTTTGATCACAAACCTCACACCATACAAAAATGGACGCAACACTTTCAAACAATACCTTATCGCAGCCAACTCTCGCTCCACAGTCGAATACTTTCGTTCTGCAACATTCATAGCCTTGGATACATACCCAATTATTCACCTGACATTCTCTCCATTCAAACCCTGCTCTTGCATCAGAAAACCTCCCATACAATACCCACTCGCATCTGCATACAATTCAAGCATTTTAGCATTTACACTATAATCTGGGTAAGCCAATTCAACATCTTCAGCCGCTGCCTCTTTCAGTCTCTCATACGCCTCATTCATCTTATCATTCCACTTGACAACTGTACTACCTTTCTTGCCCATCTACTCAGTCAGAGGCTTACTCACACCAGAACAATCACATATAAACTTTCGCTGGAACTCAATCAAACCCAAAAATGACTTCAGTTGCTTCACAGTCACCGGTTTAGGAAACATTCGCACCTTCTCAACATACTTCGGTGATTTTTGCAACCCATTCTCACTCACCATATGCCCAAGGAATTTCACTTCTTTCGCAAACCATTCACACTTCGCCACTTTCACCTTCACACCAACACTCTCTAACGTTCTCAACACATCATTCACCAATCTCATATGCTCCTGAAAAGTCTCAGTCATAATCAAAGTATCATCTATAAATGCAATCACATTCTTACTCGCAAACTTACTCAACACAACATTCATTGCCCGCTGGAAGGCTCCGGGAGCATTAGCCAACCCAAAGCTGAGGTTCCGGAACTGGTAATGCCTCTTTGAGGAAGAGAAGGCAGTTACTGGCTGGCTCTCCTCAGCAATGGGCATCTGGTAATACCCCCGTACCAGGTCCAGCTTCGTAAACCACTCCATCCCATGCATACTATACGCACACTCAGATACCACACACATCAGAAACCTTTCTTTCACAGTCCTTTCATTCACCTTTCGATAATCTACACACAGATGCAATCTTCCATCTGGCTTACGTACAGGTACAATTGGACTATTCCATGCACTCTCGCTCTCTTCAATCACCCCCAATTGCTCCAATTCCAAGCACTGCTCCTCAATCTCATCAGCAACCGGACGTGGGAAATGCCTTGGCCGCTGATAGATTGGGGAGTCCTCCTTCAGGACAATCTTGAATTCCGGGAGCTTTGCAACCCCGAAATCCAGATCACCCTTACTGAGGGTTCCCTTTCGTTCAAATATCACTTGATACACATCCTCCCTTTCATACTCAGTTAAACATCCATCCAATTCCACCATGCTCTTCACATCATTATACGTCCATTCACACGTCTCTTCACCTGCAACATTCACCCTGACATCCATACTATCATCCATACCTACCTCATTGACAGTGGAGAGGTGGCCCAGTACATCTCCGACTTGGATTCCCCTCACCTGCCCTTTCACACTGGGGTCCGCCTGCACACATACAAAAGGATCATTCATTCTCATCAAGCCATCAAATACACAAGCAACACGCCTTACCTTATAACACGCATCCTTTCCATCCAATATCACACTGTTCTCACCCACATTCAAACTAACATCCTTACTCCAACTCACTCTAACAGACACCCTTTCACCCTTCACAAGCCTTACATTCTCCATAGCAGTCACCTCAATACCAGTAAACACACTCCTCAAAACGCTACCATCTTTCCCTACATACAACTTATACACCCCATTTTTACCAATCTTTCTCTCAATCTGATCACTCACAGGATGCACAACCATACGATTCATTTTCATAAAATCATACCCCAAAATCACACCATACTCACTACTCACCTTATCAATCACAGAAAATTCACATTCATTCATCATCATACCATGCATTCGAACAGCTGACCTTATCATTCCAATCACAGGCACTCTCCTATTACCAATACCTACCAAACTACCCTTGCACTCAGACAGGAGGGCTTTCTCGCTAACCTTGTCATACACATCTTTATACACCAAGCTCACCTTGCATCCAGAATCTATTAAAGCCAAACACTCAATTCCATTCAATTCCACCTTAACACTCAGACACTCATACTTCCTACCAGACAGCACTTTCACACTAGACAGGCTTACCAACACATTACTCACACTCATGCAACCAGAGGATACTTCAGCAGGTACCCTCTTACCATTCAGTTTCCCGCTTCAGACTTTCCATTCACACCTTGCGCTCTCAGTCTAATCCAACACTTTTCACTTGAATGTCCTTCCATTGCACAATAGCTATATACATTCCTCTGGTCACGACACATCCTTGCATAATGACCAGCCTTTCCACAATTACCACATGCATATTTCATACTTTCCCTACCAGTTGCTCCACCATTCAACCTCGGACAATCTTTCTTCAAATGGCCTATTTCTTTACACTCGAAGCACTCTTTCACACTTTCCTGGCAATCTTTTATCATATTCTCTTTCTTACCACACCCAAAACATGCATCAGATGTCCACCTACATTCTGCCAACATATGACCTTTCCTTCCACACCGACGACATTCCACAATCTTTCTCCCACCATTCGGTCTCTCATTTGCTGGGACATACCTCGGTTTCTTTCTCATATATCCATTCCCACGCTTGAAATTCATCTGCCCCCTTCCATTCGACCATCCTCCATTTGTCCATCCATTCTGCCGGCCCAGGAAGTTTGACATCACTCCAGATGGTGCAGCCTTCAGGGCATCCCTGTAGCTGACAAACTGCTGGGGTGGATGAAAGCTCCTGGGCTTCTTACCCCCAACATTCACACTGTACCATCCATCCTCTTCTAGATCGCTTTCATCATCAAATGTCCATCTTCTAACAGTTCCAACACATCCTCCCACATCAACCGTTCACCTGTCAGTCTCACTCTCTCCTTTCTCTTTCCACTCAGCCATTCACTCACCTTTCGCGGGATCGTGTCCAAAAACTTTCTCATGAGTGGTTTACATTCATTTACATCATCATCACCATACCTCGTTCTTGCCATACTCTCAAGCCTATGTGCATACATATTCACACTTTCACTCTTCCCCATTCAAGCCTTCTCAAATTCATTCACCCTTTTATACTTCACACTCTCATTCGTTTCACCTGCCCAATCAATCTCTTCTTCACTACATCGTACTTTGGCTCTCCCACACTCGTTATCACTCGCAAGAACTCCAACACTTTCCCATCCAAACAATCTCCCACAACACTCACCCAGTGACCCTTGTTCTGCGGGTACTTGAGCTTGCAGTACCGCTCAAAATCCCCGAAGAACTCATCCATACTCTTTCCCCCATGCAATCTAAACTTATCAATCCTTGGCACTTCCCAAATCAAAATTCCTTTCCCCACATTCACTTCACTCTCCGAAGAGCTACTCTTGGTCTCACTAATTCCAATCATATCGTCACTCTCTCCCTCATCTGAGTATAGCTAATCCACACTCTTCCCTCTCGCCTTCCTATCCTTAACCTTAGAACCATGCTTACTTCCTCTCTTACTTTCCACTCTCTTCCATTCACCCCCTTTCCTACCACTCACAGTATCTTCTTTAGACTCAATCATACTGCCATCCATTCCATTTAGTGGAGTCCCTTCAGTAGGAGCAGGGGTCAGGGTTGTAGATCCTGGGGCTGATCCAGCCCCTGTCATCATGTTATACAGGTCCTGCATCCGTCGGTCCGTCTGATCCTGTCGGTCTCCCATTTCCTTCTTCATCCTATCAGTCTTTTCATTCATCCCTTTTATTTTATTCTCCATCCCCTCCATCATTCCCCGCAACATTTCACACTCCTCTTCTTTCTTTCTCAACTCCAGTCTCAATCGCACTACTTCTTCATTCAATGTTTCCGCTACAGCCATTGTTCCCAAGTTAGTAAAAAGATAAGAGGAGGGAAAAATCAGTCAAACTACTTGTCACACTAATTGGGTATGGACTGCAATCCAATCCAGTCACGCTCCCGGTTTCAAAGTCTCACGTCCCTATTCGGGCGCCAAATGTAGCGGACCGAAAATATATCTCTAATCCCAATTGATAATCGATCCAACCCGCTTCCTACACTGTCCGGACATGAGAAATCGAGGGAGAATGAAACGGATTGTATATACAGTCCCTTTACTTACAAAAGAATACAGTTATATTTACAGCAATTTATATTTACAAGGGAAGTGTGCACACTTCAAAATGAGGCCAAATTCCCCAATCCAAATAGGATACCAAAAGAGAAATTTACAAATTTACTTATATATCTACACAAAACATAAAAAAAACACAGCAACAACCGAACGAAAAGGGGCACGCGCTATCACTTGTGTGCTGGAGGTGGGTGGTAGTAGGCTAACATAAAAGGAGGCAGGATTGTCAACCAATGCGGGTATGGTGGTCCAGGTGTCTAGCGAGGTATGAAAGCCCTCCATCTCAGGGCTGGGCGGAGCACTCGTCTAGAGAACCCTTCTTGCCGTCTGTTCTGTCCAAGGTTCCACTCTCTGTAGAAGAGATATATCCTCCGTTTATGACCCATTTACTTATACATGGAAGGGAAACTAATAAGTGGGCATTACCTGAGTAAATTTATCGACTAGCTTACCTCTAAATGTATATCCGCACAATCCTCAACATATAATCTTTTGATAAAAGATTATTTTAAACAAAGTACTATTTTGTTTTAATTATAGTGATATATCAAAACTAGCTACTATCTTTCCAGAATATGGCGCCTGGAAAGAAAGAAAAACATGGTAATCATTTTATACATAAAATAAACAAAAACAAAACAAACCCATTCCCATTCAGACACACACACACATTTTTACAGAGGGAGGGATAGGGTACTGAGAAAAGGGGTGGGAGAATGGCCCTTTTACACACACACTCACATTCGCTCCACCACATCATCAGCATACAATAACTTGAATTGCAATCCTGTTCTAAAATTCTGTGACAGCACTTCCAGGACCATAACAAAGAGCAAGGGACTCTAAATGTAATTTCATTTACCATCACCTGGTTTGTTGAACCTTCGAACATAGCTATTGACCATCATCAAAGTTTATCCTTTCTCTAACACGCTCCATAACTTTCATAACATGATCAAGGAGCTTTATGCCTCTGTAGCTGTCATGGTATGACATTACATTATATCGATTCCCTATTATATCTATGGGAGAGAGACCAATAACATAAAGGCGAACCGACAAGGGACGGAACGCCACAAGTTTCGACACGCAGAACAGCAAGAAAAGAGTGCAACGAGGTCAGGTAAAATTTGGGCAATGGCAAAGATCAAGGTTATTTAAAGAGGCATGAATCAATAGGCAAAATTAAATTGGTAAATGAGGGGGGGAATTACAGAGTTATACATCAGACTGAAGTTAAAAATTAATGCATTACAGAAGGAGACTATTCAAATGGGGAGGGTTAACTCAAATGGGTTGCTGAAGGGGAAGAGGGGTTGGCTTACGGAGGATTCCGGGTCAGACATCAGGGTAAGGTTTCCTGAGAATGTCTTCTGCAGGCAATAAACATGAGGGCGCTCAGAGCTTCTGAGCAGGAAGTGGACGTGATGACAGTTCTCAAAAGGGGTGGGAGTAACATCCGGTCCAGGGGAGGGTATTTTGGCCACCTGAAAACGAGGAGGGCTTTGACAGGAGTTGATGAGTGTAGTCGGAAAAATCGCTTGGTGGCGATTGTCAAATGGAATTACCACACTGGCTGGGTTAATTCCAACACACAAAAGTTCAGCCGTCACTTTGCTTTGTCTTTAGCACCTGACTTGGAAATAGGGGAAACTTCTTGGGTCTGGGTGAGACTCCTCAACTCTGTGTCTCCCACCTGGAAGACGAGCCCTATATATCTGAGGCTCCCCCTGCAGGGGTGGTGGAAACAGTGCTACTCTTGAATCTTCACGTCTAGGCGATTCTAACCTGCGAAGAGGTGGTCCGAGGTGGATGCGATTCGAGGCTACCGCTTGTGGATGGGGGGGGGAGGAGGCTTACCATTTTAAGCCTAACCAAATTCTAGAACCTTCTCCAGCGCATGGACGTCACTTCCGTGCTGGAAAAAAAATTCCATGTGGAATTCCCCCACAGTAGCTACCCCCTTCTAAGTGCATCATCTTTCCCCTTATACACATTCACAATTGGTTGTGCATTGGGGTCCCTAAGAGAGGTTGGCCTTCCACGGGGGCCTGCATGTCTTATTTTTTCTTACTGATAATTTTTTGATTAGCATATTAATAAGTTTTACTTTGTTTTGATAGCCCTGTTCTCATCAATGGCTGCTACAAAGGCTTCTTGTTGGTAACTTATTAATATTTTTTAAGATGATTCATAATTATCTCATTTTATAAAAGAAAGATAAAATATAAAAAGTTTATTTAGAATTGGATGGGTGATTTTACCTGTTTTCTTGGCTCCTATTTAAAAAGTTGGTTTTAATTATGTTTTTGTCCTTCAGATAGTTTTCATTTCAGTTGAATATGCTGTGAGTATGAAGGAGAGATTTAAACCTTTAGTAGGGAAAGTAAAATTGAAATGCTTTCATGCATATGAAGGTTTAAATGAGACATCCAAGATGAAAAGTAACTCAAGTTCCCGAGAAAGTTCCCCCATGAATATGAAGACCCCTGATATGAAATCTGATTCAGATGGTGATTCAAAAGACACTGGAGAAAATAGCGAAGATCTGTACAAGTCTTTGCTCAATGAAGAACCACTCACTGTACCAAGTTCTTCTCAGGAAAAGGGGACAATGACAGAACCCCTAATAAAAAAGAAAAACAAATGTTCTAGTAAATTAATTTCTGCTGGATTTCCTAATCTCCACAATGCATTTGATACAATTTCCAAAAGTAAGGCAGATAAAGTTCCAGCGATGATCTTATCTAAACCCTCAACAGAATCTGCTATAGTGAGTGTTGGTCAGGACTTGGTTGGATTAAATACCTCCCAGAGTAAAAAACTTAATACCTTTAAAGTCACTTCATCTGAGCAAGGTAATGTTGCACCTAGTCATGGAGAAAATTCTGCTAGAAAGGAGCTACCTTCCATTTTAAGTAGCCCAGGTAAAGGAACCTCATTGGGGAGAGAAAATATTTCACTTTCCAGTATGCCTCTGCTTAAATCTCAGGCTATATCTCAATTCAAAGGGTTTACTACTTTTAAAGGGAAGCAACAAAAGTTTTCTATATCAAGCATACGCTCAATCTGTGTGAAGGGAAAAAAGGTAAAAAAGAATATGTTTAATACAAATTTGGGGGAAGAATTGGGTCCTAAGGAGAGTGAAAGGCCAAACTCTGAGCATCCTTATTCCCATGCAACAACACCAGAGAAGGGAAGAAGTGTAAATATCAGTCATCCTGTAACAGTTGAGCCACCACTAACTGATACAGATTATCCACATTATGTCAGTAGATCAGTATTTGGGTCCCCAACATCATCTAAAAGCCCACCAGACATTATGTTACACAATGACAAGATCAATATTCTTCGCCAGATGAGCCAAGTATTTAATGATGAAAAATGCAAAGTGTTGACAAAACCTGAAGGAATAAAGACCAATCCATCTCCATCAAGTTCTTCATCTGAAAATAGCAACAACTCAAAGAAATTGCCCTCAGATGAATTAGATCATTCATTAAAACCTGTAGAGAAGCCTACAAAGACAGCTAGTGCCACCACTACCACTGTTACAACTACAAGTACTAGTACTACTATGGCTCCTTCAAGTGTAACTACATATTCTGCCCCAATTACACCAACTACCATTACTCCTGCACCAGTGTTGTCTGTATCTAAATCCTCTCTAGAAAATAAATGTCAAACTACACATGTTGAATGTGATGTTTCCAAGAAACTGGATGAGGGTCTTTCCCCTAAGAATCATGTTAATCCAGTCATTCCCAAGAAATATTCTACCAGGAATTCAACAAAAGAAGATGGCCAGGCATCTGTCATTATGCCAGATGTGAACCAATATAAAGATAAATTGGAAGAACCAAAAAATACACCTGTTCATCTGGTATCTAGTCATTCCTTGGAGAAGGAGGAATCTATCAAAGTGATGAGCTATATTGGTAGTAAAGGAGAAGATATAGATGTCATTGATGGGTTTACATTTTTTTCTTTTGTCAGTGAATCTGAAATGATCAGTTATTCTCCTTCAAAATCTTTGAAAAATTTAAAGCAGAGCAAAAAGCATGCAAAGGTCAAGACACCAATTAAAAATACCCAGCAAAACTCTCCATCTTCTACAAGTTCAATTACTGCTGATACTCCCAATACTCCAGCTCCAGATATATCTATGAAAATGTCTAATGGCATCAATAATCAAATTCCAGCTAAACTCACCTTGTCTGAATCTGCATCATCTCAACAATGTAAAGGGGGTACTCCAAGTCTTGTGAAACCAATTGCAGAAAATACTGAAGTAGACCAGCCTGATTTGGACAAAACTAAATTGGTTCAACACTCAGCCTTTGCAAGGTAAATTATAACATATTATCTAATTCTTATAGCTATACCATATGTGTCCATCTTGGCTGAGTTTCTATGCTTTGGACCTTTTATTGTGGAGCAGCAGCAGGTTTAAGGAGATGAGCACTCCTATTATCACAACTTAGCGATGAGGATATAGATATATTATGTGTTAATGAATCATGGATTAATGAAATAGAATTTAGTGACACTATAAGTGAATTTGATTTACAGAGCTATAATATGTACATTAGTCAAAGGACAGGTAGGATTGGTGGAGGAATAATTATCTATATAAAAAACAACATTGTTTCAAGTTTAAATACTTCAATAAAGCAGGATGGAGTTGAGTCACTTTGGATAGATATTAGGTTCAGTAAAAATAGAATGGTGCATTTGGGAGCTTTTTACAGACCCCCTGGGCAGACTGATGATATAGATGAACTAATGATAAGGGAAATAAGTAAGGGATGTGAAACAGATACAGTTATTATTGGGGACTTCAACTTAAACTCTGTGGACTGGGAAAATATGATAGGTAGGGATAGAACAAGTGGCAGGTTCATAGAATGCTTTGAGGATAATTTTTTGAATCAATTTGTTAATGAGCCAACGAGGGGGAACAATATATTAGATTTAGTACTTTCTAACAGTGATCATTTAGTTCAAGAATTGACTGTTGAGGAAGCATTGGGAAATAGTGACCATCAGATAGTTCGTTTTAACTTGGGAATTGAGAAGGGTAAAATAACCGAGAATGCTGTAAAAGTTCCAAATTTTCATAAGGGAGATTATGTAAAACTTTGAAGCTTGCTAAATTTGATAGACTGGGATGTAGAATTCAGAGGTAAAAATGCTTATGGGATATGGGATACTTTCAAGCATATAATAAATGTAGTCCAAGAGCAATGTATCCCAATGAAGGCCATTAGGAACAAAAGTAGGAAACCATTATGGTGGAATCAGGAGATAGCTAGAAAATTTTTAGAGAAGAAAAGTGCATACAAAAAATTACAGGTACAAAATAATATTCAAAATTTAAGTGATTATAGAATGGCTAGGAATGAGTTAAATAAGATTATGAAGAAGAACAAAAGGGTGTCAGAAATTAAATTAGCTCAGGATAGCAACAAAGATCCTAGAAAGTTCTTTAGTTACTATAAAACTAATAACAATTCTTGCAGAGTTAAAATAGGACCTATCAAATATGAAGGGGTTGTGAGAGAAACTGATGAGGAAATAGTTGCGGTACTAAATGGTCATTTTGCATCAGTATTTACAAAGGAGAAACTAAATAGTCTTATGTTTAGTACTCATGGGTCAGGGAAAGAGGTGTTTACTACCATTAGTGTGGATTGGAGGATGATAAAAGGACTAATAGGTGAGTTAAATACTTCCAAGGCCTCCGGCCCTGATAATATTCATTCTAGGATACTTAAAGAAGGAGTAGAAAGTATCTCAATTGCTCTGGAGAAGTTGTATACTAGGTCACTGGAATATGGAGAAATACCCGATTATTGGAAGAGAGCGAATGTAGTCCCTATTTTCAAGAAGAGAAGGGTAGTAAAGAGGATCCAAATAACTTTAGACCGGTTAGCCTAACTCCTGTAGTCTGTAAAATTCTTGAGAAAATAGTTAAAAAAGGGATTTGCCAACATCTAGAGAGGGAGGGGTTAATCAGCGATGCTCAGCATGGGTTTAGATCAGGTAGATCATGTTTGACTAACTTACTAGACTTTCTGGAGTTTGTAACAGATCAAGTAGATAAGAGAGAGAATGTAGATATAATTTACTTAGATTTTAGTAAAGCATTTGATAAGGTACCACATAGGAGACTAGTTCATAAATTAAAAATGATTGTGATATGTGGGGGTGTTTCAAATTGGATAGCTGAGTGGCTGAAAGACAGGAAGCAAAGGGTAGTGCTAGATGGTGTAAAGTCAGAGTGGAGGGATGTTATCAGTGGGGTTCCTGAGGGATCAGTTCTCAGTCCATTATTATTTGTCATCTATATAAATGATCTTGGGGAGGCAGTTAATAATAAAGTGTCAATTTTTGCGGATGATACCAAATTAGCAGCTGTAGTTAAAGATATTGATGATAATTTTAAAGTGCAGGGGGATTTAAATAAATTGTTATCCTGGGCACATAAGTGTAAAGTCAGAGTGGAAGGATGTTATCAGTGGGGTTCCTCAGGGATCAGTTCTCAGTCCATTATTATTTGTCATCTATATAAATGATCTTGGGGAGGCAGTTAATAATAAAGTGTCAATTTTTGCGGATGATACCAAAAAAGCAGCTGTAGTTAAAGATATTGATGATAATTTTAAAGTGCAGGGGGATTTAAATAAATTGTTATCCTGGGCACATAAGTGGCAAATGACTTTCAACCTTGATAAGTGCAAAGTTATTAACATGGGAAAAGATAATAGAGAATTTAACTATGAAATGGATGGGCATTGGCTGAGCTCAGTAGAGGATGAAAAAGATCTAGGAGTAGTAATAGATAAGTCATTAAGGTGTTCTAAGCAGTGTATTGAAGCAAGAAATAGGGCAAATAGAGTGCTGGGTTTCATTAAGAGAAATGTCGGTTACAAAAGTAAGGAGGTTATTCTTAAACTCTATAACTCTTATGTTAGGCCACATGTAGAGTACTGTATACAGGCATGGTCCCCACATTTTAGACACGATATTAACCTTCTCGAGTCAGTGCAACGGAGGGCAACAAAGATTATTCCTTCCCTGAGGCACCTTGAATATATAGATAGACTGAGGGTATTAAATATGTTTTCGTTCGAAAGGTGTGTGAGAGGGGATATGATTGAGTTGTTTTAAATTTGTTCTGGGATAGATACATTGGATGTTAGCAATTTTTTTCAGTTAGATGATGGAAATCGGACTAGACGTCACCACCCGAAAATTAAAAAGCAAGGCTTTTGGTTGGATTTAAGAAAATATTTTTTCACCAATAGAGTGGTAGACTTCTGGAACAAATTGCCTGGAGGGTAGTAGGTAGTCCAAATTTAAATGTATTTAAGAGTAGGTTGGATGAGTTTATGGGGAGGGAAGGTTGTGATGGTTCCTAAGTTTTGTATATATTAATATTGTTTGTATATATCTTTAGCTACATGATTTAGTTCTTGACAAGCCTTGATTAGTGATACCCTTGTTTCTGGATGTAATTTTCCTGGGAGTTTTGGTGCCTTAAAAAAGAGGCCGTTTGACTCGGATGACCTATGATGAGCCCTTGTGGCTTTTGTCATCTGCTATATTATATTGTGGGGGGATTTTGATTTTGTCTTCCCCTGGTGATGGTGCTTTTTGTGGGTGGGTTTTGACGGATGCGGATGACCTTTGATAGGCCCTTGTGGCTTTTGTCATCCGTGAAATTATGTTATGTTATGTTATGTTACTTATATAGGTTCAAAGGGAAATTTTTATGGCATTTTATTTGCAAACTTTGTTAGACATATCTCCATTGATTTTTTCTTTTAGAAGGAAATGGTCATGTACACTTCTTCCTATGCACATGTATTGCTATTCTTTCTCTTCTGCTCTTAAAGTTCCTCTAGACCATATATATATATATATATTTATTTATTTTCCTTCCCCTTGCATCTATTACCTTTAAATTCATTCAGCTTTTTTATGAAAGTGTAATGTAAATATTTTTAGAATAAATTAATTATTAAGCTAAACAATATGTTTACTATATTTAAATAAGCAGCTATATTTACAGTATATAGGTATAGGTAATATGTGTATAGTACTGTATGTATATAGTTCCATTATTATTATATTTATAGCTTTAGTGTATAGGATGCTGGCAGGTTTGGTATCAAATACACTGGAAAATACAGTATGTAACTTTCACATATTTTCTTTGCCTTTTTTTAAAACCTTTCTTCTAAAAATTTTTTTTTTGTTTAATTTAATTTTTCTTAATAATAAAAGGGTATATAATACCTATATTTCTTCCTATGCTTAGGTGTGCTTTTTTCTTCTTCTTGCCTTTGTTCTGTTTCTTATTTTTTGCCACTTTTTATTGTTTGTTTTGTTTTTTTGTGAATTTTAAAGTAACCTAGTACTAGGCTGAAATTTTAATTCTGGTGATTTATTCCCTTGATGTCAATCACTAGATTGGCACTGTTAACAAAATAGATCTTCCTATGCACACATTACTTCCACTCTTCATAATGATTTTTTTTTATCTTCATTTCAAATTTGTTCAATACAGGGTTTTTATTTCTATTTTTTTACAATTTTCACCTGTATATAGTTTATTAGAATTGTAGCTTATAGATCTTTTTATACTATTCATTCTAGCTCTCTTTATCCTTGTCCCTTCCTTCCTTCCTCCCTTCCTTAGGCCAGCTACCCTAATAAACTGACGATAGATTCTCACAAAGATCCAGGCTCTCCATGTATCTCCCAATTTGATTTGAGGTGCACAAGTGACTAGCATGTTCAGCATAAATATTGAACTGTCTGTGTCTGGTTCCTGGCAGCAGTGTGTGCAGATGTGGTTCAAGCATGCTAGTGCAGTATTTGTTTGTGTTTAGTTTTGAATGGTGAGTGGATAGGAAGGAGCCTTGCCATGATGATTTACGTGATGTGAGAGGGATATATATTTTTTATAATTCTTCTTAAAACTATTTTTTGTACAAAAGTTTTTGCATTAGTTTATTTTCATATCTCCTCAAAAGGGACAAAAAGTTATACAATTTAAGAGGGGGAAACATTTTAAACTTTTTTATAAATAAAATTAATTAAACATTTTTTTATTTATTGAATGTATATAATTTTTATTAATAACTGAATATTTTTTAATTTGTTAAATGGTTATGAATTCATATGGTAGTGCAATTTTTAGTCTACCCTGTATGAAATAGATTGTCGTAATAATTTTGAATTGCAGTAGAAACTGATTATTGTGATGCCTTTGGGACAGTGCCGTTGTGATAATATTGAACAAAAGATATGAAAATTTGGGTAAAACTCCGTTTTTCTTATGATTTTCAAAATACAGGAGAATCTCTATATTCATCTGCACTATAAATTCATCCACAATCCATTCCTTGATGGTTGAATATTTAATTTGAAAAATATAGAATAAATCTTTCTTAGCCCATTAGTCGCCGAGCGAATGCATTGAAATCTCCCTCAAACAATTTATCCTTGCTACCTCATTATGGAAAATAATAAAATAAAATATTTAAATCCTTTATTATAAATCAAATAATATATTCTACTTGCAAATAATTATTCTATTGATATAACATAAATATTATTAATAGACTTCTACATATTTAGAATTCTGATTGGAAATATTTGCTTGCTGCTCAAAATTATTTCTTGTTAACTTAAGAAATGAATTGTTACATTTTAGTTACCGCTTCTAAGCCAAGGCTATTTTATAGAAAACGTTGCTTATTTTTTATGTATAACTATTTTATATGAAATCATTTTTAAAATTTGGCGAAAAAAATGAAAAAAAACAACAAATTTTTACCTATTTTTCGGCTGAATAGGCTTTTACCCCTTAGTCCACTTTGAATAACATGCTGATTTTAATTGGATGATAAATGAAAAACAGTTGGCTGTCTGGCTTTATTCTGGAAGGTTGTCTTACAGGAATCTCCTGATTCTCATTGTAAGATTGGGATATAATACTAATTTGGGTGTTGGGATATAATACTAATTTGGGTGTGTAGTTTTTCTTGTATTTATTTAATACATCAATCACTGTGTAATAAATACATTAGTGATTAATACTTTTGGCAAAGATAACTGGCAGCAATCCTGAGCAACAATTTTTTGGGGGGTGAATGTTAACTTTTTCCTTAGTAAATTTCTGAGAGTATGGCTGTTTGTATAGATGGTGAGAGCATGCCGTTTGAAATTAGTGTGTATGTGGTGTGTGATGCATGTGGAGTTGAGAGTGAATGTAGCTGAATGCCGTGTGTGTTTTCTGGAAGGGGAGGTTAGGAGATTGAGTGGGGAATGTAAGAGGTTGAATGATTTGGTGTTTGAGGTGAGAAGAGATGCAAGTGTGCGATTGAAGCGTGAGATTAGTGCTAAGAGAGTGGAAGATAGGGCTAGGACTGGGAACAGTGTGGAAGTTGTGAGTGATGATGAATGGTGGGTGAAAATGGATAGGATAGATAAGTTTTGACAGATTAGGTGTTTGAAAAGAAAGGACATAGAACCTGTTAGGTTGACTAACAGATTCAATGTCCTGAGAGAGGAAGTGTGTGAAAGTGATTTGCCTGGTGTGATTGTGGATGAAAGCAGGGTGGGTTGTAGTGTGACAGAGCAGGAGGGAGGGTAATGTTAGGCCAAGACAGAATAGGAGAATGACTGAGGTGCTAGTGATGGGTGACTCTCAGATTAGGTATTTAGATAGGAAGTTGAGTGATAGCAAGTGGAAGGGAATGAGAGTTTGTCTGCCGGGTGCTGGTGTAAGTGATGTTTGTGATGTTTCTGGGTGTGAGAGGGATGCAGTTGTGATTATGCATGTGGGAGTGAATGATGTAAAGAAGGTGGGTACATGTGATTTACGTGAGCAGTATAAAAGGTTAGTTGAAATGATGAGTAAAAGCAGGGTAAAAGGTGTTGTTTCTGGTGTGCTTCTGAGATTGGATGTGGGGGTAGAATGGTTGTCGCGTGCAATTGGTTTGAATGAATTTGTGAAAGGACTGTGTGAGGAGTTAGGATTGGTGTTTGTAGATGTCTGGGGTGGTATTACGGGAATAGGAGGTTGTATGCGATGGATGGGCTCCATCTTAGTCGGGCAGGTGTTGAGGTTCTATGGGGGGAGGTGGATAGTGGGATTAGGTCCTTATGGGTGGGAAACTAGAAGCTGTTAGAGGTAAGGGAATAACAGGAATAGAGGAATAGCTAGGGGAGAGGGCATACTGATGCGTTATAGGGGGACTAATGCACAAGTGAATGAGCAGATAACTAGGAATAAAAAAGCACGATGCAATGAAGATGGGAATAATAAAAATTGCGATAACAGAGTCATGGCTTGATTTGGCAGGTAATCACTTTAAACCTGAGGTTGAGATTGAGGGCTTTAACATGTTCCATACAGATAGGAAGAGAGGAGGAGGGGTTATTATTTATATTAAAGATAATCTCCAGTGTTGTGTAAACAGTACAATTAAATTAGATGATAACACAGAGTCATTATGGCTAAATGTAAAGGAAGGTAAAAACAAGTTTGTCATAGGATTATTATACAGACCACCAAATCTTAGTAAGGAAGCTTCAAATCTTCTGTGGCAGGAGATAGAACGGGCATGTAGAAGTAAGCATGTGTGTATAATGGGCGATTTTAATTACAGAAATATAGACTGGGAAGCTCTTGTTGATGATCAGGAGGCTGAGGAATTTTTGAATGTTGTCCAAGATAATTTTCTGAGGCAGATTATTAACGAACCCACTAGAGGTAATAATATACTGGATTTAGTTCTGACAAATAGGGAAGAAGTTATTAAGGATACTGAGATTGGAGGAAATTTGGGTAATAGTGACCATTGTGAAATTAGATTCAAGATGAAATGGAATGGTATTGATAGTAGCATGAACAATGTTAAAATTCCTGACTTTAGAAGAGCAAATTATAATGGGCTAAGGACTTACCTGGAGGCAGTTGTACAGAACCAGGCAATGAAATCAAATCAGGAATAGATTCAATGATATCAGTTAGTGGAGACAATAATCACCAGGAGGAAGAAATTACAATTGAAGAGGAGTATGAAAGAATAATTGAGCAATTAATTACAGGTCAGATGATTAACATTCCATATAAGGAGATTAGGACTAAAAATAATGACGTAAAATGGATGACAGATAAAATTAAGCATTATATTGGCATTAAAAAGGGCATTTATAGGAAAATAAAAAATGGAGAGGATCACTTAAGGCAGAGATATAATGAACTAGCAAGAGATGTTAAAAAGTTAATTAGAGTAGCAAGGAGAAATTATGAAATTAAAGTGGCAAATAGGGCAAAGGAAGATCCTAAAAGTTTTTATCAATTATACAAAAGTAAGGTTAGAGATAAAATAGGCCCACTTATAGATTCCAATGGAGAATTAGTGAGTGATAGGGACTCAATGGCTGGAATGCTAAATGACTCTTTTCTCTAGGTATTTACACAGGAGGATACTCTAAATATACCTGAGGTGTCAATGATCTTTCGGGGTAATGATGAAGAGAAATTAAAGGATATCTTGATCACAAAGGAGATAGTGACAAAGGAAATTGATAAATCAAAAGTAATAAAGCACCCGGTCCTGATGAGGTCTTTCCTAGAATTTTGAAAGAATGTAAGGATGTGTTAAGTGAGCCCCTAGCATGCATCTTTAGAAAATCATTGGAGAGTGGCATTGTGCCAGTGGCATGGAAGAAAGCCAATGTGATACCTATATTTAAGAAAGGGGATAAAACAAATTATGTCTAATTACAGACCAGTAAGTTTGACATCAGTGGTAGGGAAAATGATGGAATCTATTATAGCAAGGAATATTAGAGATCACTTGGATAAGCATAAGTTGATAAAAGAATCACAGCATGGCTTTAGTAAGGGTAAATCCTGTCTGACTAATTTGCTGTCTTTTTATAGTAAGGTGTATGAAGCAGCAGATAATGATGAAAACTATGATATTTTATACTTGGACTTTAGTAAGGCTTTTGATCGAGTGCCACACTTACGGCTTCTGAGCAAAGTTAAAGCACACGATCGATTGCAGTATATTTAGGTGGATTCAGTCATGGCTTGGTGACAGACAGCAAAGAGTTAGTATAGATGGAGTTAAATCTGAGTGGGGGTGTGTTAGCAGTGGAGTTCCGCAAGGATCTGTTTTGGGTCCCTTGCTATTCTTAATTTATATTAATGATCTTGACATAGGTATAAGTAGTGACCTGAGTAAATTTGCTGATGATACTAAGCTAGGTAGGGCCATTAGGGCTGATTCTGATGCTGTTGTAATGCAGGAGGAATTGACCATTCTGTCCAATTGGGCCGAGAAATGGCAAATGAAGTTTAACATAGACAAATGTAGTGTACTTAGTATAGGTAGAAATAATCCATTGAATAGTTATAAATTAAATGGGAGAATTTTAGGGAGGACCAATTGTGAGAGGGACTTGGGTATTTTGGTAAGTTCAGACCTTCGTCCTAGAAAGCAATGCCTAAATGCTAAGAATAAAGCTAATAGGATATTGGGATTCATTAGGAGGAGTGTAAGCAATAAGAGTGCTGAAGTCATTCTAAAACTGTATCTGCCGCTAGTTAGGCCTCATCTAGACTATGCAGTACAATTTTGGTCACCATATTATAGGAAGGATATTGAGTTGCTTGAGTCTGTGCAGAGAAGGATGACAAAGATGATTGGTGTGCTAAGGAACTTACCTTATGGTGAAAGGCTCAGAAAACTAAATCTACATACATTGGATAGGAGAAGAGTCAGAGGGGAATTGAATGGGTAAAAGGATATAATAAAGGGGATCTGGGTAAGGTTCTTATACTTAGGGAACATGACAGGGATGTAGCAATGGGTTTAAGCTTGATAAGTATAGGTTTAGGAAGGAGATTGGGAGGAATTGGTTTACAAATCGTGTGGTAGATGAATGGAATAGGCTCCCTAGACATGTGATAGAAGCCTCCTCTCTGGGTAGTTTTAAGAATAGATTATATAAATATATGGATGAAGCTGCTAGATGGGACTGACTTTTTTTTATGTACATATGTATATATTTTTCTAAGGAGTTGGGAGATTATATTTTGCGGTTGCATGAATGGACATAATCCTCTGGATGCATTTTATGTATATTGTAGATTAGGTCTGACGAAGTCCTGTAAAGGGTGACAATGTTGATGACTTTTCTCTGGTAAGAAATCTTTTGTGTGTTGACTGGAACAGGAGCTGCCAAGTGTAGGCCATGAATAGTCTTTTGCAGTCTCCTTCTTTTCTTATGTTCTTATAAGTCTATTGAATAAACAAAAAGAAGGAAGTCCTCAAAAACTGCCTGCTTAGAGTGTGTCAACCATAAATCAGCCCCCTTTTTTTGTGGCCTCTTTAGGATGCAGCCTATAAATCTCTGTTTACAAACAAAGAAGGGCTGACCTAAGCTATTTATGTATTTTAATTAGATGATTACTCACTAACATAAAGAGTTTGACAAAAAAAAGATGAATTATCATAATAATCAGGGCAAATACTAGTCTAAAAGTAAAAGGCCATCAGTTGGGCGGCGATTACCTAACACTGAATCGAGGATCTCTGAAGGCCCTCAGGTGACTAATGGGTTAAAGGAATTAACCTAAATTGAAATAATCCATTCATGGCCCCTAAATGTTACCCAGTATGAAAGATATATGATCAAAATACATAAATTTGCTATAAAATAACTGCTGGTTCCTGGTGTATTTTCCCAGGTCATCTTGTTACTGCTTTGTCTCAAAATATTTTTAGTTATTAATTTTTTTTTTCATTCAGCAATGACCTGGAACAATATTTAACAGAACATGCTCAGCTAAAGATCAGTTTTCCAATCCCAAAGTGCAAGTAAGTCTTACACTTCTGCCTCTGATTTTTACTTAAATTTAAAAGGAATTTGCCTCCCTAATGAAATGATGGCATTACTTATTAAAGTCTTGGGTAGTTATATTCATAGCAAAAAAGCCTTCAACTAGTACCTGTGTATTTATTTCTTTTATACTTGCTGGTCTTTATCAATTTTCTAATCTGCTTCCCTGTCTGACTATCTAATATTGAGATTTGCTTGAGGATACCATTTAATTTTTACTTACTTTTACTTGGTAGCCTCCCTGAGTCCCTATCTCTCATTCATGAGGCGGGCAGCCCCCAGGAATGCCAGCACATCCCAGGCGGCTCCATAAGTCCCTGAGTGAAGAAAGAGGATAGTGTGTGTGTATATTGCACATGTCTAAGGCTGGAGCAATCCAGGTGGTGTTTTATATTTGGACCTTGATTGCACCTGGTGTGTATTGGTGTTTGGTTGAGGTTTATTCTGTTTTTGTACTCTTTTAGGATGGGAGTGTGTCTCAATTAGAGGTGGGATAGGATTACTCAGTGTTCTGTGGTGTATATAGGAGGGTTGTTCATTAGGATGTTGTTTGTACATCTGCTGGTGTGGGTGTATGAGTGTTCTAAAGGTTGTGCTGAGAGGGAGGGGTGCATGTGTTTGTGTTTAGCTGAGCTTGGTAGTAGTGTGCAGGGATTCTTTTTTTGGCCTTGTTGGTGTTCGGAGTGTGGTTGATTGAGTGCTCAGCTGAAGCATTTGGTTCCTATCATATCTATGTGTACTCCTCTGATTGGTAAGAGTTTAGTTTCTGCATTGTGTGTGATGTGAGTGGTTTACCATGTTGCTTATCTGTTCTGAATGTCATGTGGGTGTCTAGTGTGACTCCTAGGAGGGTGGGAGCTTTGTTTTAGGTAGGGCTTATCTATTTAATTTGATTTGTGGATGCTTGGCAAATTCATTTGTTGGATGTAATGGAGTGTTAGAAAGATTCTTTGAAAAACTCCTTGGCAAGGAATGATGCCCAGCCCCCAGGACCTGATGTTCTGTCTGTTGTCAATTTTTACTTTATACTAACCACCATTTGTCTTGACTTATCAAATTTAAAAAAAATATATATATTTAGACATGTGAGATCAACCAGTGGTCGGAACCATCATGTCTGGGATCTTGCTCAAATTTTGCTATCTAAGAGAGTTTTTGATGCTGATTCCAACAGTGCAACTCTTATTTATTTACGCTCAATGGTTCTCGAAATACAGGTGTGTCCATTTCTAGACAGGGCTGTGGGGCCCCACACTTTGGAGGGCTATATCTCAGAAACTTTTAAGGTAAACCCCACAATATTATATATTATTGGAATCAGCTTGAAAAGCTCTTTTAAATGCTGAAAAGTACTAATCTTTTGAACAATACCACAAAAATTGATTTAATTAATTTAAAAAAAATGTTTCAGGTCACTCTGATATTTTAATTATGGTGACTTATGGCCTTGAATGCAGTCTCCAGATGTGCCTGGTAAAAATAATTTGGTGTATACAGTGTGTTGAGGCTAAATTTTGCAATTTTTAATGTCTCCTTTTTCAGAAATAGTTTACTGCCTCAGTGAACAATCAAAAACATTGGATTGCATACAGAGTAAAGTTTTAGTTGAGAAAAAAGCTGACATGGAGGGCCTGGAAGCCATGGGAATATTGAAAAAGAGTTTCCTGCATCATGATGAGTCATGGTAGGTATCAAAATGATGTTATAACTGCTGCTCAATGCTCGCTGACCACTGTTAAAGGCTGTAATATGTAACATGGACAGCTGCAACAGAGCCTATGAAGCCATGTACAGCAAAAAGGATCACTGCATTCTTCTGCATCCACACATCAGAGAGAGAGAGAGATGGAGGTTTGAGTCACCACCATGAACATGGCCCTAAATAAGGACCCTCACTACCACTCATACAAGAGGAGCAAGGGACAAATTCTGACAGCCAAGGCAAACCGTTTGATAAAATTGAAGAATCTTTTAACAAGCTGAAGCATCCTGTTGAACAGGGATGATCGGGTTATTCTCAGATGAAAAGAACTTCTCCCAAGTCATTTAGGTTCTCAAAGCACTATCTAGGCCAGTGGTATTCAACCTTTTGATGCTTGCACACTCTTGCCAAGCTTTTCAGATTTTCTGGCACCCTTATTAGAAGTGCTCTTCCTCACATGGCAATGGTTCTCAACCTGTTTCATATGGTGTTTTATTCAAGCTGTCAACCTTTCCAAGTTAATTTTTATCAATTTTAATGCTCCCATAAGTATATGAAAAATATATATATATATATACTCTGATAGTGTTTTATTAATAATAATAAAACAGAACAGCATACGATGCAAAAATGTGATTATCAGTAGTAAGATAGCAAAATATACCACAATATGAGCCATGCATTTTTCATTGGAAACCTGAAATGGCTGCTTGGAACACAAACTCTTAATATTAGGTCTAATTGTTGATAATGCTACTCGCATTTTGTCCTCAAAAGATAAAAGTTTATTTCTGGATTTAGATTTAATTGTTGCCATGGCAGAGAATGCCTGCTCACACAAATACGATGTGGAGAAAGGTAAAAGTAGATATGTAGCCTTTTCAGCCAAATTTGGATAATCCTCCATTAGTCCATGCCAAAACATAGCCATTGATTCCTCACTCTTCTCAAATTTGACTTTTAGAAAGGAATCAGCACTGATCAATAAATTTATCACATTCTATTGCTGTGAAGTCTAGTTCCTCAGCCCTGTCAGCCAGTTCGAAGGGTGATACAATCCATTGAGATTCTTTGCAGAACAGGAAGGGAAATAAAAATCAACTGCTTTTCTCAGCCAGAGCAAGTGATGTAGAATGAGATCTTTGAGATGTCCAATAGTATTATTTCCTGCTTGCTTAAAAAGAGAAGGAAAGTTTGATAGGTCGTCTTTTTGAACAGCTGACTTCCATGCATCTAACTTTCTCTGGAAACCTTTCATTTTGTTACTTGATGTAACTATTGTCTCCATTTTCCCGTGCATTAGGAGATTTAATTCATTAAGCTTCATGAAAATATCCACCAAGAATGACATCTTCAAACACCAAGTATGATTTTGAAGCAGATTGAGGAATGCATCTTGCTTCTTCCATTCAAAAAATATTTCCAGTTCATCTCTGAGTTTGAGAACCCAGTTCAGCACACAACTTGGGGAACGCCACCTTACATCAGTATGCAACACCAGTGAGATATTAACTGCACCCATATTCTGGCATATCTTTTGAAAAAAAAACAATATTTTAAGGGCCAGGATTTTATGAAATTCACCATCCTGGCAGTCTGGTTCAAAACTTTATTTAGCTCTTCACTACATGTTTTTGCAGCCAAATGCTTCACTGTTCAGGGAACAGGGGGTTGTAATAATACATGGATTTTCTTTCAGTGCTATGGTAATGAACCCCTTGTACTTCCCTATCATCGATGGTGCACCATCAGTACATATGCTACGACAGTTTTTCCATGAAAGACCATGATCACTGAGATACCATGTTAAGGTTTCAAAAATGTCCTCTCCAATGGATGTGGTATGTAGTTCTATGCAATACATAAACTGCTTTACGACTCTTTCATCAATGAATCTGCAAAACCCACGCAATTGACATTTACTAGCTATGTCCGTACTCGCCTTTCCAAAGTAAATTTTGCATTTGATACAATCTGCTGCACAACTTGTCCATTGATATCAGCTGAAAGTTCAAATATCCTACGACTGAGTGTGCTATTGGAGAGGTACTTTAGAAATCTGAACCTGAGCTTCTTTGCCAAGCATTGTTTCAATAATTATGTTACATGCAGGGATAATAATATATTCACCAATTGTATGAAGCTTCATTTTCATTGCTATCAGTTCTGCTACTTTAAATGAGGCTTCAATTTCAGTGTCAGTTATGGTTACTCTTTTGACCATTTTACTAGCTGCCCTTCTAACAAATGAGAAAAATATTGCATGCCTTTCTGTGACACACTAGTGTGTTTGGTAGTGAGGTGCTGCTTCAGCTTGCTAGGTACAATGGCTGAGTGTATGTATCTCCACATACCACACACACAGGGTGAGGATTATCTTCATCATTGTTTGATACAAAACCATGTGCTAAGTAGTAATCATTATATGCCCGTTTCTTTATAAGAGGGGCTTTCACCTTACTACATTTTGACCCAGATGGACGAGGAATGCTTTCATTATTTGAGGTTGAATCAACTAGCAGTGACCACTGGAGTGACTATTTGATTTTCATCTTCTTCCTTGCATTTTCACTTCCTCAGTACAAACTTATTCATAGTTATGAATCCTCTCCTATTCTGCCACAGAAAACTGCCAAAACAAAAAAAACATTCATTATTCTCCCTTCCTCAATTCAGGGCTCAATGAACTTTGTGTGTATGCACATAAGATCATACATTATTCTGGGGAGACACTGAGTGGTATGTATATGGGTGTTATGTATGTGAGAGGCGAGAGAGCCAGCTCATCATAACCTGCATGTGAGGAAGGCGGAGAGCATCTCAGTACTAATAAAGGAAATATATATTATTATTATGACAATGGGTATTGAATGTGGTGAGGCTGTGTGTATGTGTGGGATTCCCAGTGTATTCTGCCATCACGTGACTGTGTATGTCTTCCATATCAGTTGGCAATTTGTGTTTGAAACATTCTCTAATGGGTAAATCTCAATTTATGCATTTACCAGTATAATATTTTGTTTATATTCAAATTTTTCCTGAATCTCGCTGCCCCCCTAGGTGCTGCAGTACACTGGTTGAGAACCTCTGATCTAGATGCTAGAAATAAGGAAAAGAGGATTGTTGGCTTTATCACTAGAAATGTTAGTTATGAGTAAGAAAGTTATTCTTAACCTCTATAACTCATTTATTAAGCCACAATTAGATTATTAGACTCAGTAATGGTCCAGAGTGTCTACTGCCCTTGGAATCCTTGAAGTCCTTGCAAAGCCCTTGAATTTATTTTTTGCCTTTGAAATCCTTGAAAAGTCCTTGAATTTGATGAAAAAGGTATATGGACCTTGAATTTTAAAAATAAATCATTGAGTGATTTTTCAAATTCACTATTTATATACTTTTTAATGTCTATTAGGAAAATAGTAATATTTAAGTTAATTCCTCACTAATGTGAGTGAATATATATATGCTTTGGATGCATTGTATTTTATGCTCGCTATACTTTTGTGACTGTTGCTTGGATACCTTGTTCTTATTTCTTTGCACTGGTGAGTTGATTTTGGTTATGCTTTGCTTATAACCCATTTTTTCCTTAAATACCTCACCTTCATCAATGTCCCATAATTTTTATTGCACTTTATTTTTTTGCTATTCTATGTTGCATAATTTTACTTGTGTGGAGTACAGGTGGCTTCATTCTTGAGTTTTTCTAAGCAGAGGAAGAGTGGAAGACTTGCTAGAAGCTTTTAATGAAGGGGTATTGAATCTCAACCAATAAAAAATTATTCAGGTATCAATGGACCGCCCGAACGTTAACCATGTTTCTGAGGCTGTTGAATGCTGAAAGAAGTGGCAATTCTCTTCCTCTACTTGATTGTGGCACATGCTCATTGCATGTAGTTTCTGGCAGCTTCAAGTTTGTGATGAGAACATTTTTGGGGAATGTTGGCAAATTTTTGTCTACATTATATTATGTTTTCAAAGATTCTCCAATAAGATGAAAATTGTTTTTGCAAGCAAATGAAGTTCCTATGAAATTTTGCTCAACAAGATGGGTAGAAAACACAAGAGTTGCACAAAGGGCGATTAGTTTTCTACCCAAAGTCAAGATATTTGTTGAAACAATCAAGAATACTCACAAAGAACCAAAAAGTGCATCATTTGTCACAGTGAAAAAGGCTCTGTGCAATAAGCTTCTATCTGCTAAGATTACTTTTTTTCTGAAGATTTCATCGGAATTGGAAGGATTTCTGGTCTGGTATCAAACTGACTCCCCAATAATGCCATTCCTTTATGAGGATTTGTGTGCCATGCTGTCGACTCTCTGGCTACATTTTATCAAGAAAGACTTAGTTGAGGGAAAATCAATCAAGCAGCTGAGTTGTCTGGATTTAACCAATCCATCTCACCAATTACCTGCTGAAAAAGTGGATCTCGGCTTTGCTGTTAAAGAAGAGATTAGAAAAGCTCAAGAACAACTGGCCAACACTGACATTTTTTCAGTTTTGGAAGGAAGCAGTGAACTTCTTCATAGCTGTAGTAAAAAAAAATCAACGAGAGGAGCCCTCTTAAGTATTTGGTTGTTAAAGGCTTCAGCTGTTTGAATCCAAATGTGGTGTTGAATGCATCAAAGTACAAATCCAGGATTGAGATACTTCTGCGAGAACTTGTGTATAGAAAAACTGTCCGGAAAAGCTGCTGATGACATCAAAGCAGAGTAAAAGTGATTTGTCACTGACAATAATGTCTGCAAATGGAAAAACTGTCCGGAAAAGTTGCTGATGACATCAAAGCAGAGTAAAAGTGATTTGTCACTGACAATAATGTCTGCAAATCAAATAAAAAGTTCTCCAGAGAAACTCATCTTGATGCTCATTTTGAGCACTTATTCCTGGTATCGTTTTCAAGGTAACCTTCCTCTTCAAGAGCTTTATTTATGAGATATTGTGCCTCATTCATGGGCAAGCAGCTGTCAAATGGGGTTTCAATATTAACAAAGAAATCTTAGTTGAAAATCTTCAACAGAAGTCTATGATTGCTCAGAGAGTTGTACACAATACCTTGGTTGCAACTGAGAAGCCGTTAACTGAGTTTAAAGTGACTAAGTCACTTATGCACGCAGTTAGGAATTCTTCTCACCTGTACAAATAAGATCTTGAAAAGAAAAGGAAGCAGGACAAAAGTCTTACAGACATGGAAGCCAAGAAAAGACGAACTGATACTCTGATCAAAGAAAAAGAAGATGAGAAAAAAGACTAAATATGGATTTTGGAAGCAAAAATGAGTCTTCTTGATAAGGAAATTGTAACTATCAAGCATGATTAAATAAAAAATAAAATTAAAAGGTAACCTCTGAATCATGAATGTTCATTCTGGCTGTTTGTGGGGGTATTAGGATAAGTTATGACAAGTCAGGACCTGCAGTCGCACGCTCCTGCCTCATCTATTTAAGAAGCAGTAGCTGATCGCAGATCATCAGTCACAAATTTTTCAACAATGGAGAAGGTTGAGCACTGCGCAGTGATCCAATTTTTGACCAAGGCAGGCAAGAATGCAAAAGAGATCCATGAACGGATGGTTGCAGTGTACACCGACACCGCCCCTTCCTATACAACCATTGCTCACTGGAATAGGGAGTTCTGCCATGGTCGTGAGTCCCTTGAAGATAACCCCCGTCCAGGACGCCTATCAGACATGACCAACGAGGACAATATGGCCCGTGTGGAGAGGAGGATCCTTGAAAATCAAGCAAGAACTTGGAATATCACATGGAAGTATTATCAACATCATCCATGACAATTTGGCCATGACCAAGGTCTCTGCCCGTTGGGTCCCTAGAAACCTCACACCCTATGATCGACTTCAATGTCGTCAAAGTCCACAAGGCCAGAGTTGCACAAGCTGCCCTGCGCGAGTGCGGATTCGAGGAGCTCAACTATCCCTCCTACAGTCCAGATCTGGCCCCTAGCGACTACTTTTTATTCCGCCAGCTCAAGACTGAACTGTGTGGATGCCGGTTTGGGGACGATGAAGATGTTCAGCTCACCGTCCAGGAGTGGATTGAACAGCAGTCGGGAGATTTCTGGTTGTCGGGAATTCAAAGCCTCAGGGATAAGTGGCGCAAGTGCATTGAAGTCGAGGGTAGTTATATTTAAAATGAATAAAAAACTTTTCCTCATATCTCGTTTCCTTTTTTCTGAATTGCAAAACTTATTGACTGCCTCTCGTATGCTTAGTTCTAGACAAAATTAATTTGCTACCTACCATTGAATTACAATAGCAGGGTGTTCAAGGAATTATTTCTTTGACAGTACATATGACACGTTAGGTGGAAGAAAGGCCTAAGCCACAAAATTCGAAAATGGCATTTTTCACAGATAAGTTATCCTTATAACTTAGTTTATCGTTATACTAAATATGAGAGTCTAATTCGAACTAATTCATATCCAAATTTCAACAATGCCTTGTGATGGTCAGTTCGGACAAATTGAAAAAAACAAAAAAAACAACTAGTATAATGATATTATTTATACAAAGAAAGATTATGTAAAAGCAATAACTACGTCTGTTTCTCAGCACTTTAAAGTTGTAGAACTTGAACAAAGTAGTTTTTTCAATTTTGACGTTTTACAAGAGTGCATTGTCAAAAGGAAATCAAACGCAATTAAATTTGTTGATGCAAGAAAATTTGTTTTGGATCATCAATACAAAGAAGGGTACGTAATTTCCTCTAGACTTCAAACAAGCCCACACAGTAATAGTCATTCTGTCAGGCTGCAAAGAGGAAGAAATTCTTACAGCTGCAATTTGTTCAATTTAGCTTGTGAGCCACTGCCTCCAAAGTATTCTAAGATGCTCCCAATAACAAAGGAAAAGAAAATTGATATCTAAGAACTTACAAAATTAATGCCAACAGACCCTGTAAGGGGCGCTGCGATTTGCCATCCTGGCCGCCGTGCTGACAGGATCCAGCGCTCAAGCCGGCCCTAGCTTAGCCTCTCTTCCTTCCTTCAGATAGCCTGTATTTCTCCCCTACTTCGTCGCTTTTCATACAACCTCTCCCACAACTTTCTCTGGTCAGCCTCTAATTTCACAGGGTAGATGCTGACCTTCTTCTCAAGCCATCCGTCCCGGATCGGGGCTGAGGGGGGAGGGGACAACGTTCCCTAACCCCTGAGCTCCGGTTTGGAATGGTTTTTTTTTTTACAACCTGCTTCATCCCCACCCATACCTTCCTTACTCCTCTCCTACGCTTACGGGTGAAGGGTACTCCACCTGACCCCCTTCTCTGGAAGTGCTTTCGGGCACCTCCCTATTTCCAGCGGCAGTCCCTCCTTTTCTTTCTAAGGGGACTGCCAAGAAAGCCAGCAGGCAGCCCATAGCCAACCGCTCCACACCGAAGCGGCTCGGTAGGGCAAACCCCCTTAGGGGGGAGAAGGAAGCCAGGCCCCTTCAGTCACTTCCCTCCAAAGACCTGCCGGCAAGAATATTAAACCTTGCCAGGGTCAAGGCCTGTGCCTCCACACACAAGACTGGTGACACTGCCAAGGGGAGCTGCGATGTCCTGGGAAGGGATGGCCAACTGGAGGCCCCTCCTGTGATAGACATGGTCCTTGAGGAAACCCAGCGTCAGACGTCAGGGCCTTCCATGGGGGGGAATCCAGGCTCGGCGTCAAACACTGAACCCGAATCCGCCCCTATGCAAGGACCTGCTCAAATGGCTAGGGTTTCTGAGACAGTACAAGGAGGGGAGGGATCTCCTCCAACAGGTGCCCCTACGACTACCAGGACCTTCTCCATTTCTGAGAAGGACCTGGCTGAGGCTGGTCCATCTGGCCTGGGGGCTTCTGCTGGTGGAGGTGAGAAGCGGGTTCATTCCCTGCCCTCCTCTCCAAAAAAGAAAAGGACGCAAAAAGACAAAAAAGACAAAGAATACTCGGGTTTCCTCTCAATCCGCAAGGGCTGCTGGGATGGATGGGTCTGCTGCCACTTTGGCAAGGAACCAAGCCAAGATCGGCAAATCCGCCCCCTCTGCCACCCCGGTTGTGGAGCCCCTGACTAAGACGAAAAGTGCACAGGGCGTTCCTCTATTACATCGGGTGCCCGGATCCAGAGGTTACCTGGCGTTTTTGAGCCCGCTGGCTTCAAACGCTTCCTTGTTATTCGATCCACTGATGGCACCATGTTGTCCAAGGGCAACATGATCCATCAGAGGAGAGGATTAGCTAGTGCAATTGGTAGAGAGCCGAAGGTGACGCATTTCTCGGACGGGAGCCTTCTGGTGAATGCGGCGAATCCTGCCGAGGCGGCCAAGATAAGTGCTCTTCAAATACTTGATGGCACCCCGGTGAGTGTGATGCCACACTCTACCATGAACTTTGTGAAAGGAGTAGTTTATGCGAGGGAACTCATTGACTAGTCCATTGAGGACATCACCTTAGAGCTGGACGACCATGGGGCGGTCAAGGTCGAATGTGTGATGAGAAAACAGGGAGGCGCCGCGACTGTGACAAGCTCCCTGAGTCAGTGCTTGCCGGTTGGTACCGCTACCGCGTGAAGGCATTTGTGACACTGCCCGCGGCGGTGCTATTACTGTCACCGCTTTGGCCATACAAATCGTTCTTGTAGACGTGCAAAGCGGGGTCACCCGAAGTTTGTGTAAATTGCTCCAAGACCGCACACGATAAGTCCAAATCGTGTGTGGCCAAGTGTGTCAATTGCAGAGAGCCGCACCCCGCTTCTTCGAAGCATTGTGGTGCATATCTCCTTGAGAAAGAAATCCTGACCATTCAGACTTAGGATCGACTCTCATTTCTTGAGGCTAAAGACTTGGTCCTGGCGCGCCCGGCTCTGCCTAGGACGTCATTTGCCTCAATAGTTAGAAAGGCACCCTCTGCTCCTGGCCGATCCAGGCCAACGAGCACAGTTTTTTCTGCGCCCATTCGGAGCCCTTCTGCGGGCTCTACTCAACCCGGGTGCTCACCTTGTAAAGCTGGCAGCAAAAAGGGTTCATACCTAACCCTGGCTAAAACCAGGGCTCCCCCCTCTTCCCCCAGCATGACCGTTTCCCGTAAGGCGAAACGGCCACGCGCCTCCACCGAGTCGTTAGACTCACAGGAGGCAACACCCCTGAAGTTGGTCGCTAGGCCATCTTCCGGGTTTTCTAAAGCTGTCCCCCGAAAGGAGGACAGCAACAAAGGAGTTTCGGCTCCTTCGCCCATGCCTAGAGGTGGAGCGAGTGGCTCGGAGAGGGTGGTTCCTCGAAAAGAGGGACCCCGCCTCCGAAGCCGCAACGCCCGCCTAAGTTTTCGAGTTGGAGGGAGGAAAAGACTTGCATGGCGAGCCCAACCTCCCCCAATAAGTCCTCGAAGGCGACAGCGCTTTGTCCGGCAAACAGCGCCCGGGGTTATTTCCCCGGGAAGCGTACAGCCATTCCCGTGAGGGTCTTCTCTTCGAAGAGGGTCCCCGCATCTCATCCGAGCTAGGCCAGGAGGGCATATTCCTTCAATGGAGTTGCCATGTCCCCTGAGCCAACTGGGAAGAGCTGCGGAGGCTCGTCTCATCCCGTTTCCCGTTAGCTATCTTTTTGCAGGAGACCATGCTAGGCGCGTGCCTCCTGCCCGCCCTCCAAGGGTATAAGGGTCTTGCGACCCCACCACCGCGGGATGGCCTGACTGGGGAATGCGCAGTTTACACCCGGCATGATTTCTCCGTTCTTCCTTTCTCTTTAGATACCTCCTTTCAGGCAGTGGCTGTGCAACTGCTCCTGGATAGGAGGTATACTATCATTTCTGCGTACATTCCACCGTCAGCTGACTTCGACGCTGGGGACTAACGCCGCGTCGTGGCACGGTTGCCGAGGCCCTTTCTCTTGCTTGGAGATCTGAACGGCAGGCATCCTCTCTGGGGAGATTACTCAATAAATCCCAGGGGACAAGTCCTTGCCGATCTGATCGAAGAGCTTGAGTTTACGCATCACTGTCCGAGAACCGCTTCATTTTCTTGCCTTGACCTATCTTTGTGCTCTTCGGATGCACAGCCTGATTTTGTTTGGCGGGTTGTCGATTACCTCGATGGTAGTCATCACTCCCATTCAATTATCATTTTCAGGGCCACTGCCCCCTGAGAGCCCACCTCGGTGGTGCTTGGCGCGGGCGCGGTGGCCTGCATTTCAGGAAATGACTGAATTCTCTATCTCAGTCGAGGAGTTTAGGTCGGTAGATGAGGCCGTTGAGTTCTTTTCCGGCAACCTCATCGCCGCAGGCCTGACTACTATTCCTAGAACGTCTGGCCGTTTTGCACGCCGAACACTACCATAGTGGTCGGCCGAGTGTGAGACGGCCCTCAAACAGAAGCGTTATGCCTACATGCGCTATAAGCGCCGCCCGAACCATTTCACTGTCGCTGAATTTCGTCAGGCTAGGGCTAGATTCCGGTATATTACGAAGCACGCCCGCCGCTCTTCTTGGCGGGCATACGTCTCTTCACTTAACGGGAAGACTCCTTTAGTAGAGGTGTGGAAGCTAGTCAAAAGATTCGGGGCAAGTTCTTGCAGGATCCCCCTCCCGTTCTCCAGGATAATGAGACTGCAATCTCGGACCCCGCGTCCGTAGCGGAATCCTTAGCGACCGCTTTTTCCGCATTCTCTAGCCGGGATGCTGCTCCGCCAGCATTCAATGCACGTCGTGATGTCGCGGAAGGCCGCCCGCTGGATACCTCTAGAGGCGGAGAACCTTTCAAAGATAAGTTTACTGTGAGTGAGTTGCGCTCCGCTCTCGCTTCATGCGCGGACACCGCCTATGGTCCGGACGATTTCCCGTACGCCATGCTTCGACACCTGGGTGAGCGAGGCATGGCCGTTCTGTTAGATTTGTTGAACAGGATCTGGGTGGAGGGTCTTCTCCCAGATTCCTGGTGAATCGCTACTGTGCTCGCCTTTCGCAAACCGGGGAGAGATAACTCTTCTCCGACCGGTTTCCTCTCAATTTCTCTAACCTCTTGGGTGTGCAAGTTGATGGAGAAATTGGTAAATGTTAGATTAGCCTTTTTCCTGGACAGCGGAGGCCATCTGTCTTCTGCACAGTGCGGCTTCCGCAAGTTCCACTCCACGTCGGATGCTCTGCTCCGACTGGAAAATGCCGTCTGCGAGGCTTTCCTTCGTAGACAGCACTACGCCACGGTGTTTTTCGATCTGGAGAAGGCCTATGATACCGCATGGCGATACGGTATCATGGAGACTCTCCACACGATGGGGGCGAGGGGACGCCTCCCAATGTTTATATCTGAATTTTTGCGAGATCGTCGATTCCGCGTACGGGTGGGGGGAGCCCTCTCCGGCCCAATGGAGCAGGAAGATGGTGTCCCGCAGGGAAGTGTCTTCAGTGTCGCACTATTTGCCCTGAACATCAACGGCATCACCTCGGTGCTGCCGGAAGATGTTCTCGCTAACGCTCTACGTTGACGACCTTTCGATTTCGTTTGGCGCGGCCCAGATGCCAACTCTGGAGCGTCGTCTCCAACAGGCATTGAACCGCGTCTCTCGCTATGCCGAAGCGCACAGGTTTCGGTTTTCTTTGACCAAGACTAAGGTGGTGCACTTCTGCCGCCATCCACGCCTCACCAGGGAGGCTCATATTCGCAGCCTTAGGGTCTCTTGTACCGCGCCATGGATATTCTCCGTTCCGTGGCGTTCAACACTTCGGGTGCTGATAGGGCTACTGCTTTACTTTTCTACCGATCCTTTGTTTGTTCGAAGCTCTACTACAGATGCGAGTTTTATGCATCCGCAGCCGAGCGTTTATTGCGGAAGGTGGATTCGATCCACCACACCGGCCTTCGCCTTGCGACCGGTGCCTTCCGCACTTCCCCCATTGAGAGCCTGTTGGTCGATACTGGGGAGATGCCACTCGCTCTGCGCCGCGTGCAGTGCATCAGTCGCCTGTACGCGCGAGCCCGGCGCCCCCCTCAGTCGCCAACAGCTCTCACTGCATCCGCAGCTGATCTCGACGGTGCCTATGCCGCCAAGAGACGCCAGTCATACCCTAAGCCCTTTGGGTTTACGTCCAGGAAACTCCTTCGAGAGCTAGATATAGCTGTCGGGCAGGTGGCGCCCCTGGCTCTGCCCAGGACGCCACCCTGGAGGGTACCACATTTGGCTATTTGTCGCTACGCCTCTGCTCCCAAAGCTTGTACGGCGCCGGGAGTATTGCGTTCGAACTTTTTGAAGCGCAACTCGTATCACGCTGGAACCGTGCCAATGTATACGGATGGCTCCAAGTCCCAAGAGAGGGGCTCTGCCGGGCGCTGCGTCTGTCTTCACGGGCGAACTGGTGGCAATACCCCACTCGGTACGGGAGATTACGCGACGTGCCCGGTTCGGAGACCGGATTGTGATCTATAGCGACTCACAAAGCGCCCTGAGTGCTCTCGGGGCATTGGAATCTCCGCTTCCCCTGGTTCGCGATATCCGTGACACCACGGTTTTGGCGAGCTGGGCAGATGTCGAGATTATCTTCTGCTGGGTTCCTGGACATGTAGGAATTGCGGGGAATGAGGGTGCCAAAGAGTCCGCGAGGACTCTGCGACCGGACCAGCTTTTGGCTCTTCCTCACACCGACTACATGGCAGGAATACGGGCAGCTCTTCGGACTGCTTGGCAAAGAAGATGGGAGACGGTCGAAGGGAACTTAAAGTTGCGTTCCATTGCGCCGCGACTGTTCCCATGGACCTATTCCCCAATGCCGCGACGGCTTCAGGTCGCTTTCTGTCGTCTCCGAATCGGACATACTCGTGTGACGCATCGCTATCTGATGGAGCGCTCGCCAGCGCCCTATTGCGACGACTGCCTCGTCCCCCAGACTGTTCGGCACATTCTAGGTTGAATGTCCAAGTCTGGGTGATCTTCGCGCACGATTCTTGTCCTGGTACCCGGATGGGCGGGGTCGCTACCGCCTGTCCCTTGTGCTTGGGACGGATACATGCACATTGACTTTTGGGGGGAGGCCGGGCTTCTCCCCTTTATTTATGATCGTTCTATTCTTTTCTTTTTTCGTTATTGTTATCCTTGTAGGGTGCATGCTCCTGCACTGGGGTGAGGGGGACCTCCCCCGATGCCGGAGATTGCTTCCTAATTGTTAAGTTTTTCATATTTTTATCATTATTATGTTTTCATATTTTTATTTTAAAGTAGCCTAGTTCTAGGCTGTCGTGTTTCCGGCGACCTATGCCCAAGTGGGCAGTTGCCAGATGGGCTCTATATAAATAAAAAAAATAAAATAATGCCAACAGATGCAGTGAAATAATATACAAATTTGTTAGAACAAATGGAAACTAAAAAGGACAAACAAGAAAATTTTGAAATAGATGTAACCGATAAAACTTTAGATTATACCAGTTAACTGCAAGATGTATAATATACAAACTTTGGAAGTCTCCTAAAAAATTTGAAAATGTGGCTTCGACCCTTCTTTCACCTAACGCATCATATGATCATTTTATATATATATATATATATATATATATATATATATATATATATATATATATATATATATATATATATATATATATATATATATATATATATTTCTTGATATTTTTTTATAAGATTTTTCTTATTCTATATAATATAATGGTAAGTAGGGTATTTTGATTTATTTAACCAGCTAACACACTGATCTGAAGTGTGTTAGATTCTAGATTTTTTTTAATTGCAATTCCAAGCTAAGCTAATTAAATGCAGTTGAGTAGAATCAAAAGCCAGTAATTTTCTTAGTGTTGTTAGGTATTGAATATTTTTATGAATAAGAGACCAGAAACAAAATAGACAGATAAGAGAGAAATGGAATAAATAGTTTATGATCAGTCATTAAGCTTTTTTCAAAGTTGACAAATTTTTAATTGGAGAAATCAGGAAATTTACTGAAAAGAAGAAAATGAATTTTTCCCCCCCAAATTTTTTTAAATTATTATTACACCTGACAATCATGTTCTAACTTTAAGAAAAATGAAATGCAATATAATTTTTGTGTTTAAATGTCTTACATGGCATCAATTTAGTTATCCTATTTCTCCCATGTTTTCTATATAAAGTCAATAAATTTTAGTTACCTGTTCTATAAAAGAAAACAGCTAGCCTCATTTAGCATAACCTTTAAACTAAACACTCAAATCACTCTCCAACCTGTATGTTATGGAGGCTCTAGTGTGTGTGCGTGTGTATATATATATATATATATATATATATATATATATATATATATATATATATACATACATACATACATACATACATACATATATACAGTGTCCACAAAAAGTATCTGATCATCCTCAAAATTTGTATTTTAAACATAAAATACCATGTTTAATATTGACTAACCTTATATTAGTATTTTGTCATCTTTCCTTTGGATTTGATGACTTATTGTAGATGCTTCAACATGGATTTGATCAAGTTTTGACAAATTTCCACTGATATTTCATTGCATCATACCTTTATGATGGCCTCTTTTAATTTTTTAATGGAGCCAGTGCCCTGGCCTTCAACCTTATTTCTTTATTATTAGCTATAAATTTTCTATGGGATTGAGATCTGGGATATTACCAGACCAATCCAAAATATTAAATTTATTATCAGTAAGCCATTTTATTTTGTCACAATTTTAGCCTTGTGACAAGGTGCCCCATCATGCATGAATGTTTCTTTCTCATGGATTGTCATTACCACTGGAAGTTTCTCTTGTAACATTGCTAAATATGTGCGCCATTCATAGTTGTGTTCTTATGAAGGAAATATATGCTTCCTCTTCCTTGGAAACTGAAACAGTCCCAAATCATCAGACTTGGATGGTGTTTCATTTTCTTTTAAGTGTATTTAGTGTCCATTCCATTTGAGCTAATGGGCTGATGAACCTTTTTAGGACAGCGTCTGAATGTTAAAAAACCTTTTTTCCACTCCTCAACAGTCCAATGAATGTATTTTTCACAAAATGCGACACTTGAACCCCATAAATTAACAGTACTTTGGGCTATGTTTAATTCATTAGCTATCTCTCTCTCAGATTTCCGACATTTATGAAGAGCAACAATAACACCCTGGCAATCACTCCGGAGTTGTTTCTTAGCACGCATTAGAAATCAATTTTATTCAGACCACTTTCTGTAAAATATCACAAAATAATAATGAAATTGGACAAATTTGATGCATGTCCACACACAATAAACGCTACCATAGTACTAACCTAAGATTGCATTGGAAAGCTGTCATATCATAGTGTTATATGAAAGCTACCAGATGTCGATAGAACAAATAGAAAGTGAATTATGCGTCTGTGAATATCATTGATAATAATACAAATTTTGAGGGTGATCAGATATTTTTTGCAGGCACTGTATATATATAATATCTCTTTGCAGGGCAACTCAAGGCATAACCAAATATGATGAGGAAGGGAATCCCATCTTCCCCCCAGATAGGCCAGCTGTTTGCATCCCATCGGCATTGACTGGGAATGCCCCCATCATGGTACATCCCATCAAGGCCCCAAATGTATCCAGCAGCAAGAAGCCACCTGATTCTCCAGCCCCTCCTGTTGCTCCCTTGCATCCCCCTTCTCCACCCTGCCTCCCTGTCTCAGCCCTTCCCATTGAGCAAGTACCTCACAGTGCTAGGTTACCTCCCAAAGAGAGTGCTCCACCCCCAGTAGCCAAGGTGAATGGGGATAGTATCTTTGTCAAGCGCCGTGGCCGCCTCTTGCCCCTGAGCAGCTTGACCAAGCGGACAGATGGGAGTGACATTGAAGGGGGCTGCAATAAGGCTGTTGACATGATTTACCTGTATCATGCAGGACGGCTCCTCACCCTGGCAGGGTCTCTGACAAAGGTAAGCCCCACAAATTGTAGGGCCATCCGTGCCCGGGTAGCTCTTCCACGTGGTCATGGTCGCCTTCTTAAGCACTCCCACAAGGTGCAGTCACGCAAGGTGAAGGCAGTGGAGATTAATGCAGACCTAGCTGAATTTGCACTCTCTGCACTCAAGACCCCCACAAAGGAAGAGAAGCCTCCGGTGGTAGTAGGGCCTGCCAATCCTCCCAAGGGGCAAATGGACCAGGACACAAAAGATGGCAAGTATATGAAACCCTCAAAGGAAAATATCCTTGACATCCTGACAGCCAAGTTCTCACTTGACAAGGACTCCAAGTGGGACACCCCTGAGAAGGGGGCGATGGAGGGGTTTGATCTCTCATCTCTTAGCCTGGATAGATCTCGTACTGCTGGGAACCTTCGCTCTCCCTTGGAGGGTGCCAACAATCTCTCTTCTGGCCCTGCAGTGCCCTCCAAGATCATGTGGACTCAAGATGACATCTTGAAGAAGAAGGTCTCCACCCCTCTGACAGAGCCATCTAAGGCACTCAGGAAGAACATCAATCGGTTCCCGTCCCTGTCCAGAGAGATGAAGCGGCTCAACATGAACTTTGTCAACTGTGATAAGGTGAGGATTGGTCACATGTTTAATTTAAAAGGCTAGAGGATTCTTTTGTGTCTATGATACATGATGGTAGTAAACAATCTACTCTTCAGTGGGAACATGGGTTCTTTGGATTGTTTTAGTTTCTATTTCTTATCATTGGTAGGCACCCCGTAAGGGCCGTGGCGATTTGCCATCCTATGCTGATGGGACTCCGCACCCCGTCCGACCCCAGCTTAGCCTCTTCTTCTTTCAGACACTTATGTTTCCTCGCTTTTCATACAACCTCTCCAACAACTTTCTCTGGTCAACCTCTAATTTCACAGGGTAGATGCTAACCTTCTTCTCAGCCAACTGTCCCGGATAGGGGCTGAGGGAGGAGGGGAGAATGATCACCCCTGAGCTCTGGTTTGGGATGGTAGTTTTTTAACAACCTGCTTCATCCCCACCCATACCTTCCTCACATCCCTTTTCCTTCTCTCTTCACACTCTATCAATTTTACGCCGTGCCAAAAGTGGAGCCGCTATGCTGAAGGGTGCCAGGTCACCAGGCGGGAGGGGTTGCCTTAAATGGTGGCACCTGGCTCTGCCAGGCCTTAATGCACCCCTTGCAAAGTGGGCTACTGCGAGGGGTGAAGAGCTATTGCATCCTGTAATAAAAAGAGGGTCACCGTGCCCAATGATGAGTCAAACAAAAAAAAATCCCCTTAATTCTCCCTGTTTCATCGATGGAGCCACTCTCGGGCAGCTCCACAAAAAAAATGGAGGTCCCCCTTCCTCAGTGCTTGCGCAGGGGACCCTGCAAATTTCTCTAACTGCAAAGGAGGCTTACTCCTCTCCCCTGCCTATGTGTGTAGGGCACCTCCCTCTTTCCAGCGGCAGTTCCCCCTTTTCTTTCCAAGGGGACTGCCAAGAAAGCCAGCAGGCAGCCCATAGCTGACTGCTCCCCATTAAAGCGGCTCAGTAGGGCAAACCGACTAAGGGGGGAGAGGGAAGCCAGGCCCCTTCAGTCGCTTCCCTCAAAAGACCTGCTGGCAAGAATATTGAACCTTGCCGGGGTCAAGGCCTGTGCCTCCCCAGATATGACTAGAGACAGCTCTGTCAATGGGACCTGTGATGTCTTGGGGGAGGATGGCCAACTGGAGGCCCCCCCTGAGATAGACATGGTCCTTGAGGCAACCCAGCCTCAGATGGTAGGGCCTTCCATGGGAGGGAATCCGGGCTCGGCGCTAAGCACTGAACCAGAATCCGCCCCTATGCAAGGTCCTCGTCAAACGGCTAGGGTTTCCAAGCAGTACAAGGAGGGAAGGGATCTCCTCCGACCGGTGCCCCTACGACTGCCAGGACCTTCGCCATTTTGGGTAAGGACCTAGCTGAGGACAGTCCATCTGGCCTGGGTGCTCCTGCCGGCTGAGGGGAGAAGCGGATTCATTCTCTGCCCTCGTCTCCTAAAAAGAAAAGGAACAAAAAGACTCAGGGCTTCTCTCCATCCGTGGGGGCTGAGGGACAGATGGGTCTGCTGCTTCGGTAAGCGATCAAGCTAAGATCGGCACATCCAGCCTCTCTGCCTCCCCTGTGGGTGCGGAGCCCCCAACTAAGACCAAAGGTGCGCAGGGCGGAGCCTTATAACATTGGGGCCCCTCATTCAGAGTTTACCTATCATTTTTGAGCCCACTGGCTTCAAAAGCTTCCTCGTTATTCGCTCCACTGATGGCAGCATGTTGGCCAAGGGCAACATGATCCATCAGAGGAGAGCTTTAGCTAGTGTAATTGGTAGAGAGCCGAAGGTGACCTGTTTCTCGGATGAGAGCCTTCTGGCGAATGTGGCGAATCCCGCCGAGGCGGCCAAGATAAGTGCTCTTTGGACACTTGATGGCACCCCGGTGAGTGTGATGCCGCACTCTACCATGAACTTTGTGAAAGGAGTAGTTTATGCGAGGGAACTCATTGACTACTCCATAGAGGACATCACCTTAGAGCTGGCCGACCATGTGGCGATCAGGTTCAAACGTATGATGAGAAAACAGGGAGGGGCCTCGAGACCCACCCCTACACTCTTCAACATGTTTGACTGTGACAAGCTCCCTGAGTCCGTGCGTGCCTGTTGGTACCACTACCACGTGAAGACATTTGTGCCACTTCGTGGCGGTGCTATTACTGTCACCGCTTCGGCCATACGAATCGCTTATGTAGACCTGCAAAGCTGGGGTCACCCGAACTATGTGTAAATTGCTCCGAGGCTGCAGACGATAAGTCTAACTCGTGAGTGGCTAAGTGTGTCAATTGCGGAGAGCCGCACACGCTTCTTCGAAGCAATGTGGTGCATATCTCCTTGAAAAAGAAATCCTGGCCATTCAGGCCCAGGATCTACTCTCATTCCGCGAGGCTAAGGACTTGGTCCTGGCGCGCCCAGCTCTGCCTGGGATGTCTTATGCCTCAATAGTTAGAAAGACACCCTCTGCTCCTGGCCCATCCAGGCCAACGAGCACGGTTGTTTCTGCGGCCATTTGGAACCTTTCTGCAGGTTCTACTCAACCCGGGCGCTCCCCTGGTAAAGCTGGAGGCACAAAGGGTTCACACCCAGCCCGGGCTTAAACCAGGGCTTCCTTCCCTTTTCCCAGCGGGACCGTCTCCCGTAAGCCGAAACGGCCACGCGCCTCCGAGTCGTTAGAGTAATAGGAGGCAACACCCCTGAAGTTGGTCGCCAGGCCATCTTCCGCGGTTCCTAAAGCTCTTCCCCGAAAGGAGGACAGCAACAAAGGAGCTTTGGCTCCTTTGCCCATGCCTAGTGGTGGGCTGAGTGGCTCAGAGACGGTGGATCCTCGAAAAGAGGGCCCCCCCGCTTCCGAAGCCGCGACGCTTGCCTAAGTTTTGAGGCGGAGGGAGGAAAAGACTCGCATGGCGAGCCCAACCTCCCACAATAAGTCCTCGAAGGCGACAGCGCCTTCAGCGCTTTGCCCGGCCAACAGCACCCAAGGTTCTGCCTCCGGGAAGCGTATGGCCATTCCCGTGAGGGTCTTCTGTTCAAAGAGGGCCCCTGCGTCTCCTCCGAGCTAGGCCTGGAGGGTATATTCCTTCATGGAATTACCATGGACCCTGCGCCAACTGGGAGGAGCAGCAGAGGCTCGTCTCGTCTCGTCCCGCCCCGTCCCGTTTCCTGTTAGCTAATTTTCTAAAGGAGACTATGCTAGGCGCGTGCCCCCTGCCCACCCTCCCCTGGTATAAGGATTTTGCGACCCCACTACCATGAGATGGGGGATGCGCGGTTTACACGCGGACGATGTCCCGAACGTCATGCTTCGACACCTGGGTGAGTGAGGCATGGCCTTTCTGTTAGATTTGTTCAACAGGGTCTGGGGGGAGGGTCTCCTCCGGGATTCCTGGTGAATCGCTATTGTGCTCACCTTTCGCAAACCAGGGAGAGATCACTCTACTCCGGCCGGTTTCCGCCCGATCTATCTAACCTCTTGCGTGTGCAAGTTGATGGAGAAATTGGTAAATGTTAGATTAGCCTTTTTTCTGGACAGCGGAGGCCATCTGTCTTCTGCACAGTGCGGCTTCCGCAAGTTCCGCTCGGCTCTGAATGGAAAATGCCATCTGCGAGGCCTTCCTTCGTAGACATAACTACGCCAAGGTGTTTTTCGATCTGGAGAAGGCCTATGATACACCATGGCGATACGGTATCATGGAGACTCTCCACACGATGGGGGCGAGGGGAAGCCTCCCAATGTTTATATCTGAATTTTTGCGAGATCGTCTATTCCGCGTACCGGTGAGGGGGGGGGGGGCTCTCCGGCCCAATGGAGCAGGAAGAGGGTGTCCCGCAGGGAAGTGTCCTCAGTGCCGCACTCATTGCCCTGAGCATCAACGGCATCACCTCGGTGCTGTCGGAAAATGTTCTTGCTACGCTCTATGTGGATGCTTTCGATCTCTTTTGGTGCGGCCCAGATGCCAACTCTGGAACATCGACTCAAACAGGTAGTGAACTACGTCTCTCGTTATGCCAAAGCGCCCAGGTTTCGGTTTTCCTTGGCCAAGACTTAAGTTGGTGCACATCTGCCACCATCCACGGCTCCACCCCGACCCAGATTTGTTTCTTAATGGGGAATCTCGACTACGGATGCAAATTTTATGCATCTGCAGCCGAGCGTTTATTGTGGAAGGTGGACTCAATCCACCACACTGGCCTTCGCCTGGTGCCCGGCGCCTTCTGCACCTGCCCTATTGAAAGCCTATGAGTCGATGCTGGGGAGATGCCACTTGCTCTACGCTGCGTACAGTGCATCACTTGCCTGTACGCGTGAGCAGCGCCAACACCTCTCACTGCCTCCGCAGCTGATTTTGATGATGCCTATTTCGCCGAGAGACACCAGTCATCCCCTAAGCCCTTTGGGTTTAGGGCCAGGAAACTCCTTTGAGAGCTAGTGATAGCTCTCGGGTTGGTTCTGCCCAAGATGCCACCCTGGAGGGTAACACATTTGGCTATTTGTCGCTACGCCTCTGCTCCCAAAGCTTGTACAGCACCGGGAGTATTGTGTTTGACCTTTTTGGAGTATACCTCGTATCATGCTGGAACTGTGCCAGTGTATACAGATGGCTCCAAGTCACAAGAGGGGGTTGGCTTCCACGCTGTGTCCCCTCTGTTTGAAGTCAGCGGGGCTCTGCCAGGCGCTGCGTCTGTCTTCACGGCTGAGCTGGTGGCAATACCTCATTCGGTATGGGAGATTACCCGACATGCCTGGTTCGGAGACCGGATTGTGATCTATAGTGACTCACAAAGTGCCCTGAGTGCTCTCGGGGCTTTGGGATCTCTGCATCCCCTGGTTCGTGATATCCTTGATGCTACGGTTTTGGCAAGCCCGGCAGATGTCGAGATTATTTTCTGCTGGGTTCCTGGACATGTGGGAATGAGGGCGCCAAAGAGTCTGTGAGGACTCTGCGACTGGACCAGCATTTCGCTCTTCCTCACACCAACTACATGGCAGGAATATGGGCAGCTCTTCAGTGCTGCCTGGCAAAGAAGATGGGAGACGGTCGAATGGAACTTAAAGTTGCCTGTCATTGCATCGCGACTCTTCCAATGGACCTATCCCCCAATGTTGTGGCGGCTTCAGGTCGCTTTCTGTTGTCTTTGGGTCAGGCACACTCATGTGACGCATCGCCATTTGATGGAGCGCTCACCTGCGCCCTATTGTAATGACTGCATTGTCCCCTAGACTGTTCGGCACATTCTTGTTGAATGTTCCACGTGGGTGATTTTTGTGCACGTTACCTTTCCCAGTATTGGGATGGGCGGGGTCTCTACCGCCTGTCCCTTGTGCTCGGGACTGGTTTGTGCACACCGACCTGTGGACTTTTAGACTTTTTGGAGGAGGCCAGCCTTCTCCCCATTATTTACTATTGCAATATGGATCGCTGTCTTCTTTGCTGGAGCTCGCTCTATATTTTTTCAATTTGTTTGTTTGTTTTTGTTTTTTTTAATTTGGCTTTTAATATATCCTAGATACAGGATATCTTGAATAGGCCGACTTATGCCCTAGAATGCAGTCGCTACATGAGATAATAGAAAAAAAATCTTATCATTGGTAACTGCTTTACGACTACTCAGGGTTGGCACTCATTTCTGCCACCATCAGCATTACTGGACAATGCTTGCTGCACCTATTGCTGCCATTGCTTATTGCACTCATAGGAACAAAACTTTAGGATGCATGGCTTCCCAAGCTAGTAGCTCCTATTCAGGCTTAGTTTCCTTTACCTCCACATACTAGAGGATGTGTGTTCTTCATGTAGGCCAGATGTCTTTTACAGTGATTAGATCTAAATATGTGCTTGCTTTCATTCAAAGGTATATTTCTATTTCTCTGATCGCTCATGAATTAGAGGTCAAGTTTGTACTTTTAAGTGCTTTTTCTTTTTATAATTCCTTCTCATTCCTCCTGTTCTTACTCATGTTTATTCACCCTTTCTTTGCTTTATCTTCCTCTGTAACTGGAATTTGATTACCCCACCTATCCTCATCATCACACCTTTTATTCTCAACTCTTTTAGCACTGATTTTCTTGATCCTTTTCCTTATCCTAACCAGGGTATCTGTGGTCCCTATTAGTCTGGTGGTACCTACACAGCCTGTAGACAAATGGTTGATGAAGGTTTATTCATTTTACCCACCCTTTTTCTTTTGTGTGCCCCTCTCCTTTCATTCCCCCAAGTAAATAGACCCTCATTGGTTACACCAGCTTCTTAGTAAAGAAAAAAATGCAAAAAGGTATTATTATTATATTCTTAAGGATTAAAATAAAAGGCCACCCTCATTGTCATTTTATTTTATTTTTTACCCTATTATTTATTCTCGATTTGATTCATATGTTTTGTTTCAATTTACAGGAGACCGAAAGTGAGAAGTCAGACAAATCTGATGATGAGGTGGTGGAGCCATGTTCAAATTCCTTCTGTGCATTAGGTTGCATCTGTGAGAGCCTCAAATGCCGCAGGAGAAGTAAGTTTCATTATTGTTTAATGGAAAAATATGATCATGAATTTTTTTCTTCTAATAATGTCATTTATTGTGCAGTGAATATAATGATACAACCAACGAGTCAAATGTAGGTCCATAAAAATTAATCGGTTTTTCATCCCTCATTTTCCTGCATGGGGGGTACCCTGTGAAGCCTGTTACACTTTGCACCTGGAGGGGCTGCACATTTCTCCCAACCTGAGAGAAAATTAGAGAAGCTGTTGGGTTGATGTGAACTCTGATGGGGCCTAGGAAAGTTGTTAGTGTGTTTTTTCCTTAAGACCCACCCTTACACTCTTTCTCATGTTCAACTGTGACAGGCTCCCTAAGTCGGTGCATGCCAATTGTTAACTCATGAATGCATTTGTGCCACTATCATGAAAAGTGTTATTAATGCAATCGTTTCAGCCATACAAGTTGCTTGTATAGTTTTGCAAAGATCTCCAAGGTTGTACACAATAAGTCCCTATCATGTATGGCCAAGTGTGTCAGTTTTGGAGAGCCGCACTCCACTTCCTTGATAGAGTGCAATGGAGCTCTCTTGGAGAAGCAGTTCCTGGACATTCAGGCTTCGGATTGTCTCTCATTTTGCCACGCTAAGGACTTGATCCCTCTGCTCCAGGCTTATGAACACAGTCATTTTTGCACCTTCTTGGAACCCTTTTGTGGGTTCTACCCCTGTTTCCCCTGGGTACTTCCCTGGTAGAGCTGGTGGCCCAAAGAGTTCACACCCAAGTTAGCCTAGAGCCAATTGAGTTGTTAGATTCCCATAAGCAACGCCCCTAGATATTGTTGTGAAGCCATCTTTAACAGTCCCTAAAGCTGCCCTCTGAAAGGATGTCAGCACCTAAAGAACTTCTGCTCCCACACCCTCACCCAAGGCTGTACTGGGCAGCTTGCGGATGGTGGATCCTCCAAAGTCGAGCCTCCTGCCTCAGAAGCCGCCTTACCCATGAAAAGTTTTTGGGGTGGAGGGAGGAAAAGACTGCATAGCAACCCAACCTCCCATAAGTCCTTGAAGGTGACAGTATTTTGTTTGGGCCAACAGCACTAAGAGTTCTGCCTCCAGAAAGCGTATGACCATTCCTATGAGGATCTTGGCTTCAAAAAGGGCTCCCGCATCTCCGAGCTAAGCTTGTAAGTTATATTTGTTTGATTTAATTGCTGCAGCCTCTGGGCCAACTGGGAGGAGCTGCTGATACTTGTCTCCTCATATTACCCATTGGTGCTTTTTTTGTGGGATGCTATGCTGAGTGCATGCCCCCTGCCCACCCTCCTGGGGTATAAGGGTTTTGCTACTGTACCCCCATGGGATGGGGGCCAGGCAAGAGGATGCACCATTTATACCCGGCATGATGCCTCCATTCTTCTCTTTGCTTTAAATACTTCCTTTCAGGCATTAGCATTGCAGCTGAACCAGGATAGCTGGTATATTGTCATATCTATGTACATTTCACCATCAGCTGACTTTGATGCAGGGGACTTCTGCAGCATGGTGGTACAGTTGCCAAGATTCTTTATACTACTCAGAGAGACTACTCGATCAATCACAGGACTCAGGTCCTTGCAAATCTGATCAATGAACTGGAGATGGGTGTCCTAAATGTGGATGTTTGTTTACCCATTACTGTCCAGGAACTGCTTTATTTTCCTGCCTTGATCTATCCTTGTTCTCTGGATGCACAGCTTGATTTGGGGTAGGAGGTGTTAGATGACCTCTATGGCAGTCATCATTTTCCCATTCAAAGATCACCTTTTTGACTGTAGCTCCCTGAAAGACCACCCTGGTGGTACTTGAGGCGGGCACAGTGTTTCACATTTCAGGAAATGACTGAATTCTGTGTCCCAGTTGAGGAGTTTAGGTCAGTGGACCCTGTAAGGGGCGCAGCGATTTGCCATCCTGGCCACCGTGCTGACGGGATCCAGCGCTCTGTCCGGCCCCATCTTAACCTCTCTTCCTTCCTTCAGATAGCCTGTATTTCTCCCCTACCTCGCCGCTTTTCATACAACCTCTCCCACAACTTTCTCTGGTCAGCCTCTAATTTCACAGGGTAGATGCTGACCTTCTTCTCTAGCCAATCGTCCCGGATCTGGACTGAGGGGGGAGGGGACAATGTTCCCTAACCCCTGAGCTCTGGTTCGGGATGGGTTTTTTTTAACAACCTGCTTCATCCCCACCCATACCTTCCTCACATCCCTTTTCCTCGCCTCTTCACAATCTATCATTTTACGCCGCATTCAAGGTGGAGCCGCCATGCCGATGGACTGCCAGGCCACTAGGCGGGAGGGGTGGTCCCAAATGGTGGCACCTGGCTCTGCCAGGCCAGTAAGCACCTCTTGCAGTGCGGGCAACTGCAAGAGGTGATGAGCGATTGCATCCCGTGAAATATAGAGGGTCACCATGCCCAATGATGAGAAACAAAAAAATCTCCCCTTAATTCTCCCTATGTCACCAACGGAGCCACCCTCGGGAAGCTCCACCGAAAAAATGGAGGTCCCCGTTCCCCTGTGCTTGCTCAGGGGACCCTCCATATCTCTCTTACCGGAGAAGAGGCTTACTCCTCTCCTTCACTTACGGGTGTATGGGACTCCCCCTCACCCCCTTCTCTGGAGGTGCTTTCGGGCACCTCCTTTTTACCAGCGGCAGTCCCCTCTGTTCTTTCCAAGGGGACTGCCAAGAAAGCCAGCAGGCAGCCCTTAGCCAGCGGCTCGGTAGGGCAAACCCCCTTAGGGGGGAGAGGGAAGCCAGGCCCTATCGGTCGCTTCCCTCAAAAGGCCTGCTGGCAAGAATATTGAACCTTACCCGGGTCAAGGCCCATGCCTCCCCATACAAGACTGGTGACGCTGCCAAGGGGACCTGCGATGTCCTGGGAGGGGATGGCCAACTGGAGGCCCCTCCTGTGATAGACATTGTCCTTGAGGAAACCCAGCTTCAGACGGTAGGGCCTTCCATGGGGGGGAAATCCGGGCTCGGCGCCAAGCACCGAACCCAAATCCGCCCCTATGCAGGGTCCTCCTCAAACGGCAGTGGTTTCCGAAGCAGTACAAGGAGGGGAAGGATCTCCTCCGACCGGTGCCCCCACTACTACGAGGACCTTCTCCATTTCGGAGAATGACCTGGCTGAGGTCGGTCCATCTGGCCTGGGGGCTCCTTCCGGCGGAGGTGAGAAGCGGGTTCATTCCCCGCCCTCCTCTCCAAAAAAGAAAAACAAAACAAAAAAGACTTGGGGCTCCTCTCCATCTGCGGGGGCTACGGAGATGGTTGGGTCTGCTGCCACTTTGTAAGCGACCAAGCCAAGATCGGCACATCCAGACCCTCTGCCTCCCCGGTTGCAAAGCCCCTGACTAAGACGAAAAGTGCACAGGGTGGAGCCTCGATGACATCAGGGCCCCTGATTCAGAGGTTACCTGGCGTTTTCAAGCCCGCTGGCTTCAAACGCTTCCTCGTTAATTGCTCCACTGATGGCACCATGTTGGCCAAGGGCAACATGATCCATCAGAGGAGAGGATTGACTAGTGCAATTGGTAGTGAGCCGAAGGTGACCCGTTTCTCGGACGGGAACCTTCTGGCGAATGCAGCAAATCCCGCAGATGCGGCCAAGATAAGTGCTCTTCGGACACTTCATGGCACCCTGGTGAGTGTGATGCCACACTCTACCATGAACTTTGTTAAAGGAGTAGTTTATGCGAGGGAACTCAATGACTATTCCATTGAGGACATCACCCTAGAGCTGACTGACCATGGGGCGGTCAAGGTCAAACTTGTGATGAGAAAACAGGGAGGGTCCTTGAGACCCACCCCTACACTCTTCGTCACGTTTGACTGTGACAAGCACCCTGAGTCGGTGCGTGCCGGTTGGTACAGCTACCGCGTAAAGGCATTTGTGCGACTGCCACGGCAGTGCTATTACTGTCACTGCTTCGGCCATACGAATCGTTCTTGTAAACGTGAAAAGTCGGGGTCACCTGAAGTTTGTGTTAAATTGCTCCAAGGCCACACACGATAAGTCCAAATCGTGTGTGGCCAAGTTTGGTCAATTGCGGGGAGCCGCACCCCTCTTCTTCGAAGCAATGTGGTGCATATCTCCTTGAGAAAGAAATCCTGGCCGTTCAGGACCCAGGATCGACTTTCATTCGATGAGGCTAAGGACTTGGTCCTGGCGTGCCTGGCTCTGCCTGGACGTCATATGCCTCAATAGTTAGAAAGCCACCCTCTGCTCCTGCCCCATCCAAGCCAATGAGCATGTTTGTTCTCTCGCCCATTTAGAGCCCTTCTGCGGGCTCTACTCCATCCGGGCGCTTCCCTGGTAAAGCTGGCGGCAAAAAGGGTTCACACCCAGCCCCAGCTAATACCAGGGCTTTCCCCTCTTCCCCCAGCGTGACCGTTTCCCGTAAGGCGAAACCGAGTCGTTAGACTCACGGGAGGCAATACCCTTGAAGATAGTCGCTAGGCCATCTTCCAGGGTTCCTACGCTGTCCCCCGAAAGGAGGACAGCAAGAAAGGAGCTTCGGCTCCTTCGCCCACGCCCCGAGGTGGAGCGAGTGGCTCGGAGACGGTGGTTCCTCGAAAAGAGGGCCCCCCCCCCCCTCCGAAGCCGCAACGCCCGCCTAAGGTCTCGAGGCGGAGGGAGGAAAAGACGCATGGCGAGCCCAACTTTCCCTAATAAGTCCTCGAAGGCGACAGCGCTTTGTCCGGCCAAGAGCGCCCGGGGTTCTGCCCCCGGGAAGCGTACGGCCATTTCCGTGAGGGTCTTCAGTTCGAGGAGGGCCCCCTGCGTCTCCTCCGAGCTAGGCCTGGAGGGCATATTCCTTCAATGGAATTGCCGTGGACTCCGGGCCAACTGGGAGAAGCTGCGGAGGCTCGTCTCGTCCCGTTCCCCGTTAGCTATCTTTTTGCAGGAGACCATGCTAGGCGTGTGCCCCCTGACCGCCCTTCCGGGGTACAAGGGTCTTGCAACCCCACCACCGCGGGGTGCGTGATTTACACCCTGCATGATGTTTCCGTTCTTCCTTTCTCTTTAGATACCTCCTTTCAAGCAGTGGCTGTGCAGCTGCACCTGGATATCAGGTATACTATCATTTCTGCGTATATTCCACCGTCAGCTGACTTCGACGCGGGGGACTTCCGCCGCGTCGTGGCACGGTTGCCGAGGCCCTATCTCTTGCTTGGATATCTGAACGGCAGGCATCCTCTCTGGGGAGATTACTCAATAAATCCCAGGGGACAAGTCCTTGTCGATCTGATCGAAGAGCTTGAGATGTGAGTCCTAAACGTGGATGAGTTTACGCATCACTGTCCGAGAACCGCTTCATTTTCTTGCCTTGACCTATCTTTGTGCTCTTCGGATGCACGGCCTGATTTTGATTGGGGGGTGGTCGATGACCTCCATGGTAGTGATCACTTTCCCATTCAAATATCATTTTCAGGGCAACTGCCGCCTGAGAGCCCACCTCGGTGGTGCTTGGTGAGGTGGCCTGCATTTCAGGAAATGACTGAATTTTCTATCCCATTCGAGGAGTTTAGGTCGGTAGATGAGGCCGTTGAGTTCTTCTCCGGCAACCTCATCGCCGTTGGCCTGACTACTATTCCTAGGACCTCTGGCCGTTTTGCACGCCGACCACTCTCATGGTGGTTGGCCGAGTGTGAGACGGCCCACAAACAGAAGCGTTATGCCTACATGCGCTATAAGCGAGGCCCGAACCATTTCGTCGGGCTAGGGCTAGGTTCCGGTATATTTCGAAGCACGCCGCCAGCTCTTCTTGGAGGGCATACGTGTCTTCACTTAACGGGAAGACTTCTTTAGCTGAGGTGTGGAAGCGAGTCAAAAGGATTCGTGGCAAGTTCTTGCAGGACCCCCCTCCCGTTCTCCAGGAGAATGGGACCGCAATCTCGGACCCCGCGTCCGTGGCGGAATCCTTAGCGACCGCTTTTTCCGCATTCTCTAGCCGTGATGCTGCTCCGCCAGCATTCAATGCACGTCGTGATGTCGCGGAAGGCCGCCGGCTGGACTTTACCTCAAGAGGCGGAGAACCCTTCAACGACAAGTTTACTGTGAGTGAGTTGCGCTCCGCCCTCGCTTCGTGCGCGGACACCGCCCATGGTCCGGACGATGTCCAGTACGCCATGCTTCGACACCTGGGTGAGCGAGGCATGGCCTTTCTGTTAGATTTGTTCAACAGGATCTGGGTGGAGGGTCTTCTCCCAGACTCCTGGCGAATCGCTACCGTGCTCGCCTTTCGCAAACCAGGGAGAGATCACTTTACTCCGACCGGTTTGCGCCCAATCTCTCTAACCTATTGCGTGTGCAAGTTGATGGAGAAATTGGTAAATGTTAGATTAGCCTTTTTCCTGGACAGCGGAGGCCATCGTCTTTTGCACAGTGCGGCTTCCACAAGTTCCACTCCATGTCGGATGCTCTGCTCCGACTGGAAAATGCCGTCTGCGAGGATTTTCTTCGTAGACAGCACTACGCCACGGTGTTTTTCGATCTGGAGAAGGCCTATGATGCCGCATGGCGATACGGTATCATGGAGACTCTCCACACGATGGGGGCGAGGGAATGCCTCCCAATGTTTATGTCTGAATTTTTGCGAGATCGTCGTTTCCGCGTACGGGTGGGGGGGAGCCCTCTCCTGCCCAAAGGAGCAGGAAGAGGGTGTCCCGCAGGGAAGTGTCCTCAGTGTCACACTCTTTGCCCTGAGCATCAACGGCATCATCTCGGTGCTGCCGGAAGATGTTCTCGCTACGCTCTACGTGGACGACCTTTCGATCTCTTTTGGCACGGCCCAGATGCCAACTCTGGAGCGTCGACTCCAACAGGCATTGAACCGCGTCTCTCGCTATGCCGAAGCGCACAGGTTTCGGTTTTCTTTGGCCAAGACTAAGGTGGTGCACTTCTGCCGCCATCCACGGCTTCACCCTGACCCAGATTTGTTTCTTAATGGGGTGCGCCTGGATGTGGTGGAATCGCACCGTTTCCTCGGTCTTGTATTCGACCGACGCCTCACCTGGGAGGCTCATATTCACAGCATTAGGGTCTCTTGTACCCGCGCTATGGACATTCTCCGCTCCGTGACGTTCATTTCTTGGGGCGCTGATAGGGCTACTGCCCTACTTTTTTATCGATCCTTTGTTCGTTCGAAGCTCGACTACGGATGCGAGTTTTATGCATCCGCAGCCGAGCGTTTTTTGCGGAAGGTGGATTCGATCCACCACACTGGCCTTCGCCTTGCGACCGGTGCCTTCCGCACCTCCCCCATTGAGAGCCTCTTGGTCGATGCTGGGGAGATGCCACTCGCTCTGCGCCGCGTGCAGTGCATCACTCGCCTGTACGCTTGAGTCCGGCGCCTCCCTCAGTCGCCAACAGCTCTCACTGCATCCGCAGCTGATCTCGATGGTGCCTATGCCGCCGAGAGACGCCAGTCATACCCTAAGCCCTTTGGGTTTAGTTGCCAGGACACTCCTTCGAGAGCTAGATATAGCTCTCGGTCCGGTGGTGCCCCTGGTTCTGCCCAGGACGCCACCCTGGAGGGTACCACATTTGGCTATTTGTCGCCACGCCGCTACTCCCAAAGCTTGTACGGTGCCGGGAGTATTGCGTTCGACCTTTTGGGAGCACACCTCGTGTCACGCTAGAACCTTGCCATTGTATATGGATGGCTCCAAGTCTCAAGAGGGGGTCGGCTTCCATGCTGTATCCCCTCTGTTTGAAGTCAGCGGGGCTCTGCCAGGCGCTGCGTCTGTCTTCACGGCCGTGCTGGTGGCAATACACCACTCGGTACGGAAGATTACGCGACGTGCCCGGTTCGGAGACCGCATTGTGATCTATAGCGACTCACAAAGCGCCCTGAGTGCTCTCGGGGCATTGGAATCTCCGCATCCCCTGGTTCGCGATATCCGTGACGCCACGGTTTTGGCGAGCCGGGCAGGTGTCGAGATTATCTTCTGCTGGGTTCCTGGACATGTAGGAATCTCGGGGAATGAGGGCGCCAAAGAGTCCGCTAGGACTCTGCGACCGGAGCAGCGTTTCGCTCTTCCTCACACCGACTACAGGGCAGGAATACGGGCAGCTCTTCGGACTGCTTGGCAAAGAAGATGCGAGACGGTCGAAGGGAACTTAAATTTGCGTGCCATTGCTCCGCGACTGTTCCCATGGACCTATCCCCCAATGCCGCGACGGCTTCAGGTCGCTTTCTGTCGTCTCCGAATCGGACACACTCGTGTGACGCATCGTTATTTGATGGAGCGCTCGCCTGTGTCCTATTGCGATGACTGTGTCATCCCCCAGACTGTTCGGCACATTCTTGTTGAATGTCCCAGTCTGGGTGATCTTCGTGCACGTTACCTGTCCCGGTACCGGGATGGGCGGTGTCGCTACCGCCTGTCCCTTGTACTCGGGACTAGTGCGTGCACCATGACTGGTGGACTTGTTGTCTTTTGGGGGGAGGCCGGCCTTCTCGCTTGTATTTAACTTTTTTTTTTGTAGGTCGCAGGCTCCTGCGCCGGGGGGAGGGAGACCTCCCCCCGACGCCGGAGCTTGCTTCCTGATTGTTATCCCCTTTTTATTGTTGTTTCTGTTAATTTTTTTATTTTAAAGTAGCCTAGAACTTGGCTGTTTGTTTGCGGCGACTTATGCCCAAGTGGGCAGTCGCCAGATAGCCCCTTGAAAAAAAAAATAAATAGAATAGGTCAGTGGCTAAGGCCTTTGAGTTCTCCAGCAACGTCATCACTGTAGACCATGGGTGGGCAACCTTTTTAAGTGGGTGTGCCAAAATTGGCCAAATCTTTTCTACAAGATTTTCTTACGTGCCAATACTTGACTAAAACACAATGAAAGGATATAAAATTAAAGATGTTCTTTTTATTCATTCTCAACTCTTTATGATGCATAAAAGTTACAAGGAAAAGATAGTCATTTTACCTTAAAATATACATATTATCATATTATATTAAACAGAATTGAATCTTTATCATTTCAAGAAGAAAACAACAAATCCAAACTAGAGAAAGAAAAATTGTGGATCTTTTCATTTATTTACGATCAATGAGACTTCTGCTGCTGCCTCACTGATAACATAATTTATAACAGGTTGTACACAATGTGGTTGCTATATAAAATAAATTGGAGATACATTTATTTAGTTTTCTTAAGTTAAGCATTTGGCTTCACGTGCCGGTAGAAGTCATTGGTGTGCCAAAGGTTCCCCACCCCTTTTGTAGACCTAAATACTATTCCAAAAATGTTCCACCATTTTGCATGCTGGTCAGCTGAGTGTGAGATGCTCCTTGAAGAGAAGATTTAGGCATACATATGCTATAAGTGCTGCCTAAACACTCATTGTTAGTGAATTTTGTCAAGCTAGGGCTAGATTCTGCATGTTTCTGAGCATGCAGGCTGCTCTTCCTGGTGTCTTCATTTAACAGGAAGACCCCTCATGCTGAAATCTGGAAGAGAGTCAAAGGAATTTGAGGCAAGTTATCGCATGACACCCTCCAGTTCTCCAGAAGAATGGGACCGCAATCTTCAACCTCATTCTCTCTGCATTCTCTAGCAGGAAGGCTGCCTTTTTTCTAGACAGCAGAGTCCACCTGTCTTCTGCAAGTTCCACTCCATATCAGATTCTCTGCTCCTACTGGAAAAGTTTGTTTGCAAGGTGTTCCTTCATACACAGCAGTAGACAAGTGTTTTTTGATTTGGAGAAGGCCTATGATACTGCATGCCAATACAGTATCATGGAGACTCCACACAATCAGGGTTAGTGGGTGATTGGTTCAGCTAATGCGCCATGACTGTTCCCATGGACCTACTCCCCAATGGCGCGAAGGCTTCAGGTTGCTTTCTGTCATCTCCGAATTGGACACACTCGTGGGACACACTGCCATTTGATGGAGCGCTTGCTAGCATCCTACTGTGAAGACTGTGTTGTCCCCCAAACTGTTCTGCACATTCCTGTTGAATGTTCCAGTCTGGGCGATCTCCGCACACGTTACCTGTCCCAGTACTAGGATGGGTGGGGTCGCTACTGCCTGTCCCTTGTACTCGGGACGAGTTCATGCACATTGACTGGTGGACATAGACTTTTGTGGAGAGACCGGCCTTCTCCCCTATATTTAACTAGTTTTTTTTTTTTCTTTGTAGGTCGCATGTTCCTGCGCCAGGGGGAGGGGCTGACCCCACTTCCCCCCCGACGTCGGAGCATGCTTCCTCCTTGTTGCCATTTTCCCTTTTTTATTGTTGTTGTTTTTTGCATATTCTTATTTTAAAGTAGCCTAGTGCAGCGACTTGTGCCCATGTGGGTAGTTGCCAGATAGGCTCGTAAAATAAAAAAAAAATATCCATTTCATGTATGGTTAAGGGAGGCCCTCTCCGGCCCATTGGAACAAGAAAAGGATATACTGCAGGGAAGTTTTCTCAGTTTTGCACTCTGCCCTGAGCATTATCTGTATCACCTGTGTGTTACTGCAAGGTGTTCTTGTTATGCTCTACAGGGATGACCTTTCAATCTTTTTTGGTGCAGTCCATATACCAACTCTGGAGTGTTGACTCCAACAGTCATTGAACACCATCTCTCGCTATGCCAAAGTGCACAGGTTTCATTTATCCCAGGTTAAGAGTAATATGGTACACTTCTGGCCCCACCACAACCTGAACTTGTTCCTAAATGGGTCTCTTCGGGAAGTGGTGGATTCTCACCATTTCTACTGAAGCTGTGTACCTGCACCATGGACATTCTTCATTCTGTGACATTCAACACTTGGGTTGCAGATAGATCTACAGCCTTACTATTTTTATTTTACTGAACCTTTGTTCGTTCTAAGCTTGACTGTGTATGTCAGTTTTACACATCTGCAACCGAGCATATATTATAGAAGGTGTATCTGATTTACTAACCAGTCATCACCTGTTGACTGGTGCCTTTCCCATATCTCCCATTGAGAACCTCCTTATCAATGCTGGAGAGATGCCACTCTCACTGCGCCATGTACAGTGCATTATGTGCCTATGTGTAAGTTTGGTGCCTCCTTTAATCACCAATGTCTCTCACTGCATCTGCAGCCAATCTCGATAGTGCCTATGCCACTAAGAGACACAAGTCATACCCTAAGCCATTTGAGTTTAGAACTAGGAAACTCCTTTGGGGTGCAAGCTTTCAGGCTGGTGGTACCTCTAATTATGCCCAGGAGGGTATCACTTTTGACTATTTATCGCTACACCTCTGCTCCCAAAGTTGCTGCAGCACCAGGAGTGTTGTGCTCAACCATTTTGGACCATACTTTGTGTCATGCTGGATATGTGACAGTGTACACAGATTGCTCCAACTGGGGGTGTTCTCCATGCTGTATCTCCCCTGTTTGAAATCAGTGTGGCTTTACCAGGCCCTGCATCTGTCTTCACAGCTGATCTGGTTGCAATACACTGCTCAGTATGGGAGATAATGCAGTGAGCCTCATTCCGAGACTTGTAATTTTTAGCAACTCACAAAGTCCCCTGACTGCTCTCAGTGCATTGGAATCTCCACACCCCCTGGTTCACGGTATCTGTGACACCACAGTTGCTGTGAGCCAGGTGGATGTTAAAATTATTTTCTGCTTGGTGTTTGAATTGCAGGAAATGGAATGAGTGTTCCGCTGAGGGCGCTAAAGAGTTTGCAAGGACTGGGCAACCAGGCCATATTTTGCTGGCCTGGGGAACTTAAAGTTGCATACCATTGCCCTCTAACTGTTCATATGGACCTATCCTGCAATGCTGTAATGGTTTAGGTCATTTTCTGTTCTCTTTGAATTGGGTACAGTAGTGGGATTCACTGCCATTTGATATAGTGCTAGCCTGCACCTTACTGCAATGACTGCATTGTCCCCTGGACTGTTCATCACATTCTTGTTGAATGTTTGTGTATCTTGTTTTTTTATCTGTTTAGGTTTGGGGTATCTTTTACACCTTTTTTTTAATCTAGTCAAGCATTAGGCCATAAATGATTACAGCAACTTATGCCCTAGGATGCAGTAACCAGATTAGTGAAAATTAAAAAATCATCCCTCATTTATGGTTGAATGATTTATGAGGTTTATAATTGCAGTTCTTGTCATTGTAAATTCCTTTTTACTACTTCTTTCTTAGGATTTCTTGTCTCTGTTTACTGAGTACTATTTCCTCCATTTTATTGTTAGTTTCATTTTGTTTCCAAATAATTTCATAAGGAAAACTTTTCACTAAAGGTCCAGACCACTGTGGGAGGGCAGAGTGTATGTTTGGTTGTTCCTGCACAATTGAGAGCTGGAAAGGAAGTCATCGAAAAGGAACTCCAATCAATGTGCTCTCCATCTTTAATGCCGACTTTGAACACCAGGAGAATGTGGCCCTCAAAGAAAAGGTAAAGTATGGTTCCATTTTATTCTCATGGTGAATCCACTCCTGATGTGTATATTTTTACACCCTTTTTCCTGGGCAGTTCTTAGATTTTCCTAGGAGTAGTGTCTACCCAGGGCATGTTCTTATGTCTTAGAATATAATAACCCTTTTTGTTATTCCTACTGTACTCATCCTGTTTTGTTGAGGGCTTGTTCATCTATTTTTAATATTTCTCTCCCTTTACACTTTCCTTTTTTTTTTTCTATGTATGATTTCTGTGTTCTCTCTTTATTTCACCTTGTAATATAATGGTAGCCACTGGATACTTTGTGGGAAATGAAATATACATTATTTCAAATTTATATGTTATGTTGGTCTTGCAGGATTTCCGTAAGACCATTGTGCAGTCTGGATCTGATGTCTTTCTTATTGGAGGAGAGAAGAGGAAGAGGGATATCAAGATCCCACAGCGCTTCAAGGATTCTGATTTCTGGACGGGGCCTTTTGCTGAGACTCCTGACAGCACCAGCAATAACAAAGGCAAGGAAAAGCTTTCTGCCCACTTGGGACTTTGTGTGCAACAAATACTTCCCTTTTTCATTCACTTCAACTTTCAGTTACTTCTTTCCTCCACCCCCAGAGAAATTGTTGCATTAATGTAGGGAAATAGGCATATCATTTGTGTGAAATGTGCAAAGACACAGCTTTTTGATAACACTGGGGAACAATGTATTTGGTCAATTGACAAAAGTACATTTTCATACCTAATTCGAGCATACTGAATTCAAATCTGAAATCAGATTTTTTAAATGCTACAGATTTTTTGTAATATCAATATCTAATATTATACAATAATTTTCATTTTATCACACCTATCATCATGCCCTGAACTAATTTTGAATCATCCTTTTGCGTTATTTATAGTAAAGCAGGTTTTTTTGCATAAACATTTTATTGCATATGAGAAGAAACTTGAATTACACATTAGGATTAGAAATACTGTAATCAAATAGATGCTAATTTATTAATGACCGTACATCAGGCTGGAAGACCTCTTCTTGATTTCAATTGGGCAAAAATGTGCGTTTATAACTCTTTCTCTTGTAAATCTTCTCTGGCTGATCTTTTCTAATTGTCCAAACAGTAGTCTGCCATCATGTGTATATCCCAGTGACCTTGGTGGCCCTCTTCCATCATCATCAAATCCTGATGGAAGTGTTTCCCTTGTTCGTTGCTCACGGCTCCCAGATTCTCTGGGAATCAGTTAAGGTGACTATTTAGGAAATGCAGCTTCACGCTCATTTTACATCCCAGATCCTGATATGCTAAAAGCATATTAGTAACCAGATCCTCGTAGTTATGCGCTTTTTTGTTTCCCCAAAAGTTACGAACAATGGCAGAAAATGAGAGCCAGGCTGCTTTCTCCTTTTCATTCATGGTATTCATAAAGCTAGAATCACTCAGAAGTCTTCGGATTTGGGGGCCATCAAATACTCCTGCTTTTATTTTCTTCGTATGACAAAGCAGGAAACGCCGATACTATCTACTGAAAACAATCATTGTCAGTGTTCAACACACGCCTTGTCATAGTGCTTCATCAACCCCAGTTTGAGATGAAGTGGAGGGGAAACGATCTTTTCTCGACTTACGATTGGCTCATTAACAATGTTTGGCATTCCTGCTTCCAAAGTTTCCCCGAACTGGCCAATCTTTTTGAGACCAGTGTTTGTCACAGACTCGACTATCGCACATACAGATATACCATGGAAGCTTTGTATATCCCTTCTGCTGGCCAAGGAGGAAGTTGACCATCTCAAGGTCTACACATATGATCCAATTGTGTTCATGGTACTTAAGTAAATCCATGACCATTCTTATGTCATCGTGAGTTTCTCGCAGATGGACAGAGTGACATGGTACTTAAGTAAATCCATGACCATTCTTATGTCATCGTGAGTTTCTCGCAGATGGACAGAGTGACCAAGAGGAACTGCACCAAAGTCATTGCCATTATGCAAAAGGACCCAGTTCAGTCTACGCTTAGAGCTATCCAAAAACAGTCTCCACTCAGCAGGGCTATAGGTGCCAAATCCCAACTCGGTAAACAGACCAGGAACATCGTGGCAGTATACAAATTGTTTGTCCTCAGAGAAATACTTAACAAATGTACTCTTCCTTGTTCGGTAATATGATAACCCATACCGACCTGTCAAGCATATGCTTTTCACTCAACCTGGAGGCTAAAAGTTCTGCAGCTTTCTTGGAGAGCGCCAAATCATGTATCAAGTCATTCAAATCCTCTTGATTGAAACAGTGAAGAGCTAATGACTGTTCAGCATCTGATGATGAATCTGTAGACTCTGAATCCATTCCGTGGATGTCCATATCCTCGGAAGAAGCATATTCAGTGAAAATCGGAACTGGTAAAGACTCAGAATGAGGTACTGGCCGGATCGCTGAGGTAATGTTGGGGTAGTTGATCTTGTGCCGATTTTTCTTGCTAATCCCTTTAGTATTCACCAGACAGAAATAACAGTCCGATACATGATCCTTTGGCTCTTGCCACACCATGGGGATTCCAAAAGGAAGACTATTTCTCTTTCCTTTCGTCCACTCACGAAGATGTTCCACACAACTATGGCAAACAGCATGTGGGGCCCACTTCTTATCTTGATAGCCAAGGGGAACATCAAAATATGCCTTATAAGTGTGGATCACAAAGTTGGATATTATGCGCCTTTGATGAACTAGCATGTAACAGCCACATATGTAGCATAAGGTGTCTGGATCATTAACGTAATTTCCTCTTGACGAAGCCATCACTCTAACATGAGACTGAAAAAAGAAACAATAATGTCAATATTTTGCACAATAACACTTATCACTATCTTACTACTATGTAGTGTGAAGTATTTGCTTTTACAAGCACCCTCTCTGTCTGTCCGGAGGGCAGTTTTCGGGGAAATGAGAAAATAGAAATTACAGAATAACTATAGCATGTAGGTAAAAATGGATTATATATTTGAAATCAGCATGAAAAAACGAATTAAAATTGGCAGATAAATCTAAGTCACCAGAAAATGTGATTAAAATTGTTCCCCTGTGTAATCCATTGAGTGCCTTAAATCGTATCACTCAGACATTCTATATCTGATGATATGAAAAACCTTGCAACCAAGCTGTTTACCACAACTGCTTCTTCAGCTGGAGTTGATAGAATGTTCTCTTATTTTGGCTTGATACAGTCCAAGCTAAGGAACAGACTTGGATCAGAAAGAGCAGCAAAACTCGTATTCATTTACAAGAGACTGAATGCCAAAGAAATGAAATAATAGAGTATAGATACTAATTAATTAAGTGAATTTGAATGCAGATACAGGCACTTTTGAATTGATCTTCATATTCATAGAATAAAAAATATCAATTAGAAAAAATCATTGATTTTTTTTTTTAAATAAAGAAAATCACCAACCCTGCCTCAAGTCATTGAGAAGGTGACGACAGCGCTCCCATTGCTCTCCAATACGGTTGGTGAGCAGAAGCCTTTCCAAGCACCTCCAGCTTTTGCCGCCCTTTCCCTTGATGACCCTGGACACTGTTGCCATCAAGATGTTCTTGGCCAGCACATTCATTTTGAGCTTCATAGCACTTTTGAAGTCTTGTCTCACAACCAAATGGTTGACAACTTGAAAGTCAATCATTGAGGTCTTTCCTGTTCTTGAGACTCTGTAGACAGTCATCTGGCTGACATTAAACTACTTGGCGGTCATACTTATGGCCTGCATGAAGGAGAGCAGAGATCTTAATTCTTTTCACTTCCATCTTGACACACCTTCACACAATGGAAAATGTTATTTTAATGCCATGTGTTTGAAAAGTAGAACTTTAAGTTTCTTTGATGGAACTTTTTCTACCACGCACGTAAACTTCTTTGAAGCATAATAAAACTGAGTATAACAGAACCTTTTGCAAAACCTGATACACTCAATCATCCACTAATGTGCTGAAGGGATATCTATATCCCTCATCCTTGATAGTAAAGAAGCGGTTCTCTGCTCACTGGTTGGTGTCAAAACATTAGTATCCTGTGCCTCCCCCACTCCCACGAACCCCAAACGATCATTCGTCTCCCTCTGCCCTCAGGCTTGTAAGTAATTGTCATTTTGATTTTTATGTGAATTTAATCCATCAGGGATTTGATCTATGATTGAAAAGGGATGCATTGCATAAATTGTTCAAAGGCTGTGCATGATTAATCCATCCCATCAACAGCCAAGTGTGTGAATTATGGCATTGCAATTTGTATCTCTTTGAAAGAGATTCTGTCTGTTCAGTCTGTAGAACACTTCTTGTAGATAGACTAGCGAAATAGTTGTGCGTCAGTCTGCACAACCAAGTACCTCATATAGTTCTCAGGCGAGAAAGGCACCCTTCCTATGTTGCCCTCCCATCCCCATTCAAAACCTTTCATTATTTAAATCCTCCAGGGTCTCACCCTGGTAGAACTGGCAACAATAAGTTGCAAGCCCTGCACTAGTACCAAACAACCAGACACAATTTTGTTATTCATAGTCTCAGGAAGTGTACTAAGTGCTCTCAAGGCATTTTGGTATCTCCACATCCCATCGGTTGCATTATCTGTGATGTTGGGGATGCTGTAAGTTACAAGGATGTCAAGATTGTTTTCTGCCTGGTTCATAGATATGTTGGAGTAGCTGAGGGGATTGACCAGGTTGTCTGTTCCATACTAAGCAACTGAACCTGCGTTTTGCTCCTAACTGAATACCAGGCAGGAATTTGGTTAGCATTTTTGGGATGCATTTGCAAAGAAGATGGGAGATGGTGTGCAGAAATTTAACCTGTGGTGCCATTATATCCTGACATTACCAATGTCATTACCTATCCCCCCTAGCCCCAAAGTATCTGAATCGGGCACACTCAAGGTACGCAGTGCTATTTGATGATATACTCCCCTCTACCTTTCTGTGGGCTTCCTGCTGCTTGTCTTTGTGGCTTGGGCTGGGCTCCTATACCACTGAGTAGTTTAATTGAATATTTGGAGGATCGGGGAAGGGGCTCATCCACATTCTATTTGATGGTTTGCTTGAATCTCTGGGAGAGGAGGACTTCTCCTAGTGTTTCTCTTATGGTTTTATGCTAGTTGTTTTGGTGTGAATAGTTATTTTAATATCTTTGTAGTGTCCCTTGTACCCTTTTGGCAGCTGCCAGACAAGATCCTAAATAAATAAAAATTGCCCCAACCCTGACTCCCTCTCCCATACCGGCAAATGAAATGGCCATGTTTCTCCACAGTCTGACCTGTGACTCGGAGGAGGCAAAGCCTAGGAGGGTTGCAGTATACCGATCCCTGTAATAAGAAGTTTCAGCCCCCTATGCCCCTGTTCAAAGCTGGTCGGGGTGCAATAGGTGGCTGGTGCCTACAAATCTTAGGAGATCACTGACCCCCCAAGTGCCCCCTGCCTGCTCAAAGAATTAAGACAGGAAAAGCAGGAAGGTTTGCACTGTGCATGGGTGGGAAGCGTCCCCCCACATATGCCTGATGCATTGTTTAATTGACATTTTAACAATTAGCATGTCCCCATGAATGGGTCAAAACTTGTTTGTCCTGCCATGGCAAAAGTGAAGGTTAAAATACTCACGTGAAACTTCTTTTTAGTGCCTGTATTTGGGGTGGTAAGACTGGCCATACTATCTTCTGGGGGTTGTCATAATAGTCAACTAAACCTAGAGATAGGTCACTAGGCTTGGAAGCTGTGCATCATTAAAGATTTGTTCCTGTGGGCACAATACCCAGTGGCAATAATAGGTTTGACTGTTCAGGACCCTCTCCATTCATACCAGTTAATTTGTCAATGTGTGAACATAGTGGGTGTGTGGAATGTGATGAGGGAAAGAAAGGGCAAGTTACTGTGTTTAAAAGAAAGGTTTATACTTGCATGATGTAAGACAAAGATGTTGCAGATGAAGATTGTAACCCCAAGGTTTTGAATGGTAAGAAAGTGTCTGGGATGATCAAAACTGGCGAATGCTAAGGTTCTAAGTATGGAAGGGGTCAGAAGGCTGCCAAGTGTCGTATACGGTACTGATACTATGGTATAGTAGTAAAAAGAAAGATCTTGAGTTAGTGCAGTGTAAATGGAAAATTTGAAGAGTTTTCCTTGTATGTAAAAAGTAAGCTGACTGAAGAGCAAGTGGATGCTATATGTGAACAAAGGAGGTTTGTGTGGGGGCCTTGTGTGCAGGTATGAATGCTGACAAGATGCTACAACATATAACACTAAATGACTTGAAAGGGTAATTTATTGTGGACAAAATGATGCGTAGCTCTGTTTGATGAGGCATAAAAGTGTGTGAAAGCAGTTGATACTGATTATGCTGCACATGAGAACTTTTAGTCCTTTATCTCCTAGTGTAAATTCCAGACAAAAGATTATTATTATTTTTGTCTGCTTGTCCACCTACATATTTTAATTAGGGTCGAAACTGTTGCTTCGATTTCTGCTGATAATGACTGACCTCCTTAGACTCACTTTGTTATTTTTGTTTTCAGAAAATGTCCCCATCCTTCCTAATGCATACAAATTGCACATCAAGGATTTCCGTCTGAATGTACCCTGGTACGATATTGAAGGTGCCAGTGTGTGGTGCATGGTACACTCTTGCTATGATTGCTATTGTCTCTCCGACTGTGATTTTTATGACACTCTCAGTGAGGAAGAGGATGTCTCAGCCAGTTCAGTACCTTCAGCACCCCCGTATCTACTTCCATCGCCCGTTATTACATGGAAGAAAGGTGCTCAGCTTGACAGTTCTCATTTTGATGACACATTGCCTCGCTCCCCCATGGAGAGCAAAATTGTGCAGTTCATTCTCAAGTTGAATCCCCTCGATTCATCGGGGGCCACCACATGTGACCGAGGAAAGGTTACCTTAAAACACTGGATCCACAATGGCGCTCTGTTTTGTGCCAGATCCTGCGGCTATGTTGTTAAAAATGCTGTAACGAAGGACATGGGGCATGCCCTCAAGAAGGGGTATAGTCTGCCCTTACCCAAGTACCCATTTGTGATGGGAATAACTCTGAAGAAGACAGATGGTGGCGAACACATTCGCAAGATGTCATATGACCTAGGAGAGGGCATGTCCTCCCGAAGGAAGGCCACATTCTACGATGGTCTTGGGCCCGGGCTCCAACTGCACCCAGCCACACCTCAGACAGATGACCTGTTTTCCCGCCTTGTGGAAAGAGGCCAGTACCTTTCCAGCATCTACCTGAAATCTTTTGAGGAGACGGAATTTCGCCCCTCATTATCTATATCTGCATCAAATTCTTCCACTCCACCCTTGAGCAACGTGGACTCCACGACCTCCATCGATCAATCCTCAGACCTGAACAGAGTTCCTGATGTAGTGGAAGACTCTCCTTGCCTTGATAATCCCAATACGGAGGGTAATCATAAAACCAGACAGGGAATATCTTCTGCCTCCCTGGGTGATTTCCCCAATGGAGATGGCGAGGCGAAGGTGTGCATAAACTCTGATCGGAGAAGCGGCGAGGAGGTAGGGGGAAATGGCAGAGATAAGACCTTTTCTCTGTCCGACATGATCCGCGAAGAGGAAAAACGGGGTGAGTTGGAACTTGATCTGACACCCAAGGAGCAGGGTAAGGCTATCCTCGTGACTGAGTCTCGCTTCAGGAAGCTCATCAACATGAACATCATCGGCATTACAGGCCTCAACAAAGCTGGCAGGCAAGTCAATGTGTTGTGTGGATGTTTGTGGTGTCTGTAGCCTTTTCAGCTGTTGCTGCATTCGAGAAGGAACTGCACTGTGTGGGGCTTGATATTTCTTGTAGGTGGCTAACTTCCTCTTACTAGTCTGATTCAGTTTAGTTATTGCAGATATTCTGGGTGTAAAAGCATGACCTTGAAAATGTGCTTGAATTGACTTAGCTTTTTAGCTTTTCTGTTTGGTTGCATTGCAAGTGAGCTCTTGTTCTATACATAGTTTTGGTCTTTATAATGTTCTTGAATTTAATTTTAAAAAGTAGTTTCTTTTTTACTCTTTAAAGGCTAACTTCTTTTTTTCAGGTGTACCATAAGTACAGTGAAGTCATCAGAAGATTTAGTAAAGATGCAGAGAATTCAACATTTGATTAGCAATGACCTCATTGATGTTGGACCAAATATGAGGGGAATTTTCACTCCTTCATTGCAATCTGAACAGAGAGTTCGGTGAGAGAACAATTTCGGCATTTCTCTACCACTTCCATCCTTCCAGTGCCAAAATTTGAATAAATATCCAAATTTTCCAACAAAGTGGAGTGGCATGCATCAATACCACTAAAAACACCTTTCCTACCCCTATCACTATATTTGCTATTTTACCATAAATCTACCCCTCCTTTTTCAGTCCCATTGTTCCTCCATAGCGATGGGGTGTAGCATTGAATCAAGGTTCATCATCTAGCACAAAACCTCGACCACATTCCAGTTGTCTGTTGCCTTTTTCTTAAGTTATCACGTAAACAACTTAGCTTTACATGGCGCGCCAACCAAACCCTGCCAGGCCAAAAAAAAAGAGAGAAAAAAATGTTGGAGTGGTCAGCCATTTTTAAGTTGATATGACACAACCACTCCACCTGGATTCATTCCAGAAGTGTGACCAACACACTAGGATGTATTCCATGTGAGGTTAAATTGCATTTGATCTTCCACTTCCTAGTTGTTGCACAGGGTGGGGGGGGTGTTAGAAAATTTTCACATCGTTCAACAGCCTTCCTCCACACTGACCTGGTCCCGCAAGACAGTCTAACAAAGAGCGCTGCCCCACTTAACCCAAGTGGTTGGAGGGAACAGAGAAGGAAGCCATCTGTTCTTGGGAAGCTTCAAACCACAACAACCCTTCACACACTAGCTAGCTCACTCTCGTATATTCTCTTCCCTCACCTAACCTGATGCATATGTATTAATCAACCGCTAAAAAAAAACTTCTTTTTTTAAAGTTTATTTTTGCAGATTTTGTCAATTGTAAATAGCTTAATAGGTTGTGTTGCTAAGTGTGATGCCAAGTATCCATTTGCATCCACAATGTTATCACACATAGCCAGTTGCAATACCGCTATCTTTTTCATCCATTCCATCACACACATCAATCTTCAGTCTTCAGAACCCCTTCCCCAAGGGGTATCAATACCTACAATCCTCTGCACATTCCTCCCCCCAATGAGGACAGGCCCTTTGTACCAGTGAATTTCATTTATCCCATTCGGGGACCTCATCCAGTTTTCATAAATTCCTGACCCACAGAATATTCTTAGTTACAACCTCATTTACAAATTTATTTACACCATATATACATCTATACCTTTTACCCTTTCTATCCTCACTCTCTCTACTCTTTCTATACCCTACATTCTCAAATTGTCCGTTTGCACTGCTCTTGTAAACTCTCTATCTTCCTCTCCTTTCATTATACTCATCCAGTCTCCTTGAACTTTTTCTCCCTCTGTTCCAGGTATGTGATGATCCGGTATGATACTGTGGGTAAGTGGGAGATTGTTGGTGTAGTCCAGAGGAAGCAGAAAGAGGGTAGTTCCCCCATCATTTTGAAGCCAAAGAGACAGAAGCCGAGTCGCATCCAGCCACAGCTCACAAAAAGTAGCATTGTCACTGGTAGTAAGTTTGTCAAGAACAAGCCTGTGTTGGGATCTTGCACTGAAACAACCTCTGAGACTAGTGGTGATGCGGGAAAAGAGGAAGTGACTGCAGATGTGTCTTCTTCATTGACAGATGATTCTGTGAGGAGTGATCTGGCAATGTCATCAAAATCCACTTCAGAGGGTCTTGTTTTAGAGAAAGCTGATGAAAATGATCAGGGGTTGCCATGCATTGCCAGTGTCCATAGTCACAATGACACAGATATCAGTAATCTTCTCAAGTCCCCTCCACTTATTACCCCTTATTTACCTTCGCCAGTAGCTTTGGTTGACTCTCAAATGCAACCAGAGCCTTTTCTAAAAAGAACCACCCCAATTTTGACGAGTTTTGTCCTAAATCAACCAAGTGGGAAAGTCTTTGGGGGGTATACAAAAAATTCTGGTTCAAAGGATGGTATTGTTTCCTCGATGGATTCCACCCAAACGACTCTCGCCTTTGTTCCTGGAGACTCTATTTTCCGTGGCTCATTTAAATTCAACAGCACCCCGGTTCAGACTGAGGCCAATCACCCTCATTCAAAAATTGTCCTTTATCCGCAACCGTTATTGTCCCCCCTAGTTTCTGCGCAACCGGAGCCATCTACCTCTAGACAACAGGAAAAAGTTAAGATGCTTCTTGTCCCTAGCACAACTGCGCCAGGGAAATCTCTACTCATCCCAGCGCCATCCAATGACTTGCCTGCTTCATACACCTTGGTGTTGAGGAAACCAGATAGTGAGTCCACTCCTACCATGGTTTGCCCTCCACTTTCTTCTCCTAGCTCTGTTGGGTTTTTTTTGGAAAAGAAATCTACTGTTCCTGTTTCCCTTCTCCCACCCACATTGCATAAAACCTTCCCAATAGTTCACTCTTCAACCTCATTTACATCACCGCCAGCTACTGTAGCGGTACAGGTTTCTTCACCTTTAGTCTCTACTGTTTTCTCAAGCCGACATGACACTGCAATTATGGCCCCTGGGACTCCATGGAATGTTCCGGCAACTTTTAAAATGAACATTCCCCATACAGCTTTTCCTAATCTCACTGCGTCTTTCAATGATGCCAGCATAACTGACTCATCTATTGCTCTAGAAAATTCTTCGGGGTCTTCCAAGGATGCCAGCATAACTGAGACATTAACTGCTCTTGGAAAGTCTTCCAAGGATGCCAGCATAACTGAGTCATCATTTGCTCTTGGAAAGTCTTCCGAGTCTTCCAAGGATCCCAGCATAACTGAGTCATCACTTGCTCTTGGAAAGTCTTCTGGGTCTTCCAGTACAACTGCTATCACACTCAGTCATTCATCGGTGTCAAATCAACTCAATTACACCTGTTCAGAGTCTTCAAAAGGGTCCATTTCAAGCCCTGTTGCAATTGAGGCCAATGACCCAACTAAGATTAAACAGGTATCTTTTAGTGATGCCAACAGTCCTGATGTCAAATGCATCTCTGTGACAAATCAGAACAATTGCACTGCTGTGGATTTGTCCATTAGATTTAAAAGTATTAAGCTCCATTGGCTCTCTGGCACTATTAAAAAGGAGTTGTTGTTAAATATATTTAAGATGTCTAAGAAAATTAATTCTTTAATTTCTCTCAGTGCTAAAAGTGAGTGTGTGCAATCTTCGTTCCTTGGGATGTACCGGTTTTGCCTTGATGATGAAGGAAACTGTTACCCAATACTAGTTTTAGGGACAAAGCCTTCCTCTGTGTTGTCTTTGTCGAGAATGACCCTTCGTGAAATGTTTAGATCAAATACGATCAAGTATCTGATCAGGGAGACCACTGGAGAGCTTTCCACTTACACCTACGATGTCAAAGGAGTCAATCTCATCAAATTTGGCTCCAAAAGGAGAGACATGAGGTCTAAGATAATTGGTTTGGGGCAAAAGGTCCCCATTGAGTTAATGAGGGAGCCTTCTCCTTTCGATACCACCTTCCCAGTAGAAATGCACACGTCAAGTCAATCCAAACAAGTCAATGAGGAGATTGTCATCTCTGATGATTCAGAAAGTGAGGTCTTACCAGTAGAAAAGAATCAGAGCTCTAACACAGAGAATGAAGAGCAAACCATATTTGACGTTCCTTCTCAGCGACCTTCTAGACCCATCTTGGTTTCTCCATTGAAAGCGATCACAACTACAACATTCGATAACCAGGAAGAAACTGGATCCTCTGGAGAAATGGAGTCGCTCTCTCTGATTCAATTGCCCTTTGCTAAGTGTAAGAGGAAACTTGACCATTCACTAGAAACAAATCCTGCAGTAACCTCAAGAGAACATTTCAGTGCTACCAAGAAGGTTAAAACTGTAAGCTCCACCCCTTCCCATTTGCAATCATTGAAGCCTGAAATATCAAAAATGGAAAGCCTGGCTGTACCAGTTCGCAAGAAACCTGTTCTAAAGATTCCTAACATTTCTAACAAATTATCCATCTCTACTGTAGGAGCAACTAGTCATGACTCTGATCAAAAGGACCTATTGAAGTCTTCACATATGCTTTCACCTTCTAAAGGCTCTCCTCCCAAAATATACCCCCACTCCAATTCTTTAAGAAAGAATATCGATCTCTCCCTGAATTCGCCTCCGTCAACAGTCTCTCTCTCCCAATCAGTCTCTCCCAACTCCAAAAGTTCTTCTCCCACCAAACCTGCTATTTTAAAAGTGTCCCCATCATCAACTTCCTCTTTAAAATACCTCCCTACAAAGTATAAATTAAAGCCTCCCTCGATGAAAGCTGTTCAAAAGCCTTTGGTAAAATGGTCAGCCATAAAGGACTCCCCCTTCCCAGGAAGCACTGGTTTCAGAACAATGAAGGAACGTCCTGGCAAACTCTTGTCAGAACTCCTAAAAACAAGTGAGGTATCTTTGAAAGGACCCATAAAAAACTATGATAAGAGTGAGGTTCCAAAGTCATTAAGCATCCCATCAGTTAATCTGGCAAATTCATCCTTGGCAGAATCCTGCTCTGCAATAGATGACATGGAAATGATGTCCCTTCCTGATACAGTGATGCACTCAGTGGGAGTGACACATGTTCATGAGTCATCACTCTCCCCAAAAGACAAATCCCGCAAACGAGTCAAGACAGCAGTGGATGTAAGTTCTTCAGCAGACTCTAGATATGCATCCAATCTCCTTTGCCCACCCCCTATGCTATCAAAGATGCCGATGTCTGAGGCAGGTCTTCCAAATTACCTAAAATTCAAGGGTATGGCTTCCATAGTGGAAGATAACAGCAACTCAAACTCTACATCAAGTATTCAAGAGGAGAACATAGATGTAGAGGGAGACCCAGATATCAACATTGCTGAACTTCTCCATTCGCAACTCCGTGAATGCATCTCTACATCTTCTGGTAAGTGTCCCTTATGTTGGATTTCACTTAAAATCTAAATTAACTCTTCAACTTTCTCAGGTGCTTGCTGTGAAAATAACAGAAGTCAAAAGAAGGAAACTTGTTCATATTAGCATAATGTACACATTGATAGTTCAATCTAAATGAAATCCTTTTGAGGGGAAAAGAATAACCTTTATTCATCACAAGGCAGTCGCCAGTTAGCCTCTTAAAAAAATAAAATAAAAAATAAATAAAAATATTCATCACAAGTTCAGGACTAGTTACTCCTCATCACCCTACTTCCTTCAACTGTACAATGACTGGAAAAAATATCGGCCTAAGAGTTAGGACATTTTGTAATGGAAAGTGAGGGGATAAAATGCCAACTGCATTCCATGTTAGATCAACCAAATTTTAGGAAAAATTTGCCTTTACCATCTCAGATTGAAATCTGGGAAAAAAAAATTTAATTTTGGAGAAAAATGTTAAAACTGTGGAATATAATAGACTTATGGTAGTAATTTAAGTACCATTTAAAGCCTTTGAGCAAATATGCAACTTTTATTCTATGCCTATTTTGCTCCCGGCAGAGAGGTACCCTGTGTAACCATGTTAAACATAGGTACTTGGAGGAGCCACACATCCTCTTATTCCCTCTAAGCATTCTTTTTTTTCTATGACTATCCCCTCAACCCTGACCAAAACCCTCATACCCTAAACCGGAGTGAGATCACTCTACCCTGCTGATTTCTGCCCAATCTCTCTAACCTGTGTGTGCAGATTTATGGAGAAATTGGTAAATGTTAGATTAGCCTTTTTTCTGGACAGTGGAGGCTATCTGTCTTCTGCACAGTGCAGCTTCCGCAAGTTCCACTCCACTTCTGATACTCTGCTCTGACTGGAAAATCCCATCTGTGAGGCCTTCCGTCGTAGATAGCACTACACCACAGTGTTTTCCGATCTGGAGAAGGCCTATGATACTGCATGGTATTACAGTATTATAGAGACTTCACACGCTAAATTTTTCGGACAGGGGATCCCACAGGAAAGTGTCCTCAGTATCATACTCTTTGACCTGACCATCAACGGCATCACCTCAGTGCTGCTGGAAGATGTTCCTGCTATATTCTACGTGGATGAACTTTTGGTGCAGCCCAGATGCCAATTCTGTTTTGTCGACTCCAACAGGCATTGAACTGCATCTCTTGCTATGTGGAAGCGCACAGGCTTTAGTTGGTCTCCATTAGCCAAGACTAAGGTGGTGTACTTCTGCCACCATCCACAGCTCCACCCTGAGCCAGACTTGTTTCTAAATGGGGTGCGTTTGGAAGTGTTAGACTCGCACCATTTCCTTTGTCTTGTATTTGACTGATGCCCCACCTGGTATGCTCATATTTGCAGCCTTAGGGTTTCTTGTACCCAAGCCATGGATATGCTTCGTTCTGTGATGTTCAGTGCATTGAGCGTTGATAGAGCTACTACTACTTTACTTTTTATCAACCCTTTCTTTTCAAGCTCGACTACAGATCAGAGTTTTATGCATCCTTTGCTGAGCATGTATTGCGGAAGGTAGACTCAATCCGCCACACCGGCCTTTGCTTGGTGATTGGTGCCTTCCGCACTTCCCCCATTGAGAGCCAACTTGTGATGCTAAGGAGATGCCAATCATTTTGTGTCATGCACAGTGCATTATTTGCCTGTACTTTGAGGGTACCATCTTTGACTACTTGTCATCAGGCCTTTCCCAAAGCTTCTACAGCGCCAGGAGTACTGCCTTCAGCCTTTTGGGAGCACACTTCATGTCATGTTGGAACTGTGACAGTGTATATGGATGGCTCCAAGTCCTAAGAAGGGCTCAGTTTCCACACTATATCCCCTCTGTTTGAAGTAAGCAGGGCTCTGCCAGGCCCTCCGTCTTCGCAGCTCAGCTGGTTGCAATACACCGCTCGGTATGGGAGATAATGTGATGTGCCTGGTTTGGAGACTATTGTGATTTATAGTGACTCACAAAGCGCCCTTAGTGTTCTTGGGGACGTGGAATCTCCGCATCTCATGGTTTGCGATATCCGTGATGACAGTTTTGGTGAGCCGGGCAGATGTTGGGATTATCTTCTGCTGGGTTCCTGGACATGTAGGAATTGCAGAGAATGAGGGCACCAAATAGTCTGTGAGTACTGGGTGACCAGACCAGCGTTTGCTCTTCCTCACACGGATTACATGGCAGGAATATGGTTGAGCGAAACTTAAAGTTGTGTGCCATTGCACCTCAACTGTTCCCATGGACCTACCCCTCAATGCTGTGACAGCTTTAGGTTGCTTTCTGTTGCCTCTGAAGTGGACACACTCGCAGGATGCACTGCCATTTGATGGAGCGCTCGCCTGCACCATATTGTGATGACTGCATTCTCCCCCAGACTGTTTTGGTACATTCTTGTTGAATGTCTCAGTCTGAATGATCTTTACGCACGTTACCTCTGTATCACTACCGCTAGGTCCTTTTACTCAGGACTGGTTTGTCTACACAGACTTGCGGACTATACAACTTTTTAGAGGAGGCTGGCCTCCTCCACTTTATTTGACTGTTTGTTGTAGGTCGCATGTTCCTGTGCCGGGGGCAGGCGGGCCTACCCTCAACAGCGGTGCACGCTCCCTTCTTGTTGTCTTTTTGCTTTTTCTTTTTGTTTTTTTAGCCTGTCTTTTTTTATCCTTGTCATTTGTTATTTACCTACATTTTTTTAATATGGCCTAGTACGGCAACTTTTGGCCTAGTAGGCAATTGCCAGATGGGCTCCTAAAATAATAATAAAAAAGGGGGTGGATGTAGAGATTATTTTCTACTTGGTTCCTGGATTTGTAGAGATTGCTGGGAATTAGTGCCAATGGGGGTACCAGAGTCTACTAGGACTAGATGAGCAGACCAGTGCTTCATTTTTTATCACACTGACTATATGTCAGGAATTGGGTCACACCTCCTGCCTGTATGTCAAAGAAGATGGGAGACACTTGATTGGAACTTAAAGTTGCTTCCCATCACACTGTGACTGTTTTGATGGACCTATCCTCCCAATGCCTCAAAGGCTTCATATTATCTTGGAATTTGGCACACCTGTGTGATGCACCTGCATTTGATGGAGTGCTCCCTTCGACTTTACTTGGATGCTTGTGTTGTCTTCCGGACTGTTTGGCACATTCTTGTTGAATGTCCCAATCTGACACTGCACCTATGAATGAGACTCTTGGGTAACACATTGAAAGTTTGCCGAATTATCAGATGTTGTGAGGGCTTTTTGACAAATCAGCCAAGTTAAAGGACTCTCCAGATACATTGATCAAACAATACTGTGTATACAGAGATTGAATCTAATTGTATACAGAATGGGCTGAATACAGGAATGAACCAGATACACAAATCAGTCAGACACTGGAATAGGTCCATTACAGAAACAGGTTTTACACTGGAAACTGGAACAAGACTAGAATCTCTGAATACTAAATTCCAGTTTATATGCTTATTAAGGGGGGCAGATCTAAATTAAATCCTATTTTAATTTAAGGATGAATACCCTAGTAATTTTATTTCAATTCTAATAACTAAAGCATATATAAGCTAATAGATTACTTATCCCAGTTGTAGGGTGCTCTCTGGTATTATAATTTATTATTTATAATTAAAAAAAAAATGATTTCTTAAAAATGCTGAGATTTGCTGAAGGCTTTAATTTTGAAAAAGAAAAAAAAATATAAATGATATAAACAAAGAATATTTAAGATAAAGTGAATTACTTTTACATCACCAGCTGAGCACTTAAAAAAAAAATATGTCTGTTACATCTGACAAAAAAATGTAACCTCATTTATGACCCTTGCCCTTGAAAAGGTCATTTTTTTGTATAATCAAAAAAAATTCTAGGTTTCTACTAGTAATTAGTATGTATACCATTCTGTACAATAACCTTTTTAGTCTTAAGAAACTACTTGTGATTTCTGGAGCCACTTTACTGTATGAGAAGAAAGATCTTGACTCAGTCATGCAAGTGGACATTTTGCCAGGGACACTTGGTGTGCAAAGGGTAGATAGAGTAAAGAATGTCTGGGCAACATCAATTTATGGTGTGAATGAGGTTGTAACCGACTGTTGAGGTGGTATGAGTGTGTAAGTGGACTGGATAGGAATAGACTTGTGAAGAGACTATGATAGTTTCATGGTATTGGAAGAGTTGGAAAACTGTGTAAAAAAGATGGGTTGATTTTGTGAATGTTTAAGAGACAGAGGGGGCTGACTGAGGAGCAAGTGAGTGATATTCTGTATGATAGGTGTGCATGGAGGGATTTAGGAATTCAGTTGAACAGTCTTTGATGTTTGGTGCCTACTGTATGGCAAAGTGTTGGTTTAGAAAATTATTAAAATTGTTACTTTCTTTTTGTATTCAAAATGTCTACATAATGCCAAAGTTTGAGATATTTGACCCTAGTTCAGATTCAAAGTATTCCATGAAGATTGATCATTGAACAGAAAATCGCAGGCTCTCATGGAAAAGCCATGACTTTGTAATAAGCCCTATAAATGAGAAAATGTTATAAACATGTATTGCAGCTTTAGTCCCCCTCACTCTAAAAAAAAAAAATTTACTAATCTAGAACAGGTGCCCCCTAAGTTCCTAGAGTAGGTATATATGAAATTCTGTATAAAAATTGTGGTGAATTATTGATTGAATAAGGACAAACTGGATGTAGTTCATCTTAGAATGTATACAAACACACATATTCTGAGTCTAATTATTTCTTCCATTTGTTTTTAAATTTATCTCTTGGTTGATTTCTGTCCTCATTTTTCATATAAAATGTCTCAGTATTTTGTCAATTGTACATATTCTGAATACTTTATTTCAACACATGAATTGTCTAACAGCAGCAGCAATTGGGAAGAGATTGAATTTATTTATACATTGAATAACTGCTGAAGTAACAAGTAGTTGCGCTGGCATTATTTTATTCTCCAATATTTTAATCTTTGGAAAGGAACCTTCCAGTTCAACCAGGTTATTATTAGATTGCTGGACCATTAGGATGAGCTGGTTCTTCTCTGTAATTATTTCTTCTATTTGTTTTTAAATTTATCTCTTGGTTGATTTCTGTCCTCATTTTTCATATAAAATGTCTCAGTATTTTGTCAATTGTACATATTCTGAATACTTTATTTCAACACATGAATTGTCTAACAGCAGCAGCAATTGGGAAGAGATTGAATTTATTTATACATTGAATAACTGCTGAAGTAACAAGTAGTTGCGCTGGCATTATTTTATTCTCCAATATTTTAATCTTTGGAAAGGAACCTTCCAGTTCAACCAGGTTATTATTAGATTGCTGGACCATTAGGATGAGCTGGTTCTTCTCTGTAATTATTTCTTCTATTTGTTTTTAAATTTATCTCTTGGTTGATTTCTGTCCTCATTTTTCATATAAAATGTCTCAGTATTTTGTCAATTGTACAGCTGAAGGCTAAAAGTTTTATATGCAAAGAAAATTGCGTATAAGATGGTTAGAAGGGATGCTCAATAATGAAATTTATTACTATGTATTAATCATCCTCTCAATGCATGTAACTGCAGGGATGCAGTGCTTTATAAGGTAGAATCAGGAAATCATCCTTACCCTTTCCTCTATGCCTTCTGCAGAACCTGTCAACCATTTAGTTTCATCTTTATTTTTCCCACTACTCACTTCATCTCATCCGACTTAGTCATTTTACGTACATGCATGTTTCCAGTTGAAAAGTTCCACTTTCATTTACCCCCCTGATCAAATCTGTTCTACTATCTGAGCTCATTATATACAATATGTTTTTGGTAAATTGATACAAAGTTAAAAGTGTGCCTAAGGGCTAATGACTGCACCAATGTAGGTTACTTGACCTTAGGACATGTTCAGACAGCATTTAGCTGTCATGCGGGTAACAGCATATGTAGTTACTTCTGAAAATGTTAGCTGAAGTTTTAAAAAAATTATACACCATACTCATGGCTCCCTGCAATGAGAGAAGCATGAGCAAGATTGTGTATTTTTTTAACTACCTGATGAACCTTTTTACAAAGTGTCAAATGCGTTGCACTGATACTACCAGGAATGAGAGATTCATTGCCATTGTCAAGCAGAAGATCTCCAATGACCCTGGCCAGTCAGTCAGTACATGGACAAACTTAATAATAAGAAAATAGGTGTGAGCAAGGCAACCAACCATCCACAGAGCAGTGCACCAGGACCTGGGTTATCACTCGTTCATGCTGAAGAGATGCCAGCTTCTTACTCGGATTACCAAGGAAAGCTGTAAAGGGAAGGCACAAGCAATCATGAATGATATCAAACACAATGGCACCATCCTGCTTCCTTCTCCAATGAGAGAAATTGTGTGCAGGACAGGAAGGTGACCTGGCAGGAAATGATTGCTGCCTGTGCAAAGACCCATCAGAAGTGCCGACAGTCATGCACAGCAAAGTTACCCTCTCTTTGATGGTTCTGTATGTGGTCAGCAGCGAGGGCCATATTATGCCTCCTAACATCTTCCCCTAGGGTTTCAAGGTCAATGCAGAAATTTACATTGAGGTGCTGGCGACTAGTCAACCCTTGGATGGACCAAGTAGCTGCAGGACTACGTTCCTGCACACAAGGCAAGATACACACATGGTTGTTCAACAATTTCCTGCACCACTGATCCCCAGAATTGTGTTCACCCAGCTCCCCAACTGCAACCCCCAGATTATTTTGTGTTTGGCATTGTTGAGAAGGATCTGTGGGGGTCGCCATTGTGGAGGTAATGTTATCCATTGCCAAGGACCCCTTGGCAAAGGTCATGAAGGCAAATGTTGGGCTTTTTTAATGAATTTGTAACTATAGATATTGTTCTCTTTTTACTGGATTCTCATGAGAATATATTGCTTCATTTGATACATAATTTTTCTTTTCCTGTGTACAATTTGTATTGATTTACTAGAAACCCCCTGTAGATTAATCTTAGGGCTACCATTGTGCCCCTGCAGTAATGAAAAATGTCACAGAAGAGTTTAAAATAAGACTGTCATTGAGACACCCCACACTGCTAAAAAAATAAATCTTGGCATGTATTCTGATGGAGTCACAGGCTTCTCTTTAAAGATCCTTTTTTTATATGCTCTTTACTTTGCAGTGAAATCAGAGAAGCCATGTCCATTATCGAAAAAGCGGCCACAAAAACAGGCTAAGGTAAGATTCTTCTTAACATTTTACGTCTACTATGTTCCTCCTTGGAGGGTTGGACATTTGATAGCTGATCACCTCTCATGATTATAAACTGCCTCTTTGCTAACACAGATTTTTACATCCTCCTTAACACAATCCCACCATGCTTTCCTTGGCCTACCTCTAGGGGCTCTAGCATTCACCACCATCTCTCTCACCCTAGCCATAGGATCATCAGGCTCTGCTCTCATCACATGACCATACCACCTCAGTCTCCCTCTTATCAGTCTAGATTTAATATCTTCCAGACCACACCTACTCTTCACTTCCTCATTTGTAATTTCATTCTGCTACTTGACTCCAGCCATATATCTCATCATTCTGTTATCTCTACTCTTCAAGATTTTCTCCATTCTTTCTGTTAGGGCCCATGTTTCAGTGGTAGGCCCTTGTTCACCAATAAACTTGCAATTTCCTTTCATTTAGACCAAGCAATTGCAACTCTACTTCTTAACAGCCCTTTCCACTCCAGTTTCACGCAGTCCAGAATATCTCCCAAATAACAGAAATATTCTACTTCCTCCAGCCTAACACCTCCATCTCCCACACAGTGTCCTCCTCCTCAACTTCCTCAACACACTTTAGACACCTAAACTGCTGCACCCCACTAATTCTTCTCAACCCTGAACATCTTTTATGACACCACTTATTGCACTCCCTGCAGAGAACTGGATTTGACACTACTCCCCTTCGACAAACTCCACATGGCCACCGTCCAAATTGAATCTTTTCTTCTCCTTTTTTCCGTTACCATTGCTTTTGTCTTGTCCATCTTCACCTTTAAACCCCTCTTTTGTCCATCTCTCTCTTCCACAAATTAAACTTCATTATCACCCCTGCCTTAGTCTCTGCCATTAGAACCAGATCATCGGCATATAGTAACTCCCACATCCCTTCCTTACCGCACTCCCTAGTGGCCTCCTCTATCACTATATCAAACTGCTCTGAAAGCCCATTTATGACTTTTACCTGGGATGTTGATCTATCATACAATGCCATAACAAGTCTAACCAGCCATTCAGGGTCCCCTTGTCTTCTTAAGGCCCACCGTATCACTCTCCTTGGAACTCTATCGAATGCCTTTTCCAAATCCACAAAGATGTGATACAACCTCTTGTTCTTCCTACGATACTTCTCTTGGAGTTGCCTTATGATAAATATTGCATCTGTTGTTGATTTGCCAGGATGAAAGCCGAATTGTCTGGCTCCAACTAAGGTAAGATGTTTGAGTCTATTTTAGTTTGATGTTTTTTCGTCAACCCATGATTATGTAATAGAATTCTCACACCTTTTGCCAAACCTATTTTCAGAAATCTAGAAACCTTTTATAGCAATTCTTCAATGACAAACATTTAAAGGGCTAAGTTTATTGCAGTAATCTCTGCCAACTTCACCTATTTATTCCATTTTTCTTTCTATCATTTCTCTCACAACCTACTCAGTGGGCACAACTTGCGTAATTCACATATAAACCACGTGAAATTGAGACGTGGAAAACACAAGAATATCTGGTTCATTTTACAAGAAGATTTCATGTGAAAGGGACACATGTTTTCGCCGTGGCAGAACTCGTATAAAATACTTGCCACATTCACATATATTTCTCGTGAATATTGAGTCGTGTATTGCATGTGTTAATTTAGATGGGATTATTTCAGTATTCAAAACCTGTTAATACTTATCATTTATTCGTATGTATGATAATTACTACATTGTACTCCATACAATAAACTATACACAATATGGGTTGGCTACTGCAAAATATTTTACATGCTCTGTAAATATAAACAAAATAAGGAATGGGAATGTTACAAGATGATAAATTTATTTGTAAGCATAACATTTCTAATTGTCCATAGGATAACAAACCCACAAAATAAGGTCAAAGATCATTGATAAACTTTTTGGCAGGGAACTGTCCAACTTTGTCATATATCTAGTGCACATAAGGAATGTATTAATGAGAAAAGTAAATCAATTTTGATCATAATATACCTAAAGCAAGTAACAAGACATGATGAAGGAACACCAATGTGCTTCCAAATGGAATAAAAGGACTGTAAGTATATCAAACTAAACTAGGCATGATTTACACACCAAAATAGCTTTGAAATATATAAAACTTGGTAGGCACTATCTATATGCAATCAGTAAAGTTATCTCTCGATTATACAGACAGTCCATCTCAATTGACACACATACCAAACCTCAACAAACAAGGTGATTATTCAATTCAATATTTTGGAGCATTGCTGATTTATATAATTTTAGACTTATATAGAGCACTTTGTAGGGGCTTTACTGTATTTAACAGGGTACAGAAGTACTACAGTTAATGGGTGGACAGCACAGTATCATAGATGTGTGAAGAGGATTACTACTGGGTTGAATTATATTAATAATCTATTATGCTATTCTTGAAGCAAACTAAATGATTTACCCTACAGTTTCCTTAATTTTGGTGGTATTGTGAAAAGTATTAGCAAATACATGTTTGAAGCAAACTAAATGATTCAATATACAGTTTCCCTCATTTTGAGGGCATTGCGCAGTTTACTTGTAATTATATAAGTTACTTCAGTTCCATTAGAATCTGTGAATTTTTTCAGCACACTATCTCTTATAAGAGTAAACAAATTTGTCTTTTTAAAGGCAGCTTTGGCTCTTTAACCAAACATATTATATTGGCACATAAGGTTCTTAGTCATAAAACTACACTATAGCTTAGTAGACACCATATCCTTCTGATTTTTCCAATTCCTTCTCTACAGTTTGAAGTTTTTCTATGGTGTTACTCTGCCTGTCTCTAAATGAGCTAACACAGTTGATAGATTTCAAATCTCTCAACTCCTGCTTCATATCTCGTATCTCTTCCCTCACATCTAGCAGCAACTGAAGTATACATTTCTGGAACTCTGTGAAGTAAATATTTGTTTATTAATAACTGAAGGTGACATGTGGTTTAGTCCATAGACATTTATCTTTGTGAATTCATCTAGCTCTCCATCTCAGATGCTAATCTGACATTCATTTCCGTGGCAAATCACTAGTTTTTGAAATACACCCCAATAAAGAAACCAATGATTTGTGATTGTAATGAATGACAGACTGATTAGAAGATACATCATTTGCCATTGACCTTTTTATTTAGCTAATGTAACCAACACAACCTGACATAAGCTAACCAAACTGTTTATTTCTGATAAGCTTTTATATTTTTAACCAATCTATCATTCATTATTGTCACTAATACCTTATTCATGATGGTATATTTAGAAAACTAGTGATTTGCAACGAAAATGAATGTCAGATTAGTTAAAAGTACATAAAAACATAGTTTCGGCCACCAAAGCAGAGTCTCACATAAAGTAAAATAATACCAAAGAGGAGCAGTTTGGCGAGAGAATATGAAACATGTACAAGGAAAGGGCGAAGAGTGTGGTGAGGTTTGCCCTACCCTCCCGGTCTTACTTGCCAGGCTTTTCCTAAGAAATTCTTGCCCCCTTCTAAGATCCTACATACCCCTTTCTGACCTCTATATAGACCTAGTAGAAAGCTCATTATCCCATTTACTCCATCCTCTACAACTCTATCCCATTGTTTACGCTCAGCTCCTGTGCCACTATCTCTAATAGCTGCCCTCAACTGAAACAAAAATAATCTGAGCGAACACACTTTTATGTTTCCTCTCTGTTCCCGTCCTTAACTTGTGTTGGAGATTTGCGATGTGCAGTCCTGATGAAGGCAATTACTAGTTCAACTTGAAACAAAGATGTACAGGCAGTGCAGCTGTAATGTTACGTAATTTGAAGTCACCTGTGTAATGTTTGGATTTTTATTAATCACCACCTGGGTGATACTGTAAATTAATTTTCTGGTAAAGTTGTGGTTGACTAACAACATAACATAATTTCACAGATGAGAAGAGCCACTAGGGCCTATCAAAGATCATCCGCATCTATCAAAACCCACCCACAAATTGCATCCACAGGATTAAGTCAGATTGTGCATCTAAAATATACAACTTAAACAATCCTTAGGATTGTCTAATCTTGTATCTACTATATACAATTTGGACCATCCACAGGAAAGCATCCAAAATATCCTTAATATACAATATAAAAAAAAAAATACATCCACAGGAATGAGTCCAGACTACCACCACCACCCAAGTTAACCCTCCCTCCCTTATAATAATCTAATCTGCATTTGAAAACATTTAAGTTTGGACTCTCTACTGTCTCAGGTGGCAAACTATTCCAGTAATCTACCACTCTATTGGTGAATAAATATTTTATAGCATCAAACCTGCACTTCTGTTTTTTAACTTTTAAGTAGTGACCCTTAGTCCTATTACTACCTTCGAACTCAAATAACTTGCTAAAATCCAACTTATCCATCCCAGAAAAGATTTTATAAAGCTCAATCATATCTCCCCTCACACATCTTCTTTCAGATGAAAACATATTTAGTACCCTCAGTCTATCTTCATATTCAAGGTGCTTCAGGGAATGTATTATTTTTGTTGCCCTCCTTTGTACTGACTAGCAGGTTGATGTCATGATCAATCACTTATATAAATAATCATATACAAAAATGTATAACACCACTGATCTGTCTCATCTATAAAACCAGGAGCACAGTCACTCAACTGAGCTAATCACAAAGAATACTAGTCCACAACACTTCATCACAATATTATGTTGCACTCACTCACTATATAATCAGAGACCAAAAAATAAATAACTCGGGGTTGGGGCAAGGAAGGACTACTGGTCACTCTTGAGTACTTCAGACTCTTTGACATTGTCAAACACTTAGTATAGTAGTTAACAAGAGGATATGTTAATAAATTTTAAAGGGAATTGGTCTAGGGGGGTAATTATTGCAAAGAGAGGAGGAAATGTTATGTTGCTAACATGTCTAGAGCAAGGACTTAAGTGTGGCATCCCCGGGGCAACCAGGCCCGTACAAGTGCTCTCGACTTGGGGATGTCTGCATTTTTCCGCACAGACTTCTTAACAATAAACTAATATAGTGAGTTTGACTAGACTGAGTCTTAAGAGATATACACACAGGAGTTGGATAACTAATGAAAAATGCATTAAAGTTTTAATGTAGTGAGGCTTAAATTTTGTGGGAAAGTTAGGGGAACAATTAGGTAAATTAATTAACATATTTTGGGGAAGGTTTGGATGAAGTTTGTAGAACAGAATTAATCGTTTTGGGGGTTTTGACACGTTCTTGATCAGCCAATCAGCTTTCTCCTAACCAACATCTATCGGTGGTATAAGAGCATCATGTGAGTCATGGTGGTGGGGGGGAGGGTGTGTAAGTTTGTATCTAGGTACCAAAGGGGGATAAATATATATATATATGCAAAAAAAGCTCACAAAGTGTACGTGAATGAAAGTTATGCAGATACACCCACAAAGGAAAAGTGAAAATGATTCTGAGCGCTTTCATCTTTATTCTTAACCCTGGAAAGCTACTCATCCATTTTTGTTTCAAATAAGGTACTTGCTGCTCTGTGAGACCCATCATTTAAAAATTAATAAAAAAATTAGTTTCTTACCAAGGATTGTTATGATGGTTTATATTTTAAATTAACTTATATTAGAAAGGCTTTAAATGAAAAAAAATAATTATGTACTTAATTCATTGTTTAGTAAGAGAATTAATAAAAAATTAGCTTTTTTTCATTTAATTCTGGGGTGCCCCCCCCTCAGTTTACAAAAAATTTGAAAAAAAAAATTTGTTTTTCATTCCTTTTAGTCTTCTTCCATCAAATTAATAGTCTAGTTGTACTTCTGTTGTCCTGAAACATGTAAAGAAGTTAACATAAACCTATAAGAGAAAATTTCCTGAACAAATTTAAAAAAAAAATTTGTTTACCATATATTAAACCATCACAATCCTTGGTAAGTATTTTCAAGTATAATATTGGAATAAATTACTATGTAATGAGTATGTATAACTATATAATACCTCTTACAAATACACACGTATACACACATCAGGCACAGATACAGGTTGGGGGCTGAGTGGCTCAGATCTACCCAAAATATGAATTATATATTGCATTCTGTGTGAAATTAAATTTTATTTGTATAATTATATTTATTTTCTAGATCTGACTTGACACACACATACACACACACTCATAAAAAAAACTTCTCAAGGAAATTGGTATTATATATATATACATACTTACTTGAAGAGTTCTACTCGCAGTTGAAACATTGTAGAGATCCATGTTGCAAACAAACTGGTTCTGTACAACTGAGGCACAAATATTTTGTTTTCCTATCGGTTTTTGTGTTGCATAACTTGCATCTTCTCCTTGGGTTAGTTTCCAGGGGCTGCCTTACAACAACAGGGTTTAATTCTGGGAAAACATCTCTGATAGTATGCTGGATATTTCGCTGTTCTCTAGGCATATTGATCCGATGTTCTGCCCAAGGTCGAATGAGCTCCTTTGCCACTGTCTTCCAAAAGTCACGCCTAATCATTGGTTTCTTGTTTTGTTGGCAAAATGTTTGCAGGTAGAGACTGTATGCATTTGCCACAGCAGAGTTCACCATGCCATAAAAAACACAGAGAGGCTACATATCAGTGTTTTGATTACAAGAGTGGAGTAGTGAAATCTGGTCAAAAGTATCAACCCCTCCCTTTGTTTTGTTGTAGTCCAGCACCACCTCAGACTTGTTTTTATCGCCTATTTTTGGTGCATCATGCTTAGAGGACACAAACAGCACTATTTTTGGTGCTTTTTTTTGGTGGGACATATCCAGTCAGTGACATGTCAAAAAAGAATGCTGTTTGTCCAATCTTGTAGCTCTTGTCTGTAATTTGTGGTGGCAATGCTCTCTTATTGCCCCTAATAGTCCCTATGTATGTTAAGGACTTTGAAAGCAATGCGTTCACAAGTGGGATAGATGAAAACCAGTTGTCACTGGTGATAGTTCTCTCACTATTGTTGTAGGGTGTAGTCAGTTTCTCAGTTACATATTGTGCCAGTGGAATGCCTGTTGGAGTAATGGTGTGTCTGCCAAGGTAGGGCATTGCATTAAGTATATACGATGTTTTGGTATCACACACCATGATGATTTTGATGCCATATTTTGCTGAAAGAACAGCGTCTACAAAATCCTAGGAGCTGTTCATTTATTGTCAAGTTCTCACTGGGGACATAATATGTGCCACAATTTTGAATGAATATATTCCAAATTTTTCCGATGTGAGCAAATTTATTTGTTTTTACTCTTTCCTCGCTGGTTTCTTGTCTTCAAAATGGAGAGCTCTTATTAGGAAATTGAATCTGCGCTCACCCATAGCTGCCCTGTATATTGGCCGCCCCATATCTTTGCTGAACATTTCATTTATAGACGGTGATTATCATTTTGGATGCCAAGCAAAGCCATCAGTTCTCTTTTTTGTGTGTCATAAAGAGATGTGGCATCCTTCTCCTTGTATCCTTGCCTTAACATTCCACCGGTCTGGTTACTCCATTGTTTTACTTCTGTCAGGATTTTGTTATTCATTAAAACTTTGAAGAAATTACTGGGGGATTCAGGGGTTTCTCCTTGATGGAATTTGGGTCCAGGGCTATAAGGGGTTAATTGGGGCAATGGTTTTCTTGTGGACACTGGAGCCCACTGTGTTGACCACTGATGTCCATTTTTCCCACGTATAATTTTGGGGGTAAATTTTACCATGCGTGGGTTTTCTTCTACTTCATTGTCAGATGTGGGTGGGTTTTCTTCTACTTCATTGTCAGATGTGGGTGGGTTATCCTCTTCTATAGATGCTCCTGACATTTAATCTGATTTGAGAGTTGATCGGTAATCTGATGAAGGTAGTTGTGGAGATTGTGATGGGGTAGAGGCTGATGAGAGTGATAATGTTTGTGGAACTTTAGCTGATGAGTGCTGGGGTTAGGTAGGCGTAGAAGTTTTAAATCCTCTAGAGGAAAGGGATTTTGGGGAAAGATTTTCTTGCATGGGATGTTGAAGGGGCATAAGTGTCAATGTCTTGGGTAACAAGATAGCAAAGTTTCCTTGGAGTTAGAGCCCATTTTCTCTCTTTTCTTAGGCCTAATGAAATACTCGGACATCGTCTCATCAGTTTCCAATGCACTTTGAGAAGGATTATATGTATCTATATCATCACGGTTGTATAGTGACTCAATTTCAAGATCGTCACTTAGATCACTATCCAGCACCTGCCTTTCCTACATTATAGTTATATTATTTTTCAAAAACATTAATAAATGGCTCTAAGTGATTTATATTGACATAAAACTGTTGCAAAATATATGGAAAACTTTTTTATATCCTGGAAAGAGAAAAAAAAATTGAGTATATTATAATTATGGAAAAAAAAATTAGACCTAAAAGGTACTCATGGGCCTTTGCGACCCTATTAATGTCTCAGAATAGGGTACTCCTGGGTTTGTCAGACCCAACTAACCTACTGTGTTTGGTACTCCTGGGTATATGAGACCCATGTGTGTTATCAGTTCAGGTACTCCTGGGTCCCACAGACCTATTAGTTCCCAGGAAGAGGGGGGGGGGGGGGGAATAGGATATCAATATATATATATGACATTTCCCTCCATATTGAAACCCCCCATTTCCCATATTTTCATGAGGCTGCTATTATTATAGTATAGAGAAAAAATAGAAGAAAAAAAAGTGGCAAACGCTCAGGTCTGTAGGACCCAGGAGTAGCCTTCCAGGGTTAAAGACCTTTTCAAGGAATGACAAGAGGCAGGACATACTTTGCCTTAAATAGTGGAAGGGGGGGGGGGATTAGACTTCCTACCTTTGAACCCTAATTATGGAGGTACAAAATCGTGAAACAACTCTGAGATTTTATGTATGTAGTGATAAAGGGATCTAGCATGAACAAACCAGGGCTAATGTTGAAAGTTTGAACATATCATATGGAGGCTCAAATATGGAATTTTTCTTGATTGAAAAAGAATGTATATTTTTTCTAGACTAACATATAAAAGCTCATGGAATTCACATGAGGCTTTTCACTAGTTTCATGCACGCATGTTTGCACCAGGTTTTCATATACAAAAGACGTGAAAATCCTCACCTGTGCCCACTGGAGAATTTCTTTGAAAAATTTGGTTGTGCTGATTGCCTTGGTTTAAATTGGAAAGTTGATAATGTGTTGTAGAAACAGATTCAACCTGTTTGTGCAGTATGAATATGAAAAGGAATGGAAGGTGAATGAAGGTAGTGTGATACGAGGGATTGTGTGCGATTGAGGTATATTACTTGAACAAGTGAGGGGAATTGTATGATAGTTGTGCTTAGAATGCTCTGGCTCAGTGACTCAACCTTTGAGATAAGAAGCCCTGGCCTTGGCTGCCATCACCTGCAAAACCTTTGAGTTAATGTCATGACTGAGCCAGTGGCTGTTTTAGCTGTATATGGCAGGGTAAGTGCTGTTGTTCTTATGTACTACACCTCACCAATCAACCACATCGATACATGCTAACATTCTCTCCCTTTTGAGCTTTTGGTTATCATGAAAGCTGATATTTTTTTTTCAGCATGCACAAAATCAGAAATCCTCATCTTCTCCCAAAACAGCTAATGGGTCGAAGAAACGTACCAAAACCAAATCCATTCATAATACTCCATCACTCATTGGCCAAGAAGTAAGTCGAGGAGGGTCTCATTGAGTTTTGTGATGCTCCCATTTCTTCTTTAGTCTTTAATTTTCGATGTTAGGTTGGTCAGCCAGCTTTGTTTAACCCATGCAATAATAATGACTCACTAAGTCCTGTAAACTCTTTGATGCAAACATGGCAGGGAAGTTCAAGGACAATGTTATGTTGTGTTACAGAAAAAGTGTGGGATAGGCTTTACACCCATAAAACATTAGTTATGAGACATGGGTTTCAAACCATATTTCAGTGAAGCATCATAGATTTCAAGGTTTATTGCCTCCCAAACATTTGGTCGCAGAGGCACTTCAGTTTTACCATTTTATAAAGCTATTGCCATTGTTCATTCTTGAGTTTCTCTTTTTAGGGCAGTTCAGTATTTAGCATTCTTGAAGTTTGCTTAGAATTTCTTTTAAGCAATGATCTCTTTTACAAATGCTTTTTCTCACGTCTGTTAATTAACTTTTATGAATGGATTGAGGACTACAGGTGAAAGGAATTTAGTAGTGCCTTAAGAAAAAAAAAATTTGAGTTGAAAAATGAATTTCTTCATAACTGTTGGCAGTTCCAGCAAGTGTTCAGCAGTGCCCCGCAGTTCTGGCTGATGGACTACACAGAGAAGCACAATGCCCTTGAACGAATTCGACGCAAGGGTCTCGCTAAAATGCTTGAGAATCTATATGCTAAGACCACCGAAAGCAACTTGCCTATAACCCGACTCCCTGCCAAACATGTGGTTCTTAAAGCTGTAAGTGATTGAGGAGTTATAATAAGTAGTTAAGGGCAGACAGAATGACACTGCATGTGGAACCCTGATAACTGTTTAATTCTAGCTTCTTTTTTTATTGAAATCAACCGATTTCCTACCAGGTAAGGTTGGTGTGCATTACTGGCTCACTGCCTCTATCAGCATTTGTATCACGCTTGCAGATGCAAAACTTTCAGAGGCGTTGCATGTTATGCCACACGCTCCAGGATGGTATGGGTTCTTTCTACCCTGCATATATGCACACTTTTTTCTAACTTATAAAAGTCATTTCAAAAGTACCAACCAAACTGGCGTCCGCTTTCACCCCCTATCCTTGACAGTTTTAGTGAGGAGGTTGAAGTTAGTTCCCAGTTGGCTAACATCTTTGTTTTAGTAAGTATAGTTCAAGTATGAATCAAGTTTCTCTATATTAGATTTCAATAAGTATGGTCATACTTCCCCTTAAAAGTGGGTGGCACACATCATCACTAATACAAAGTGATCTACCCATCCTGCCATTTTATTCCATATCAAGCACAAAGCCAGCCATCAATTTTAATACCGATAGGGTGCTATAACATCTAGTCCAGTTAGGTTTCATCTCTTAGTGGAGGACCCAAGCACACCCTTCATCCACCTATGCACAAATATTCTATATCAATCAACTCTTTTTATCAAACACTCGCATCCCCTGGTTCGCGAAATCCGTGACGCCACGGTTTTGGCGAGCCGGGCAGATGTCGAGATTATCTTCTGCTGGGTTCCTGGACATGTAGGAATTGCGGGGAATGAGGGCGCCAAAGAGTCCGCGAGGACTCTGCGACCGGACCAGCGTTTCGCTCTTCCTCACACTGACTACATGGCAGGAATACGGGCAGCTCTTCGGACTGCTTGGCAAAGAAGATGGGAGACGGTCGAGGGGAACTTAAAGTTGCGTGCCATTGCACCGCGACTGTTCCCGTGGACCTATCCCCCAATGCCGCGGCGGCTTCAGGTTGCTTTCTGTCGTCTTCGAATCGGACACACTCGTGTGACGCATCGCCACTTGATGGAGCGCTCGCCTGTGCCCTATTGCAACGACTGCGTCGTCCCCCAGACTGTTCGGCACATTCTTGTTGAATGTCCCAGTCTGGGTGATCTTCGCGCACGATACCTGTCCCGGTACCGGGATGGGCGGGGTCGCTACCGCCTGTCCCTTGTACTCGGGACGAGTGTGTGCACCATGACTAGTGGACTTATTGACTTTTTGGGGGAGGCTGGCCTTCTCCCTTTCATTTAACCCAGTTTAATTGTTGTTGTTTTTGTTATTGCTTTTTTATTGTTATTGTTATCTCTTTTTATTGTTTCCTGTTTAATTTTTAAAGTAGCCTAGAACTAGGCTGTTTGTTTACGGCGACTAATGCCTAAGTCGGCAGTCGGCAGTCGCCAGATAGCCCCTTAATTAAAAAAAAAAAAAAATCAAACACTCGTTCACAATATTCAGCCCACCTTTTACATGCTCTCCCAACACATCTCAGACCCTCAGTCACTTGGAGAGGACTGAAAAAGGCATTGAACTGTATTTCTCGCTATGCCAAAGTGCACAGGTTTCAGTTTTCCTTGGCCAAGATTAAGGTGGTTCATTTCTGCTGCCATCCACGGCTCCACCCCGACCCAGATTTGTTCCTAAACGGGGTTCACCTGCAGGTGGTGGATTCACACACTTTTCCTGGCCTTGTTTTCAACCAACGCTGCACTTGAGTGGCTCATATTCGCAGCCCTAGGGTCGTCTCTTGTACCCGTGCCATGGACATTCTTTGTTCCAAGATGTATAGCACCTTGGGTGCTGATGAGGCTACTGCCTTACTTTTCTATTGGTCCTTTGTTCGTTCAATTTTATTCATCCGGAGCTGAGCATATATTGCTAAAGGTGGCCTCAACCCACCACACTGGCATGCGCCTGGAAACCGTTTCCTTTTGCGTTTTCATCATTGAGAGCCTATTTGTCGATGCCAGTCATCTGAGCTGTACACAATGCGTTTGTACGTGCAGGCCCGGCAGCTCACTGCATCTGATCTGTGGCTGATCTCGACAGTGACTATACTGCCAAGAGACACCAGTCATATTCTAAGCCCTTTGGGTTTATGGGTAGGAAACTTCCTTTAAGGGGCCAGCCGATTTGCTTTCCCGTCTGCCATGCTGATGGCACTCAGCACCCCTTCCAACCCCAGCTTAGCCTTTTCTCCTTTCTGACACCCTCTCTTCTTACCTTGCTTCTTCACTTTCCATACAACCTCTCCACAACTTCCTCTGGTTTTTCTCTAATTTCCTCTCACCCAACCATCCTGGATTGAGGCTAAGGGGACAACGCCCCCTTATCCCTGAGCTCCTGTTTGGAGTGGTGGATTTTTAACAACATGCCTCACCCCCAACCTCACATTCGTCACATAAACCCTTTTTCTGTCCTTTCATGGTCTATCACTTTTACACCCAGCCTAAGGTGGAGCCACCATGCTGAAGGGCTGCCTGGCCACTGGGCGGGTGTGAGGATTGGGCTTGAATGGTGGCAGCTGGCTTTGCAGGCCCTGTATTCATCCATTTCAGAGCAGGCTACTGCGTTGAGTTGTTGGCATTTGCACCCTGTGATACAAATAAGGTCACCATGCCCAATGATGCAAACTATTACCACTTTCAGGCAGCTCCTTAGCAGAAAAGGAGCCCCCTCCCCCTTCTTGCTTTTGCAGGGGGCCCTTCAAAACTCTTTGACTGGAGAGGAGGCTTACTCTTCTCATAGGCCTATGGGTACAGAGGACTCCCCCTCACCCCCTTATCTGGAGTCGCCCTTGGGCAACATACTCTCTTCAGCCCCAGTCCCCCCCTCCCCTTTACTTTCACAGGGGACTGCCAAGAAAGCACATAATTAACCCGACTCGATAGGGCCAACCCCCTGCACTAGTGCATTCTAAGTTTACAGGCAGTCACTGTACGTCCCTCTCTCTTCCCCAACAGATGCCGGTTTGCCAACACAAGATGAGACAAAATCTTGGGGGGAGGGGCACATGGAGGCCCCCAACTGAAATGAACATAGTCCCTGAGATGACCCAGCCCCATACAGTAGGATCTTTTATAGGGTTGAACCCGGGTTCAGTGCTGAGCACAGAACCCGAGTCCGCCTCTGTGTAAGCTTCTCAGATGGCTCGGGCTCCCGAGGCCTCACAAGAAGAGTAGAGATCTCCTCCCTTGGCTAACCTCACAAGGACAGGAGGGATCTCTTACCTCAGCTAGTGCTCCTCTCACAGCCAAGACCTTCATTTCAGAGAAGGATCTTGCCGAGGTTGGTCCATCTGGTGGAGGAGAGAAGCTGGTTCATTCCCAACACTTTCCTTCTAATAAGAAAAAGAACAGGAAAAGACCAAAAAGACTTGGGACTCCTCTCCAGCCGAGGGAGCCACGGGGACAGACGGGTCTGCTTCCATTTCGGTAAGGGACTAAGCCAAGATCGGCACATCCGCCCCCGGTGCTAACCCAGGTGAGGGTCTTGACAAAGACCAAAATTACAAGTGTGCAGAGTAGAGCCTCAATTTCATCAGGGCCCCTCATTCAGATTACCTGGCGTTTTTGAACCCACTGGCTTCAAACGTTTTCTGCTTATACGCTCCACGGATAGTAGCATATTGGCCGAGGGCAACATGATCCAAAAAAAGACCAGTAGCTAGCGTGATTGGTAGTGAGCCGAAGACAACCCGCTTCTCGGACGGGACGTTCTGGCGAACGCCTCGAATCCCTCCGAGGGGCCATGATTAGTGCCCTTCGCACACTTGATGGCACGCCAGTGAATGTGACGCCGCACGCTACCATGAACTCAGTGAAAGAAGTGGTTTATGCGAGGCAACTCTTAGAATACTCCATCGGTTACATCACCTTAGAGCTAGCTGACCATGGAGGGGTCAATGTTGAATGTGTGAAGAGAAAACAGGGATGGGTCCCCTACACTCTTCGTCACGTTCGACTGTCACAAGCTCCGTGAGTCGGTGCGTGCCGGTTGGTATTGCTACCGCGTGAAGGCATTTGTGCAACTGCACGGTGCTGCTACTACTGCCACCACTTCGGCCATACTAATCACTCCTGTAGACGTGCAAAGTTGGGGTTACCCAAAGTCTGTGTAAGTTGCTCCAAGGCTGTACATGATAAGTCCAAAACATGTGTGGCCTAGTGTGTCAATTTGGGAGAGACGCACCCTGCTTCTTCGAAGCAATGTGGTATCTCATTTTCACGAGGCTATGGACTCGATCCGGGTGCGCCCAGCAAAGCCTGTGATTTCTTATGCCTTAATGTTAAAAAGCCACTCTCTGGTCCTGTCACCTCCGTGCCTACGAGCGCAGTCAGTTCCGCACCCATTGGAACCTTCTGTGGGTTCTATCGAGCCCTGGCTACTTCCCCCCCCCCTTTCACCCAGTGTGACCCTTTCTCGTAAGGCGAAATGGCTGCGTGCTTACACAGAGTCGTTAGACTTACAGGAGGCAACACCCTTGAAGTTGGTCATGAGGCCATCTTCCAGGGTTACTAAAGCTGTCCCACGAAAGAAGGACACTACTAAAGGCGCCTCGTATCCTCCACCCACACCCAGTGGTAGGCTGGGTGGATATTCAAAAAGTGGGACCCCCCCCCCAGTCTGTCTAAGGTTTTATGGCGGAGGGAGGAAAGGACTTGCATGGCCAACCCAACCATCCCCTGATAAGTCTTCTGAGTCTTCGAAGAGGGCCCCTGCATCTCCTCCCACCTAGGCCTGGAGAGCATATTCCTTCAATGGAATATTCCCGCGTACTCCGGGCCAACTGGAAAGAGGGGTCGGAGGCTCGTCTCCTCCAGTTTTTCCTTAGCTATCTTTTTGCAGGAGACCATGCTGGGGCTCATGCCCCCTACCCACCCTCCCGGGGTATAAGGTGTTAAGGAATAGGTCACCTACCTAGACAATATGTATATATATATATATATATATATATCCTCTAATGTATGTATGCGTCCTTTGCTACGTACAAGTATGTTGACTTCGTAAGACTAATCCATTGATTACGAGGCATAAGAGTGCAATTTACTACAGGGGCCGATAGCGTTCAATCAGTTTATCAAGTTGCAGTTCAAGGGTATATTTAAAGAGTGAAAACCAAAATATAATTTTAATTAGTCACTATATACATATGGGAAAATACAGGTAATTTAAATAAAGGACAACTCTGACAGAATACAGATTAATGGGCATTCTGGGAATGTTAATAGCTTGTTAATCAGTTATTAAATGGAATATTACAAAGATCAGTTCGATGGAGGGAATATTTAGTGGTCAGAAAGTGGGTCAATTAAACGGGAGATACAAGCAAGGGTCGTTTTACCTTAATGGGGTCAACTCGAGGACGGGGAATCCTTTAGTGAGTGCGCAGGGAAATGGAGAAACCCAATGGACGTGACCCTCAGCCAAATATCCTGACGGTGATGAGGATGAAGGGGGGGGGGAGACTAGAACACGAGTTCACGATCCTCCTTGAAGACAGACGATGGCACCTCTGCTCCAGAGAAGTGCAACCTCCAAAAATCGAGACTCTGACACAGGAAACTGGAGATCCTTGAGGGGGGGGGGCAATGAGACGAGAGGAGAGGAATCCCAGCCAATCCTTGAGGGACAAAAACGACTTGAGGCTTGCTCTGAACAGAGTAAGGCTTCACAAAAGAGATGGGTCTGCCTGGAGAGATCCAACCTTGATAGTATAAGCGAATACCAGAGACCTGGGGAAACAGACACAATCTGAACTGAAAGCAACAGGTTCTCAAACTCAATCTGCCGATATTTGAAAACCCAGGGTATTAATATAAAGGCCATTTTGGGGAGTTTCTCCTCATTGGCAGACTCAGACACCTGGCTGAACACTTGTTAATGACTTTTACGATGTGGGTCGGAAACATTCAGCTAGCAGCCTCCAGACTATGGAGATTAACGTTTTCTCAGTGGGATAAAAGATTTTATCATGCTCAACTTAATTAACTTTCCTGTGAGGCAGCTGACAGGTACTCGTATTTTTTTTGTGTGTGTGTGTTCCGAGGTTACTCCACATGGAGTTATACTTAGAATGACAGAGAGAGGGAAGGAATTCATGGAACAAATTAAGGGGATATTCTTTGGCTTCCTTTTCTCTTACATAAGGGTTTTACAACCCCACTAACACGGTAGGGAGACCGGGCCGGGGCCTAGCAGGAGGATGCGCCATTTACACCTGGCATGATGTCTCCGTTTTTCTCTTTGCTTCAGATACCTCTTTTCAGGCACTACCTGTTCAGCTGCACCTGGATAGGAGGTATACTTTTATTTCTGTATACATTCCACCCTCAGCCAACTTCGAGGTGGAGGGCTTCTGGTGTGTTGTAGCATGGTTGCTGAGGCCCTGTCTTCTGCTCAGGGATCTGAACGGTAGACACCCCACCCCTTCTGGGGATACTAGTCAATCAATCCCAGGGTCAGGTCTTTGCCAACCTGATTGATGAGCTGGAGATAGGTGTTCTAAATGTGGATGAGTTAACGTATCACTGCCCGAGAACTGCTTCATTTTCCTGTCTCAATGACCTCCATGATAATGATCACTTTCGCATTCAAATATTTTCTGGGCCGCTACCGCCTGAGAGCCCGCCCCGGGGGTGCTTGGCACAGGCGTGGTGGTCCGCATTTGAGAAAATGACTGATTGCTCTGTCTCAACCCCATCCTTTCCGCCCAATCTATCTATCCTGCATGTGCAAGTTGATAGAGAAATTGGTAAATGGTGGACAGAGGAGGCCACTTGTCTTCTGCACACTGCAGCTTCCACAAGTTCCACTCCACATCGGATGCTCTGCTCCGACTGGAAAATGCCGTCTGTAATGTAGTCTTGCAGTGTTTTTTGACCTGGAGAAGGCCTATGATACCCCATGGCAATGCAATATCATGGAGACTCTCCACACAATGGCTGCTATGGGACACTTCCCAATCTTTATATCTGAATTTTTGCGATATCGTCGATTCTGCATATGGGTGGGGAGAGCTCTCTCCGCCCAATGAGGCAGGGAGAGGTGGTTCCACAGGTAAGTGTCCTCTCTGTCACACTCTTTGCCGTGAGCATCAACGGCATCATGTTAGTGCTGCAGGAAGATGTTCTCGTTATGCTCCACGTGGACGAGCTTTTGATCTCTTTTGGCGTGGCCCAGATGCCAACTCAGCGTGTTGATTCCAACAGGCATTGAACCCCGTCTCTCGCTATGCCGAAGCACACAGGTTTCGGCATTCCTTGTCCAAGACTAAGGTGCTGCACTTCAGCTGCCATCCACGGCTCCACCCTAAGCCAGACTTCTTTCTAAATGGGGTTCGCCTGGAAGTGGTGTACTCGCACTGTTTCCTTGGTCTTGTATTTTACCGACGCCTCATCTGGGAGGCTCATATTCGCAGTCTTAGGGTCTCTTGTACCTGCGCCATGGATATTCTTCGTCCCGTGACGTTCAGTGCTTGGGGCGCTGATAGGGCTACTGCCTTGCTTTTCTATCGATCCTTTGTTCGTTCGAAGCTCGAGTACAGATGCGGGTTTTATGCATCCGCAGCTAAGCGTTTATTGAGGAAGGTAGACTCAATCCACAACACCGGCCTTCGCCTGGCGATCGGCGCCCACTCGATCTGCACGCCGTGCACTTTGCATTATTCGCCTGTACGTGCGAGCCCGGCACCTCCCTCAGTCACAAACAGCTATCAATGCATCCGCAGCTGATCTCGACGGTGCCTATGGAGACGAGAAACTCCAGTCATACCTTAAGCCCTTTGGGTTTACGGCTAGGAAACTCCTTCGAGAGTTCGAGTGGCTCTGGATGGTACTACTTCTGACTATTTGTTGCCACGCTCTGCTCTCAAAGCTTCCACAACGCCGGGAGTATTGCGTTCTGCCTTTTTACATCACTCTGTGTCACGCTGGAACCGTGCCAGTGTATATAGATGGCACCAATTTCCAAGAGGGGGTCAGTTTCCACGCCGTATCCCCTTTGTTTCGAGTCAGCAAGGCTCTTCCAGGTCTACGCCTGTCTTCACGGCCGAGCAAGTTGCAATACTCTCGGTACGGGAGATAATGCGACGTGCCTCGTTCAGAGACCGGATTGGGATTTATAGTGACTCAAAAAGCGCCCAGAGTGCTCTTGAGGCATTGGAATCTCTGCTTCCCTTGGTTTGCGATATCTGTGACGCCACGTTTTTGGCGAACCCAGTGGATGTTAAGATTTTTATCAGCTGGGTTCCTGGACGTATAAGGATTTTGGAGAATGAGGGCAGCAAAGAGTCCGCGATAACTCGCCGACCAGACTAGCTTTATGCTCTTCTTCACTGACTATATAGTAGGAATCAGGGCTGGCTGGCAAAGATGTGAGACGATGCTTGTCCTTTGCACCTGAGAGGAGTTTGTGCACAAAGACTTGTGGACGATTTGACTTTTGAAGGAGCCTGGCTTCCATTTTACTTGACCTCTTCGGTGTTGGGTGCGCGCAGGTGGGATGACGCTGAAGCATGATTCCTTCATTTTGTTTTTTAGATATTTTTTGGGTGTCATTGTTTAGTTTTTAATTTGGATTAGCATTAACTATAATGATGATCACAGCGACTTAGGCCCAGTAGGCAGTCGCCAGATAGGCACTTTATAAAAAAGAGGCGCCAAATACAATTTAATACATTAAAACATACCCATCTTAGACCAAAACTAAAGATACAGGAGTGTTAAACCCACAGAAAAGCCATTTTCATGCTTTTATTTATCCACTGTTCATCTTTGTTTTTCCCCAATCAAGAAACATATATACTCATATCTTAACCTTTGCATCACCCAAGGAGGTCAAGGTAATGACCCTTTCCTTTTAACTCTCTTCCCCAAGGCAGAAAAATTGATAATGAGCCTTCGTGCGAAGGATGTCTCCCTAGCAAAGGTGGAGATCAGTCTTAGGGAGAAGAAGACGCAGCTCCTGAACCGGTTGTCAGATCTTCTCAAGGACACAGATGAGGAAGTCCAGCGGGAGTTCGAGCATTGGATTTCAGCGCACATTTCAAACCCAACTGCAAAATCAGTAAGTTGCTCCTTGGATAGAAGACTTTAGGGTGCTAAAGAGTCTGTTAGGACTGGACCAGTGTTTCACTATTCCTCACACTGACTACATGGCAGTAATCACGGTAACCCTCTGGCTTGTCTGGCAAAGAAGATGGGAGAGAGCAGATGTGAACTTAGAGAGTTTTGTGTTATTGCGCCGCGACTGTTCCCGTAGACCTATCCCACAATTCCTCGGTGGCTTCAGGTCACATTGTTATTTTCGAATTGGGCACACTCATGGAGCATTCCTTTATGCATTTTGTTGGTCCTCCAGATGTTCACATTTTCATTGTGTATCCCAATCCGGGATCTTCATACATGCTACCTGTCCAGGTACTAGAACAAGTGAAGTTGCTACCACTCTTCTCTTAGTACTCAAGATAGGTTTATATACCCATGAGTCTGGACTGACTGACATTTCGGGGGGGATGCTGGCCTGCATTTTTTTTTTTTAGCGGATATCTGCTTGGGTGCAGGAGGGTGTTACACCTCCCTCTAATACCATACGATGTTTTTCTCATTTTTGTTTTGCTTGGTTTCTTGTGGGTTTGCTTTTTTTGGCTCTTGGTATTTTTTCGTGTTTTAATCTAGCCTAATTACTAAGCTGACTTTTTTTTCAGTGACCTGTAAGGGGCACAGCGATTTTCTTTCCTGGCAGCCATGCTGACGGGGCACCCTGTCTTCTTACCCTGCTTCCTAACTTTCCATTCAACCTCTCCGACAACTTTCTCTGGTTGGCCTCTAATTTCACAGGGTAGACAACGACTAGCTTAAGCTCCGGTTTGGGGGGTGAGTTTTTAACAACCTGCCTCTTTCCCACCTTCACCACCCATTTCTCTTTCTTTTCATGGACTATTAATTTTAGGTGTAGCCGCCATGCTGATGGGCTGCCTGGCCACTAGGAGGGAGGAGTACCTTCAAATGGCTTCAGCTGGCTTTGCTGACCGTATATTCACCCTTCGAAGAGCAGGCTACTGTGTGGGTCACCATGCCCATGAATGAAGTTTCTAAAGTCTCCCTTTACACCCCCTTCTCGAGTCGCCTCTGGCTGACCCCCTCTTTCCAGTGGCAGTCTCTCCTTTCACAGGGGACTGCCAAGAAAACACGCAGGAGGCCCAATATTAGCGACTCGATAGTGCCAACCCCTTTAGGATGGCAGGGCCGGCGGTCGGTGCCCCATAATGTCCTGCAGGGGGTCACTGTACGTGGCCCCCTGTCTTCTCTAATGGATGCCGGTTTATCGACTCAAGACAAACCAAATGGTTCCTTGAATGGGATCTGTGATATCTTGGGGTAGGGGGGTGCCACATGGACTCCCCACCCTCCTGAGGTGACCCATCTCCAGACGGTACGATCTTCCATGTGTTCGAACCCGGGCTTGGTGCCAATCACAGAACCAGTCCACCGCTGGGTACGCTTTTCAGAAGGCTCAGGCCCCGAGGCCTCACAAGGTGAGGAGGGATCTTCTCCCCCGGCTCCCCGCAAGGGGCGCGGCGATTTGCCTTCCTGCCCGCCGTGCTGACAGGACTCAGCGCCCGCCCGGCCCCAGCTTGGCCTTCCTTTTCTTTTTCCGCCAACCTCCTATCTCGTCTTCTGTACCAATTCTCTTCCCCGTAAGCGGCGCGGTGATTTGCCTTCCTGGCCGCCGTGCTGACAGGACTCAGCGCCCCGTCCGGCTACAGCTTAGCCTCTTCTTTTCTTACTTTTGCGTCTGTATCGGTCGACGGATGCGCCCACTGGGGGGCATCGTCTGCAGGACCGTGCCTTAGAGGAGGTTTGGTTCCCCGGGTCATCGCTAGTTTTCTGGGAGGTCTTAGCACCGCAGTCCAGAGAATCTCCATTATGCTGCTCCGCTGTTTTTAAAACGACAGTGGGAGCCGGGGGGGGGGGTACCCCGTCTGGGCTGTATGGGCGCTCTTTGGACTCACGATGACGATTTGGTGCATGCCCTCGGCTCCAGGGGCAGCCCAAAATAAAATAAATATATACTTATATGGGTAAATTTAACAAACAACTCCCAGATACCGGTCATCTTACCTTGTACCCTGACGGTAGACGCTTTGATGCTTTTGGGTCAGAAGTCGACCCTGAGTTGGTTTACGACCGATTTTTGAGAAATGTGGCGAACCTGCCCAAAATGTGGCCACGTAATGATGGCGCATTAATAGTCGAGGCGAAATCAAGCGAGCAGCATCAGCGGATTAAGACCCTATAGTCTTTAGCTTCTGTAGACATGTCCTCTGCTTCGCACCTGACATTTAACACCAGTAAAGGTGTTATCCTATCAGGAGAGTTAATAGATTACGATGTTGACAGGCTGGTATCAAAACTTACCAATCAGAAAGTTGCAAGTGCCCACCACATTTCCAGGTGTGTGAATGGCGCTAGGTTACCTACCGCCACTATAATCCTGATCTTCAACAGATTGGAACCGCCCAAGTACGTTAAGGCTGGCTATCTTGACATCCCAGTCAAGCCTTAAGTTGAAAACCCACGACGATGCTTCCATTGCCAACGCTTTGGCCATGTAAGCAAGTTTTGTAAACAGGCAAGGTTGTGTGTGAATTGTGGATCGGATTATCACGGGACGCCCTGTTCTCAACAGCCGTGCTGCCCTAACTGTGGTGGAGAACACTCTGCAACATCACAGCAATGCACTTTCTTTCTCTATGAGCGAGAAGTCATTGCCATTAGAAACAAGAACAGGGTCAGTTTTAAAGAGGCCAGAAGAAGAGTAAAGGAGATGTATGTCCAACCTGGTGTGAGCTTTTCTGATACTCTGCGTTCTACCGGGCCAAAGAAAGGGAGAAGCCAGAGACCTCCTACTGGTTCTCTTGTGCCTGACCAGGTAAAAAGTCCTCCCCGTCCTAAACGTACATCTCGTGATGAACACTCTTGGTCAGTTGGTCAGCACCTAACAGTGCTTCTGAGGTTACCAACAAGAAAAGGAACCTTCCATCCTCTCCTGGTTTCCCAAGGGTGATTAAGCATCTTGCTACTGCTCAGGAACATGTGGCTGTTGATCATGTTGGTCCTCAGGTGGTATCCATTCCACCTCTGGACATTCACCCGGCCCCTAAAGAACCAAGCTCTTCTTCAGCTCAAAAGTCAGTTATCACTCCACCCTCCCTTGTTGATACTGCTTTGGAATTCCTTCGATCCCTGAATGAGAAGGAACCAGCTGTTGTGGAGGTTACCCCCTCATCTGAGGAGGACTCCACATCCTTCTCTATCAACATCGAATTCACAACTTTTTGCCGATGTCCTTGCCACCACCATCGCCTCTACCATCCCAACCAATACCACCAGCTGTGTCAACATCGTTTGTTCCCTCGAAACCTCACTGACCCCTGGAGTTGCTTCCACCTCTTAAAGAAAAACCAAAGGCAAAACTCAAGCTTCCGATGCCTCCTTTGTCATACTCCAAGCCTAAGGCTAGTATGACATGAACAACTTCCGCTGGTAGTTCAAATCCAAAATCTAATACCCCTAAGTGTAGGAAGAAATCTACAGTTATGCTTAAACGGTAGCAATGTTTCCAATTATTCATTGGAACCTCCAAGGTCTCTTCCCTAAATGGGAAGAGTTCAAGCTCCTGCCTAAGAATTACAATCCCGATTGTATTGCTTTACAAGAGACTTGCTTGGGTACTCGCAGAGTACCCATCATTTCGGGTTTTGTGGGATATTATAAGAACCCCGAAGAATCAATTCATGCTTCTGCTGTTTTTGTTAACAACAGGGTTTCCCACATCCAGCTCTCTCTTAACACAGACCTGCAGGCGGTTGCTGTCCGCCTGTTTTCCAGTCGCTACTATTTGGCCTGTTCGCTGTACCTTCCTCCTGGCGAGGAAAGAAATACAGTTGTTTTAGCTACAAAGTTAGCTAATTTAATTTTCAACTCCCTCCTCCCTTTTTATTGATTGGCGACTTTAATTCTCGACACTCCCTTTGGGGGGGGACCATGATAACAACCCTAGAGGAAATATGATCGAGAGATTTCTGGGCACTAATGATGTCTGCTTTCTTAACGATGGCAGTCACACATCATTACACATCCAGACGAATAGCTTTACTACATGTGTGGACTTGTCTCTCTGTTCACCAAGCTGTAGAACTGATTTTGACTGAGCAGTGGATCCTGACTTGCGAGGCAGTGATCACTTCCCCATTGTAATAACACCATGTACAGGTAGTCCTCCTCCACCACCTAGCAAAAGATGGAATACAAAAAAAGCAAACTGGCCTAAGTTCAGGCACCTCTCGAACCATGATGGGTCCTTTCCTCATGAAGATATTGAAGTGGCTATTGATGATCTTCTAGCCCACGTCAATCATGCAGCTAATTCCTCCAGCTCAACTGCTCGTGGACCACAATTGCCCTGGGGGTCTGCCGAATGCTCGAGAGTTGTCACTGAATGTAAACAGGCTTGCCGACGTTACCATCGGTGCCCCACGATGGTAAAGAAACTTGCTCGTAACCGAGCAAGGGCAGCACGCCGACGCACCCTTCGACGAGCTCGAAAGACCTCATTGGATGGTTACATCGCATCGATATGTTGGCAGACCCCTGTAGACTAAATCTGGAAGAGGGTCAAAAAGCTATTGGGGAAAATCCAATGGCTTTACAGCTCCCAACATTGTTCAGGCCGGAGAACTATTGGGAGACTTGTCTCATATTTCCGATGTTTTGGCCGGATCGTTTGCTAAAACTTCAAGCCCAGACAACTATTCCATCCAATTCGAGCGCTTTAGGCTAAAACAGGAGCAGCATCCTATCAACTTTATGAAGCCTAACATGGATAATGAGCCTTATAACCGGCTCTTTTCTATCCATGAACTCCATAAGGCACTGAAGCACTGTCGATCCGCTGCACCCGGATCGGATGGCATTTCCTATTATATGATTAGGAATATGCATCCATCCCTCCTCTCACATTTGCTGGACATCTATAACTTCATCTGGATTAGGGGCTGCTTTCCTTCTATGTGGGTGGATGCTGTGGTTTTACCTTTCCGAAAACCAGGCAAGGATGGGACGGAACCCGCCCATTATTGCCCCATTGCCCTTACCAGTTGTCCATGTAAATTGTTTGAGAGGATGATAAATACAAGACTCGTCTGGTTTTTGGAAACAAACCATCTTATATCTCCCTCTCAATCAGGGTTCAGAAAAAAACAGAGTACCATCAACCTGCTTGTTAGAATGGAGTCTTATATAAGAGATGCTTTTTAAAAGAGGCAGCATTCTGTTGCTGTTTTCTTTGATATTGAGAAAGCATACGATACCACTTGGAGGCGTGGTATCCTTAAGCAACTCCATGATTGGGGCATGCGGGGCTTTCTCCCCAGGTTTGTCGAGCAATTCCTCATGTGGCGCACTACATGTAAAAGTTGGAAATGCCCTATCAGAGCCCGTAGAGTAAGTTGAGGGTGTGCCACAGGGAAGTGTCCTCAGTGTCACCTGCTTCTCTGTGGCCATCAATAGCATTATCGCAAATCCAGCTGAGATTTCTTCAACTCTATATGTGGATGACTTAGTGCTTATCTGTTCATCACCTAGACTTCCATTTATCATCCGTAAGCTACAGCGGGTTATAAATACCGTAGCTAATAATGCTTCTTCCAAGGGCTTCCGCTTTTCCGCAGTAACGACCAAGGCTGTCCACTTTTACAATCATAGATCGGTGACACTGAACCCTCCCCATTTGTCACTCTATCGTGTCTCTGTCACCTTTGAACCCCATTTCAGATTTCTATGGGTGATCTTTGATTCGAGGCTTTCTTGGAGGCCTCATATTTGGATGCTTTGAAAAGGTCTTATCTAAAGAGAATGGACATAATGAAGTTACTGTCACACATTTCTTGGGGAAGTGATCGACGCACCCTGTGGCTTCTATATTCAGCATTGGTCCAGTCAAAGCTGAACTATGGGTCACAGGCGTACTCCTCTGCCTCGCCGTCCATCCTTGAAAAATTAAATACTGTGTGTAACCAGAGTGTGCGCCTGGCTTCTGGAGAGCCTTCAAGTCCTTCCCTGTGTGGAGTCTCTATGCAGAGAACGGGACTCATCCTCTTCCCTTTCACAGGCTCAAATCTAACCTCAAATATCTTTATAGACTTGAGCAATTACCATGGTCGCCAGTATATGAGTGCACGTTCAATTTGCGAACAGTAGCCTCATATGATAGATTTCCATCCCTGGCTCGCCCCTTTGCTCCGCGCATGGCCGAGCACACAGGAATATCTAAGGAAGTTTTCTGTTATTCCATTTTCAATACCAAAGATTCCCCCATGGCTCATACCACCTGTGGTGGTATGCAAAGGGCTTACTGGTAGGCCCAAGGATCAGTTCTTGCCTGTAGCCTTGGGAGAACCATGTATGATCAACACTCATCCCACCATCGGCCTAGCACCTTTGTGTTCACCGACGGGTCCAAGTCATCGGATGGAGTTGGAGCTGCTGCTGTCTTCCTATCTCAGACAACATTGGTTCGCCTACCAAGTGGAGCTTCTGTTTTCACAGCAGAACTTGTTGCCATTCTTGCTGCACTCTTTGTTATTGCTCCTATGCCATCTGGTTGTCTTGCGATTTCTCTGACTCTCTTAGTTCTCTGGAAGCACTAAGTGCTTTTGGTTCTAACCATCCGCTGGTTTCCAAGATCCAGCGGTGGCTTTTTTATCTTTCTCCTATTCATAACATTTCTTTTTGCTGGGTGCCCAGTCACATGGGCATCCCGGGTAATGAAAGGGCGGATGCTGCGGCATCGTTGGGGACATCCCCATTGGCCCCAGTCCTAGTTCGTGATGTCTATCCCCTCATCACCGAATATGTAGTCGACTTATGGCAGAAGATGTGGGATGAGCTTCCTCCCACCAAGCTCCATTCCATAAAACCTTCAGTCCTCCCATGGCCATGTACCATGAGACCACGTAGACTTGGAGGTTATTTTGTGCCGACTGAGGATAGGCCATTGCCGCCTCACTCATGGGCACTTGATGTATGGGCAGCCCCTACCTTTGTGAATCCTGTGCTGGGTGCACCTGTCCATCCTTCACATCTTTGCCGAGTGTCCCCTTTTGAGAAATTTTGGCCATTGCGCCGCGACTGTTCCCATGGACCTATCCCCCAATGCCGCGGCGGCTTCAGGTTGCTTTCTGTCGTCTCCGAATCGGACACACTCGTGTGACGCATCGCTATTTGATGGAGCGCTCGCCTGTGCCCTATTGCAACGACTGCGTCCTCCCCCAGACTGTTCGGCACATTCTTGTCGAATGCCCCAGTCTGGGTGATCTTCGTGCACGACACCTGTCCCGGTACCGGGATGGGCGGGGTCGCTACCGCCTGTCCCTTGTACTCGGGATGAGTGCGTGCACATCTACTGGTGGACTTATTGACTTTTTGGGGGAGGCCGGCCTTCTCCCTTTCATTTAACCCGGTTTAGTTGTTGTTTTTGTTATTGCTTTGTTATTGTTATTTCTTTTTATTGTTGTTTCCTGTTCAATTTTTTAAAGTAGCCTAGAACTAGGCTGTTTGTTTACGGCAACTTATGCCTAAGTCGGCAGTCGCCAGATAGCCCCTTAAAAAAAAAAAAAATGAGAAATTTGGGGAGGAGGTTCTTCCCTTTCATTACTGGGCAGAATTTTTAAATTTTTAAAAGAATCCATTCTTTTAGCCAAAATTTAATATATTTTTTTAATGATTGTATATTCTCTGTTCTTGTATCTATTGTTGATCCATCTATAGTCTATGTTTTTATCCTTTGTCCAATTCTCAATAGCTTATTTATTATATCCTTTTACACCTCTTGATCTTAATTTCATCGCTATATTTTTCTATATTCTCCAGATGTCTATATTATTATTGAGAACACTCAGCAAATTACCCGTCCTTGAATTTGGCTGCAGGCTAGTCCGTTTGGGCTTTGAAGCATTTATTTTCGGCACTATTCATGCATTTCTCCCACGGCTGGTGCCCCTGTGACAGCCAAGACCTTTTCCATTTCAGAGAAGGATCTGGCCTAGGGGCTCCTTCCAGCCGTGGAGAAAAATGGATTCATTCCCTACCCTCCTCTCCTAAAAAGAAAAGGAACAGGAAAAAGACTAAAAATACTTGGGGGTGCACCCTCGGGTGGGGAGTCCTGACAAAGACCAAAATTGCAAGTGTGCAGAGCGGAGCCTAGCCTCTTCTTCCAGCCTGACCGTTTTCCGTAAAGCCAAACGGCCGTGCGCCTCCACCGAGATGTTACGACTCACAGTAGGCAACAACACCCCTGAAGTTGGTCGTGAGGCCATCTTCCGGGGTTCCTAAAGCTTTCCCCCGAAAGGAAGACAGCACTAAAGGAGCTTCGGCTCCTACGCCCTCACCCAGTGCTAGGCTGGGTGACTCAAAGACTCTGGCTCCTCCAAAGGAGGGACCCCCGCTGCCTAACGTTTCGAGGCGGAGTGAGGCAAAGACTCGCATGGCGAGCCCAACCTCTCCCGATAAGTCCTCGAATGCGACAGCGCACGGAGTTCGGCCTCGGGGAAGCGTACGGCCATTACTGTGAGGGTTTTATCTTCCTAGAGGGCCCTAGCATCTCCGAGCTAGGCAAGGAGGGCATATTCCTTCCTTCAATGGAATCCCCACCGACTGGGCCAACTGGGAGGAGCTGTGGAGGCTCGTCTCCTCCCCCCTCCCCGTTAGCCATCTTTTTGCTGGAAGAGCGTGCTGTGCGCGTGCCCCCTCTCCCCACCCTCCTGGAGTATAAGGGTTTTCAACCTCACCACGGCGAGATGGCGGCCGTGCAGGAAGATGCGCCATTTACACCCAGCATGATGTCTCGGTTCTTCTCTTCGCTTTAGATAGCTCATCTCAGGCAGTAGCTGTGCAGCTGCACCTGGATAGGAGGTATACTGTTATTTCTGCATACATTTTACCGTCAGCCGACTTCCGCCGCGTCGTGGCACGGTTGCCGAGGCCCTTTCTCTTGTTCGGGGATCTGAACGGTAGACACCTCCTCTGGGGACACTACTCGATTAATCCCAGAGGTCAGGTCCTTGCCGACCTGATCGACGAACTGGAGATAGGTTTCCTAAATGTGGATGAGTTTACGCATCACGGACTGTCGTAGAATTGCTCATAGTCTGGTCCAATAATTATTCTAGTCCTTGATCTGGACACACTGCTATTGTTTAAGTCGGTGGTATTTACCCTATGACTCAATCCTACGATCATATATATATATATATATATATATATATATATATATATATATATATATATATATATATATATATATATATATATATATATATATAGGTAGGCTTTAATTCCTACTGAACGTGCGAAAGCTGGCTAGAGGCGTGTTGTGCCGTAGCCAGGATTCTCACTATAAAAGTCCCACTTGTTACTGGGGGGAGGTTTGTGATTGTTGAATTCTAAGAGTGCAAAATACAGGTTGAATGAATTAGCGGAAGGGATGCTTAATTAAAGTCTTGCCAAGGGTACGTCAAAAGGGAGGAGCCACAAATAAACACACATACTCAAAATAAACTTTACTTTACACAAATATAATAATTAGCAATAGTTAACAGGTAAAATTAAGGATTAAATATTAAACTCTGACGTTAATCGTCTAGATGTATAATGACTCAATGGGAGTATCAATCACGGTTAATTAATTAGGTAATTTAAGAATAGAGGGACACTGGATTTATAGATTACCATTAATTGATGGATTGGAGAGACGACTACTCGGCTCCAGACGGGGGTGGTTCGGGTGGCATTAACACGAGTTCTCGGGGAGAGGAGGGATAAGACGACGGGTTCGGGGCTGCTGGCTGCAGTTCCAGTTAGTTCACTCCTAACTGGATGTGACACTAACAAATAGTAACCTCCAGTAACTATTTGGATGTTCCTTTTCTTACTCAAGTTACGTTGAGCAACAGAGCGTACTCTTCTAGTCACAGACTCTGCGGGGCGGGATTTACTTCCAGGAACAATTTGAGACAGCGACCAGGTTGACTCGACGGCGCGTTGGTAGTCGATACGTTACGGCAACGACTCTCGTTCAACGTGAGGATTACGCGAGTAGATTTGGGACAGTGCTGCTAGAGGGGTAAACGACGATGTTATTTATACCGCGGATTGTGGGAAATCGAGAGAGAGATTCCATTCACGACGATTCGCTTATCGCAGCGCCTTCTGGACAATCTCCATGCTATCATAAAGAAGGCAAATAAGATTTAAGCTTCTTTCTGAGATAGGCGTTCTTTCGTCCGACTTCCTGTCGCCAGTTGGGGGAAGGTGGGGGGGAGAAGAGACGAAGGTCAACTCAAACGACAAATTTCTTTCGTTCCCACGATTGTCTGGCGGCATGTGAGTATGTACGTTCCATACCCTCACATGGACGTTGAGTCCGAGATTGCTGTCCCACTTTCCTGGAGAACGGGAAGGGTTTCCTACGAGAACTTGCCCCGAATCTTTTTGATTTGTTTTCACACTTCTGCTAGAGCGGTCTTCCCGTTAAGTGCAGGCACGTATGCCCGCCAGGAAGAGCGGCGGGCGTGCTTCGAAATATACCGGAACTTATCTCTAGCTCGACGAAATTCACTGACAGTGAAGTCGTTCGGGCGGCGCTTATAGCGCAAGTAGGCATAACGCTTCTGTTTGAGAGCCGTCTCAGACTCGGCTGACCACCACGGAATCGTTCGGCGTGCAAAACGGTCAGACGTTCTAGGAATAGTAGCCAGGCCCTTGGCGATGAGTTTACCGGAGAAGAACGCAACGGCCTCATCCACAGAGAAATCAGTCATTTCATGAATTGTCGGACCACCACGCCAAGCACCACCGGGGGGTAGTCTTTCAAGTGGCAGCAGGCCAGAAAATTATATTTGCATGGGAAAGTGATCACTACCCTGGAGCTCATCGACTAACCCCTACCCCAAATCAGGCTGTGCATCCGGGTAGCACAAAGATACATCAAGACAAGGTGGTTGGTACCGCTTGTCCCTCCTACTTGAGATGAGTTCATGTACACAGAGTTATTGACTCTATGAACCTCCATTTTATTTTACTCCCCTATGCTTGGGAGAGGTGTGCCCGCACCAATGCCTCTTGTACCTTTTTTTTTTAATCTTGCCTAGCATTAGGCTATGAATGATTACGGCCACTTTTGCCCTTATATGCAGTCACCAAATTATTTCCCAAAAAGAGAAATAATATCTGCACCCAGATTCTATGTTCATTTGTAAGTGCCTTTTCAAGCTTGTTCTCTAATACACATTGGAAATGAAAGAATAATATGTATACTAAATGATGTCAATAACAAATACTGCTATAACAGATACGTCTCAGCGATGTATGGCTGAGAAATCTTAAAAGTGATTATAGAACAAGCCGATAAGTGAGATTCCCCATTAATTATTTGTTTTGAAGAGGGTGGACAGACAGGAGATCACATGCAAGAATGGATGAGTATGGTGGATTATGTATGCTTCCATCTTCTTTGGATGATACCAGAGATTTTTGATATTTGATGAAACCGTGTGTATAGATCGCATCTATTTCCCTATTTGAATTCTTTCCGGAGGGATTCCTTACAACTCCTCTCCACAAATGGCCGAAGAGCATTATTAAGCCAATAAATACAGACACGTGTGTGTGTGTGTGTCATTTAATGATGGTTGCTATATGCTATAGATTCAGATCCTGTGTTAAACTCTATATCACTATGTGAATGGAGGTTAGTATTAAAACTGCTTTCATTTTATTAACACAGTAGTTGGGTAATGCAGTTATTTGCTCGAATCACTCTGTTGCAGATAGAGTTTATTCTACAGACTTATCACTTAACTTCAATATTAAAGTCTAAATTTTGCAGAAATTTGAAGATTCATGGAAGCCCCCAAAAGTAACTTTCGAGGACGAACACATCATGACAACTTCATGTGTAAGTAAAAATTTCTATTGTTTGAGTTTTTCCCCAACATGAATTTCTCAAGTTGTTGGTGAATGAGAAATCTGCCTATGTTTTGATTTCCCAGTACCTAGTTTTGAAAGGGAGAGCGAATAGAATTCGCTCTTCTAAGCAGTATTTAGCAGGTCTTATATACTCCTACATACTTACTCTCAGTCTGTGCTCTAGTCTACAAATTTCTTGTGGATTATTTCTGCTTTTTTTATATCACTCAAGATGAAGAATTGGCAAGTTTTATGTCTTGGTAACTTTTCACTTATTCCAATTTCAATTTTTAAAAATTTCACTAGACATGGGGAAGGGCTTAATGGTGTAGTAGTTTGATTGTCTGCCTTCCCTCCCCTATGTCTAATCCCCATCTTCATAGACCCATTTCATTCATTCACAACGCTTTCGACATCACCCAGTCATACTCTTTCACCTTGCCTCTCCTCCTGGCCGCCATGCTGACGGGATCCAGCGCTCCGTCCGGCCCCAGCTTAGCCTCTCTTCATTCCTTCAGATAGCCTGTATTTCTCCCCTACTTAGTCGCTTTTCATGCAACCTCTCCCACAACTTTCTCTGGTCAGCCTCTAATTTCACAGGGTAGATGCTGACCTTCTCAAGCCAACCGTCCCGGATCGGAGCTGGGGGGGAGGGGACAACGTTCCCTAACCCCTGAGCTCCGGTTCGGCATGGGGGTTTTTTAACAACCTGCTTCATCCCCACCCATACCTTCCTCACATTCCTTTTCCTTTCCTCTTCACACTCTTATCAGTTTTACGCCGCGTCTAAGGTGGAGCCGCCATGCCGATGGACTGCCGGCCACCAGGCTGGAGGGGTGGTCCCAAAGAGCGGCGCCTGGCTCTGCCGGGCCTGTAAGCACCTCTTGCAGTGCGGGCTACTGCGAGAGGTGATGCGCTATAGCATCCCGTGTAAAAAAGAGGGTCACCATGCCCATGTATGACAAAATTAAAAAAAAAACAAATCTCTCCTTAATTCCCCTTGCTCATCAACGGAGCCGCCCTCGGGCAGCTCCCTAAAAAAAATGGAGGCCCCCCCCCCTCCTGTGCTTGAACAGGGGACCCTCCATATTTCTTTAACCGGAGAGGAGGCTTACTCCTCTCCTACGCCTACGGGTGTAGGGGGACTCCCCCTCACCCCCCTTTCCTGAGGTGCTTTCGTGCACCTTCCTGCTTCCAGCGGCAGTCCCTCCTTTTCTTTCCAAGGCGACTGCCAAGAAAGCCAGCAGGCAGTCCATAGCGAACCGCAACCCATCAAAGCGGCTTGGTAGGGCAAACCCCCTTAGGGGGGAGAGGGAAGCCAGGCACCTTCGGTCGCTTCCCTCAAAAGACCTGCTGGCAAGAATATTAAACCTTGCCGGGGTCAAGGCCTGTGCTCCCCACACAAGACTGGTGACGCTGCCAAGGGTACCTGCGATGTCCTGGGAGGGGATGGCCAACTGGAGGCCTCTCCTGTGATAGACATCGTCCTTGAGAAAACCCAGCCTCAGACTGTAGGGCCTTCCATGGGGGAGAATCCGGGCTAGGCGCCAAGCACCGAACCCGAATCCGCCCCTATGCAAGGTCCTCCTCAAACGGCTGAGGGCGCTGAGGCAGTACAAGGAGGGGAGGGATCTCCTCCAACCGGTGCCCCTGCGACCACCAGGACCTTCTCCATTTCGGAGAAGGACCTGGCTGAGGCCGGTCCATCTGGCATAGGGGCTCCTATCGGCGGAGGTGAGAAGCGGGTCCATTTCCCGCCCTCCTCTCCAAAAAAGAAAAAGACTAAGAAGACTCGGGACTCCTCTCCATCCGCGGGGGCTGCGGGGACGGATGGGTCTGCTGCCACTTTGGCAAGCGACCAAGCCAAGATGGGGACATCCGGCCCCTCTGTAACCCCGTGTGTGGAGCCCCTGACTATGACAAAGACCAACAGTGCACAGGGCGGAGCCTCGATGACATCGGGGCCCCTCATTCAGAGGTTACCTGGCGTTTTCGAGCCCGCTGGCTTCAAACGCTTCCTCGTTATTCGCTCCACTGATGGCACCATGTTGTCCAAGGGCAACATGATCCATCAGAGGAGAGGATTAGCTAGTGCAATTGGTAGAGAGCCGAAGGTGACCCGTTTCTCGGACGGGAGCCTTCTGGCGAATCCCGCCGAGGCGGCCAAGATAAGTGCTCTTCGGACACTTGATGGCACCCCGGTGAGTGTGACGCCGCACTCTACCATGAACTTTGTGAAAGGAGTAGTTTATGCGAGGGAACTCGTTGACTACACCATTGAGGACATCACCCTAGAGCTGGCCGACCATGGGGCGGTCAAGGTCGAACGAGTGATGAGAAAACAGGGAGCGGCTTCGAGACCCACCCCTACACTCTTCGTCACGTTCGACTGTGACAAGCTCCCTGAGTGGGTGCGTGCCGGTTGGTACCGCTACCGCGTGAAGGCATTCGTGCCACGTCCGTGGCGGTGCTATTACTATCACCGCTTCGGCCATACGAATCGATCTTGTAGATGTGCAAAGTCGGGATACCCGAAGTCTGTGTAAATTGCTCCAAGGCTTCCACGATAAGTCTTAATCGTGTGTAGCCAAGTGTGTCAATTGCGGAGAGCCGCACCCCGCTTCTTCGAAGCAATGTGGTGCATATCTCCTTGAGAATGAAATCCTGGCGGTTCAGGCCCAGGATCGACTCTCATTCCGTGAGGCTAAGGACTTGGTCCTGGTGCGCCCGGCTCTGCCTGGGACTTCATATGGCTCAATAGTTAGAAAGGCACCCTCTGCTCCTGGCCCATCCAGTCCAACGAGCACGGTTGTTTCCGCGCCCATTCGGAGCCCTTCTGCGGGCACTACTCAACCCAGGCGCTTCCCTGGTAAAGCTGGCGGCAAAAAGGGTTCACACCCAGCCCAGGCTAAAACCAGGCCTCTCCCTCTTCCCCCAACGTGACCGTTTCCCGTAAGGCGAAACGGCCACGCGCCTCCACCGAGTCATTAGACTCACAGGAGGCAACACCCCTGAACTTAGTCGCTAGGCCATCTTCCGGGGTTCCTAAAGCTATCCACCGAAAGGAGGACAGCAAGAAAGGAGCTTTGGCTCCTTCGCCCACGCCTAGAGGTAGACCGAGGTGCTCGGAGACGGTGGTTCCTCGAAAAGAGGCCTCCCGCCTCCCAGGCCGCAACGCCCGCCTAAGGTTTTGAGGCGGAGGGAGGAAAAGACTCGCATGGCGAGCCCAACCTCCCCCAATAAGTCCTCGAAGGCGACAGCGCCCGGGGTTCTGCCCCCGGGAAGCGTACGGCCATTCCCGTGAGGCTCTTCAGTTCGAGAAGGGCCCCCGCGTCTCCTCCGAGCTAGGCCTGGAGGGCATATTCCTTCAATGGAATTGCCGTGGACTCCGGGCCAACTGAGAGGAGCTGTGGAGGCTCGTCTCGTCCCGTTCCCCGTTAGCTATCTTTTAGCACGAGACCATGCTAGGCGCGTGCCCCCTGCCCGCCCTCCCGGGGTATAAGGGTCTTGCGACCCCACCACCGCGGGATGGCCGGGCTGGGGGATGCGCGGTTTACACCCGGCATGATGTCTCCGTTCTTCCTTTCTCTTTAGATACCTCCTTTCAGGCAGTGGCTGTGCAGCTGCACCTGGATAGGAGGTATACTATCATTTCTGCGTACATTCCACCGTCAGCTGACTTTGGCGCAGGGGACTTCCGCCGCGTCGTGGCACGGTTGCCGAGGCCCTATCTCTTGCTTGGAGATCTGAACGTCAGGCATCCTCTCTGGGGAGATTACTCCATAAATCCCAGGGGACAAGTCCTTGCTGATCTGATCGAAGAGCTAAACGTGGATGAGTTTACGCATCACTGTCCGAGAACCGCTTCATTTTCTTGCCTTGACCTATCTTTGTGCTCTTCGGATGCACAGCCTGATTTTGATTGGGGTTGGTCGATGACCTCGATGGTAGTGATCACTTTCCCATTCAAATATCATTTTCAGGGCAACTGCCGCCTGAGAGCCCACCTCGTTGGTGCTTGGCGCGGGCGCGGTGGCCTGCATTTCAAGAAATGAATGAATTCTCTGCCTCAGTCGAAGAGTTTTGGTCGGTAGATGAGGCTGTTGAGTTCTTCTCCGGCAACCTCATCGCCGCGGGCCTGACTACTATTCCTAGAACGTCTGGCCGTTTTGCACGCCGACCACTCCCATGGTGGTCGGCCGAGTGTGAGACGGCCCTCAAACAGAAGCGTTATGCCTACATGCGCTATAAGCGCCGCCCAAATTATTTCACTGTCGCTGAATTTCGTCGGGCTAGGTTCCGGTATATTTCGAAGCACGCCCGCCGCTCTTCATGGCGGGCCTACGTATCTTCACTTAACGGGAAGACCCCTTTAGCAGAGGTGTGGAAGCGAGTCAAAAGGATTCGGGGCAAGTTCTCGCAGGACCGCCCTCCCGTTTTCCAGGAGAATGGGACCTCAATCTCGGACCCCGCGTCCGTGGCGGAATCCTTAGCGACCGCTTTTTCCGCATTCAATGCACGTCGTCATTTCACGGAAGGCCGCCGGCTGGACTTTAGCTCCAGAGGCGGAAAACCCTTCAACGACAGGTTACTGTGAGTGAGTTGCGCTCCGCTCTTGCTTCGTGCGCCGACACCGCCCATTGTCCAGACGATGTCCCGTACGCCATGCTTCGACACCTGGGTGGAGGGTCTTCTCCCAGATTCCTGGCGAATCGCTACTGTGCTCGCCTTTCGCAAACCGGGGAGAGATCACTACTCCAACCGGTTTCCGCCCAATCTCTCTAACCTCTTGCGTGTGCAAGTTGATGAAGAAATTGGTTAATGTTAGACTAGCCTTTTTCCTGGAGAACGGAGGCCATCTGTCTTCTGCACAGTGCGGCTTCCGCAAGTTCCACTCCACGTCAGATGCTCTGCTCCGACTGGAAAATTCCGTCTGCGAGGCTTACCTTCATAGACAGCACTAATCCACGGTGTTTTTCGATCTGGAGAAGGCCTATGGTACCGCATGGCGATACGGTATCATGAAGGCCCTGCACACGATGGGGGTGAGGGGACGCCTCCCAATGTTTATTTCTGAGTTTTTGCGAGATCGTCGATTCCGCGTATGGGTGGGGGGAGCCCCCTCCGGCCCAAAGGAGCAGGAAGAGTATGTCCCGCAGGGAAGTGTCCTCAGTGTCACACTCTGCCATGAGCATCAACGGCATCACCTCGGTGCTGCCGGAAGATGTTCTCGCTACGCTCTACGTGGACGACCTTTCGATCTCTTTTGGTGCGGCCCAGATGCCAACTCTGGAGCGTCGACTCCAACAGTCATTGAACCGCGTATCTCGCTATGCCGAAGCGCACAAGTTTCGGATTTCCTTGGCTAAGACTAAGGTGGTGCACTTCTGCCGCCATCCACGGCTCTACCCTGACCCAGATTTTTTTCTTAATGGGGTACGCCTGGAAGTGGTTGAATCGTACCGTTTCCTTGGTCTTGTATTTGACCGACGCCTCACCTGGGAGGCTCATATTCGCAGTCTTAAGGTCTCTTGTACCCGCGCCATGGATATTCTCCGTTCCGAGACGTTCAGCGCTTGGGGTGCTGATATGGTTACTGCCTTACTTTTTTTACCGATCCTTTGTTCGTTCGAAGCTCGATTACTGATGCGAGTTTTATGCATCCGCAGTCGAGCGTTTATTGCAGAAGGTGGTTTCGATCCACCACACCGGCCTTCGCCTTGCGACCGGTGCCTTCCGCACTTTCCCCATTGAGAGCCTGTTGGTCGATGCTGGGGAGATGTCACTCGCTCTGCGCCGCGTGCAGTGCATCACTCGCCTGTACGCGCGAGCCCGGTGCCTTCCTCAGTCGTCAGCAGCCCTCACTGCATCCGCAGCTGATCTCGACGGTGCCTATGCCGCCGGAGACGCCAGTCATACCCTAAGCCCTTTGGGTTTAGGGCCAGGAAACTCCGAGAGCTAGATATAGCTCTCAGGCCGGTGGCGCCCCAGGTCTGCCCAGGACGCCACCCTGGAGGGTACCACATTTGGCTATTTGTCGCCACGCCTCTACTCCCAAAGCTTGTACGGCGCCGGGAGTATTGCGTTTGACCTTTCTGGAGCACACCTCGTGTCACGCTGGAACCGTGCCAGTGTATACGGATGGCTCCAAGTCCCAAGAGGGGGTCGGCTTCCACGCCGTATCCCCTCCTTTTGAAGTCAGCGGGGCTCTGCCAGGCGCTGCGTCTGCCCTTGTCTCCGAACTGGTGGCAATACACCACTCGGTACGGGAGATTACGCGACGTGCCCGGTTCGGAGACCGGATTGTGATATATAGCGATTCACAAAGCGCCCTGAGTGCTCTCGGGGTATTGTAATCTCCGCTTCCCCTGGTTCGCGATATCCGTGACACCACGGTTTTGGCGATCCTGGCAGATGTTGAGATTATCTTCTGCTGGGTTCCTGGACATGTAGGAATTGCGGGGAATGAGGGCGCTAAAGAGTCTTCGAGGACTCTGCGACCGGACCAGCGTTTCGCTCTTCCTCACACCGACTACATGGCAGGAATACGGGCAGCTCTTCGGACTCCTTGGCAAGGAAGATGGGAGATGGTCGAAGGGAACTTAAAGTTGTGTGCCATTGCGCCGCGACTGTTCCCATGGACCTATCCCTCAATTGCGCGACGGCTTCAGGTCGCTTTCTGTCGTCTCCGAATCGGGCACACTCGTGTGACGCATCGCTATCTGATGGAGCGCTCGCCATCGCCCTATTGCGACGACTGCGTCGTCCCCCAGACTGTTTGCCACATTCTTGTCGAATTTTCCAGTCTGGGTGATCTTTGCGCAGGATACCTGTCCCGGTACTGGGATGTGCGGGGTCGCTACCGCCTGTCCCTTGTACTCGGGACGAGTTCGTGCATATTGACTTGTGGACTTTTGAGGGGAGGCTGGGCTTCTTCCCTTTATTTAAGAAGGTTATATATTTTTTTTGTTTTTTGTTTCTTTATTATTGTTTTCTCTGTAGTTTGCACGCTCCTGCAGTGGGGTGAGGGGCACCTTCCCCCGATGCCTGAGATTGCTAACTAATTATTAAGTTTTTCACATTTTTTATCATTGTTATGTTTTAATATTTTTATTTTAAAGTAGCCTAGTTCTAGGCTGGGTCGTGTTTCCGGCGACTTATGCCCAAGTGGGCAGTTGCCAGATGTGCTCTATTAAAAAAAAGAAAAAAAAAAAGCCTCTCCTCCTAGTCAGAGGTCCATCAACTGTGTGTCATCTGTTGTAATGTCTCATCATATCTGTCCTTGGCCCCTTCTCTATGTACTTCATCCACACACACATCTGATATTTCCTGACTAATCTCACTAAAATCCTCAACTAACTTCTCTACTTTATCCATCAAGCCTTCCCATTCTTTCACAGCATTTATCGACTCTTGTTCCAATTGCACACTTATCCCATTTATACTCTAGCATACACTCACTCATTACAAATACTATATGTTCTATCATATACTCCATCTCGAGTTTGCACAAATCCAGAAAACTCTCCCACCTCACTCTCACTGAACTGTTCCATCCCGTCATCCTTTCTCAACCGTTTACTCTTACGCCTACCCCTTCCATTTTCAAGTAACACTAACTGCTTTCCCTCTAAAGCACTAGCTATATCATCCACCATTTCACAGTCTTCCATTCTTTCAGACAGATATTCATTCACCGGATGAATATCTTCAAATGCTTTTTGGTATTCTCTCCACAAATGGCAGCATGTTGGCCAAAGGCAACATGATCCATCAGAGGAGAGCATTAGCTAGTTTGACTGGTAGAGAGCCGAAGGTGACCCGTTTCTAGGACGGGAGCCTTCTAGCGAATGCGTAGGACACTTGCGAGGCCGTCATGATTAGTCACCTTAGGACACTTAGTGGCTCATTGTGAGTGTGACGCCGCAATCTACCATGAACTTTGTAAAAGGAGTGGTTTATGCGAGGGAACTCGTGTTACTACTAACACCACTTTGGCCATTCAAATCTCTCCTGTAGACGTGCAAAGTCAGGTTTACCCGAACTCTGTGTAATTTGCTCCAAGGCCGTACACAATAATTCCTTATCCTACTAGGTGGCCAAGTATGTCAATTGCTTAGAGTCGCAACCCGCTTCGAAGCAATGTGGTGCGTATTTCCTGGAGAAGCAAATCCTGGCCGTTCAAGCTACAGATTCTCTTATTTCGTGAGGCTAAAGACTTGCTCCTGGCCCACCCAGGCCCCTCCAGGCCTAAGAGCACGGTCGTTTTGTCGCCCATTCGGAACCCTTATGCGGATTCTACTCATTCTGGGCGCTCCACTGGTAGAGCTACCGGCACAAAGGGTTCACACCCAGCCTCGGCTAAAACCAGGGCTCACCCCACGCTCCCCCAGTGTGACTGTTTCCCGTAGGCGAACCGACCGCGCGCATCCAACGAGTCAACATCACTAAGGATAGTCATGAGGCCGTCTTTCGGGGCTCCTAAAACGCCCCCCCTCCTCCCGCTTTGAAAGGAGGACAGCACCAAAGGAGCTTCGGCTCCTACGCCCCCACCCAAGACTGGAGACTATATGGCTCGAAGACAGTGGATCCTACAAAGGAGGTACCCCCGCTTCTGAAGCCGCCCTGCCAGACAAAAGTTTCGAGGCGGAAGGAGGAAAATATCGCCTAGAGAGACGAAGCTCTCTGATAAGTTCTCTAAGGCGGCAATGCCTTCAGCCCGTTATTCGGCCAAAAACACCCTTAATTCTGCCTTCGGGAGGCGCACCGTCCATTCTCATGAGGGTCTCTTCGAAGAAAGCCTTCCCCCCCCCTGCATCTCCGAGCTTGGCCTGGAGTGCATATTCCTTGAATGAAATTGCCAAGGGCTCCGGGCCAACTGGGAAGAGCTGTGGAGTCTCGTCTCCTCCCGACCCATATTGTTTCTAAATGGGGCTTGCCTGGAAGTGGTGGACTTGAATCGCTTCCTTGATCTTGTATTTGACCGACGCCTCACCTGGGAGGCTCATATTCGCAGCCTTAGGGTCTCTTATACCCGCGTCATGGATATTCTTCCTTCCGTGACGTTCTCCGACGCTGATAGGGCTAATGCCTTACTTTTTTATCGATTCTTTGTTCGTTCGAAGCTCGACTACGGATGCGAGTTTTATGCATCCGTAGCCGAGCGTGTATTGCGGAAGGTGGACTTGATCCACTACACCACCCTTCGCCTGGCGTCCGGTGCCTTCCGCACGTTCCCCATTGAGTGCCTACGTGTCGATGCTGGAGAGATGCCACTCGTTCTGCGCCGTGCACAGTGCCTGTACGCGCGAGCCCGGCGCCTCCCTCATTCGCCAAAACTCTGCATCCGCAACTGATCTCGACGCTGCCTATGCCACCGAGAGACGCCAGTCATACCCGAGCGGGGTTGCTACGGCTTGACCCTTGTACTCGGGACTGGTTCGTTCACACAAACTAGTGGACTTTACGACGTCTTGAACGAGACTGGCCTCCTCCATTTTATTTGATTCTTTGGAGCTGGTCGCATGCTCCTACGCCTGAGAGATGCGCGCCTCTCCAACCCCGACGACGAGCTTGCTTCCTTCCTTGTTTTTTTGGTGTTTTTTCGTTGTTTGTTCTTTTTTATCTCTGTATTGTTTCGTTGTTGGTTTTTAATATAGCTTAATAATAGACTAAAATTTACTACGACGGCTTATGCCCACGTTGCAATTGCTATGTTGGCTACTTTAAAAAATAAATTACTTATGTGCATTTTTTTTTAATCCACTCAAACTTTTAACGCTTCACCCCAGTTAGACACTTAGTTTTCACAGTTTAGAGATGCAGATTCACGTTTCATAGAATTCCACAGACTCTTTCTTTGTTCCCCTCGTCACTGTACGTCTCTATAAAGTGGTTCGAAATTGCTGTGTTATTTTGCTACTGCTATAATACTAGTTTCTGCAAGAGTATCGGAAGCTCTTCAGTTTATGGGTGATTTTACACTGCTCTTTCTTTCTCCTTTATTTTCATTTATCTTATCCGCCCCCTCCCCTTTTCATTTATAAATCACGTTTTTTGTTACTTCTAACCCGTAGCTCTTGCTGATTTTTTTTCTAATAGAGTCTGTCTTCTTCGGTAGGGTCAGCTGACCGTAAGCGGGACTGATATCACCTCCTACTTCGCCACGCACACCGCAGGATTCACACATTGCCGCGGGATGCCCAAATCCCGCGGCGTGGTTTCCAAGGCACAACAAATGGCCCGCAAGAAGTATATGTTCCCAATGGTGAGCGGTTCGAAGCACCATCTTCACCCCCACCAGTCCCATGCCCCCAAGAGCAAGTTGTCGCATCTCATCAAAAGCTCCCCTTTTCCTTCCCTGAAGGGATCAATCGCTCAGAATGCGGTCGGATGTACTCTGGTCGCATCCGGCGGTAATGCGAGAGATGACGCTGCTTTGGATGAGGGTCATGAAGAGGGAGACGCCATTGATAGAACCAGGGAGGACGATGTGGTTCTTCATACATCGTCGACTCCTAATGACCCCAGCGATGGTCAGAAAGGCGGTTCGACTGATGTCTCTCTACGTGACGACAAAAAAAGGAAAACGACTTTCCACAACGAGCGCTCAGCCCATCTTGAACAAGAGGTTGAGACCACCCTGGATGATAGCTATGAAGCTCTTCCATCCATGCATTGGTTCCAAAGACAGTCGATTCACACCTGTAAAGAGATTTCAAATGATGCGTCCTGTAGTAGTCGGCTCTCTGTCACTTCTGATGATTCCGGGGACGAGTTGAAGCTCTCTTCCACGTCAGAGAGTTCTCCTTCTAGTGGATGAACGAATGTATCTTCTCTTGTTAATCTTCAACTCTCGAGCTTATCTAAAAAGGTGATAAGGTGAGTAGTGTGCTGAAAGTTGCTTGAGATCACTGTTATTTTCAATGTGCACATTTAATTTTAACGTTATTGCATATATGCACTTCAGTCAGACCCAGTTTGATAAATTCTTGATGAACCAAAGAAAGACTTTGTGCACCTATTGATTCGCTCTACCAAACCTATCTCATAAGTATACTCTAGCCTGCTATTTATTTATACGGTGAATTTATGTATACTTTGAAGTGTGCCATATCGTATTCATCTTAATTGCTAATGCTCTTGATACATCAGTATAGATCGTTTCTTGTAATTCTCAGGGTTGAATTGGAAGTATGAATCTATATTCATAAGTTCGAAGCAAATGCAGAGCTCTACCGTGTTCCTTCTGTCATATATGCTCCCACAAGGGTTCCACGAATGAATTCTCGTCCAATCGATTTTATTTAAGGGAATTATGAGTGCGGTCTTAGTTTCTAGTTCTAATAAATCTTCCTTGGTTCTTTCCGTTTCGGTCGGATTAGCAATTAGTTTTGTGATATTAAATTTAAGACATTGTAGTCAACTTTGTTTAGAGATCAAACTTCTTTACCCCGTTGTTACCTCACAGTTTAAAGTTAAGCTCATTATGAAATGTCACCAATTTTATCAAAATCTCATGATTTTAATGTCTTCAGTTTCTTGGCGACTGTTCCTTTCACCATGGCCTATTATGAGAAGAGAAAAGTTCTAGGAGTCCTTTCATTTGGCCATAACGTTTGTTATGTGGGATACGATCAGTCTAGTATTTTGGAATGAGGAACTTTTCATATGGTCTTTTGGAACGCCTTATAAAACTGATAGGTTTAATGTCTCCCATCTCCTCTCTAAACTAGATTGGATCGAAGTTATTTCCTGTTGGAAAATAAGGTATTGACATGTACAACATTTTAGGAAGTGTTGAAAGTTATGTATATTTATGAGAGAATGGATAGACGTGCATACGTTGGATATGAAATGGTGGCCCACGTTTGTTTGGGTGGAAAACGATGGGGGTGTTTATGCTTTGTTTGGAAGCAATCCAACTAGTGCAGGGTTGGTTTCGAGGGAGAAAAAAAGGCTCTGTCATTGGTCGAGAAAATTGACATTTCTTATATCACAGTTGTCTGGAGGGAATTTTGGAATGTGGCTATATTTTGCTCAATGAATTGCATTTAGGGTCAATAAAGCCTTCATCCAATCACGTACCCAGATATCTACCTCAATTATATAAACTCCTTATTTTATGTATGTATAGAATATGTCGCTACGACTAGATTATATGAATTTGAGCTCTAATTTAACATCGAGGAGCTCATTTAAACAACCTATATGCTATCGTATTTCAATTTATTCTACCAATAAAATAGTTGTTTCCAACCCAACGCAACTTCTATAACAGGCTTTTTGAGGGTTAACATTTTGACATATGGTAAGTAATATTGTACCCTAGTTGCATCTTCTTATTCATCCCCCTTTCCATTGTGTACTCTAAGCATTCCATTGATTCTCCATTTTCCTCGCCCTTTGACAAATTATTGTTTGAGGAATCCGAGAGAATCTATCTATCAGCACCAACTTTGAAAGTTGTTAAGGTTAAGTATTCTGTAAAGTTAAGAGAATTTGATAGTTTTTGTTATACATTTCGTTATTTTGCTAATAAAAATATTTATTTAAACCCTTTCTAAGCTTTACTATTTACTAATTTGTCTGAGTTTACCCAGACATTTGTTTTTATTACAGTTCCTATGAGATATAGTCCTAATGTGCAATCCAGGCTGGTTCTCAAATTTTTTGTAATTTCCGCGTCGTGTTCTGGATTTCTCTTTGAGGGCAGAATGGTTGGTTATTTATTAGTCATGATTTTGGTTAAATATTATTGTTATTTGCCCAAAGTTTATGTCTGTTATTCTAATTTACTCTATTGTTCAAATCCAAGTTTTTGTTGGAATATTTACAAGAGTTGGATGGGACATTGCTGAGATGTTGCTTATTTTCTGACCGCTGTTGGCTATTGACTGTATTAGTGTGTAACACTAATTTTCTCTAAAAGGTGGTTGATATAATCGAATTTTCAGCTCATCATTGATCATCAAAATAAAGATTTTAGGTTTAAAATAATTGAGTTTTTTATAATAAAAACAATGATTAGTAGAAATACAGGGTAACTGAAGATTTTGTGAAATATTTTCTCATTTTGCGAAATTCACAATACTTTGGCAAACCCCTTTCGTACAAAGTTAATATTTTTACTCTATGTAAAGCAATTTTGTTTTATAATGTAAAATGTGCTTAAGTGTTTTTATATGTGTAACTACTTTTTTGTAATGCAATGTAAATAAAATATATGTATATATTTAAATGGCTGTAAGTATGTTTTCTTTGCTATATTAAAATGTAAACATTAATGCTGTGATTAACTCCCACCACCAACCACACTGTGGACTGGTCCTCACCTTCTCCATGGCGTTCGGGGTTAGAAGGGTTGCCTGTGACCAAGCGGAATTATTTTAGAACCCTTTGACCCAACTGTGGAAGGGCTCCAGCCTTATCGCGGTGACCGGTTTCCGCCCTACCTAATCAGAATGATGAAGTGAACTTCTACAATGTCATTTTTGGTTTGTTGTCGCCTCCCCCCGCCCCCACATTTTCCTTTGTTTTCCTGCCCCCTTTTCAAAGTCCCCTTCGTGGACTGACCTTTGATGATGACTTTGTATTGGTTTTTGCTACCGATTTTCAATTCTTCGTCTCCCCGTAAGGGGCGCGGCGATTTGCCATCCTGGCCGCCGTGCTGACGGGATCCAGCGCTCCGTCCGGCCCCAGCTTAGCCTGTATTTCTCTCCTACCTCGTCGCTTTTCATACAACCTCTCCCACAACTTTCTCTGGTCAGCCTCTAATTTCACAGGGTAGATGCTGACCTTCTCAAGCCAACCGCCCCGGATCGGGGCTGAGGGGGGGAGGGGACAATGTTCCCTAACCCCTGAGCTCCGGTTCGGGATGGGTTTTTTTTTAACAACCTGCTTCATCCCCAATCATACCTTCCTCACATCCCTTTTCCTCTCCTCTTCACATTCTATCAATTTTACGCCGTGCCGATGGACTGCCAGGCCACCAGGCGAGAGAAGTGGTCCCAAATGGCGGCGCCTGGCTCTGCCGTGCCTGCAAGCACCTCTTGCAGTGCGGGCAACTGTGAGAGGTGGAGCGCTATTGCGTCCCGTGTAAAAAAGAGGGTCACCATGCCAAATGATGAAAATAAAAAAAAAACAACTTCCCCAAGAACATCAACGGAGCCGCCCTCGGGCAGCTCCACTGAAAAAATGGAGTTCCCCCCTCCCCCTAGTGCTTGCGCAGGGGACCCTCCATTCTTCTTTAACCGCCCCGTATGGGGCGCGGCGATTTGCCATCCTGGCCGCCGTGCTGACGGGATCCAGCGCTCCGTCCGGCCCTAGCTTAGCCACTCTTCCTTCCTTCAAAACACTTGTTTCCTCTCTTTTCATACAACCTCTCGCACAACTTTCTCTGGTCAGCCTCTAATTTCACAGGGTAGATGCTGACCTTCTCAGCCAACCGTCCCGGATCGGGGCTGAGGGGGGAGGGGACAATATTCCCTAACCCCTGAGCTCCGGTCTGGGGTGGCTGGCCCCCGTAAGGGGCGCGGCGATTTGCCATCCTGGCCGCCGTGCTGACGGGATCCAGCGCTCCGTCCGGCCCCAGCTTAGCCTCTCTTCCTTCCTTCAGATAGCCCGATTTCTTCCCTACCTCGTCGCTTTTCATACAACATCTCCCACAACTTTCTCTGGTCAGCCTCTAATTTCACAGGGTAGATGCTGACCTTCTTCTCAAGCCAACCACCCCGGATCGGGGCTGGGGGGGGAGGGGACATTGTTCCCTAACCCCTGAGCTCCGGTTCGGGATGGGGGTTTTTTAACAACCTGCTTCATCCCCACCCATACCTTCCTCACATCCCTTTTCCTCTCCTCTTCAAAATCTATCTTTTTTACGCCGTGTCCAAGGTGGAGCCGCCATGCCGATGGACTGCCAGGCCACCAGGCGGGAGGGGTGGTCCCGAATGGCGGCGCCTGGCTCTGCCGGGCTTGTAAGCACCTCTCGCAGTGCGGGCTACTGCGAGGGGTGATGAGCTATTGCGTCCCGTGGCAAAAATAGGGTCACCATGCCCATAGATGAACAACCAAAAAAAACCCAAACCCCTTTAACTCCCCCTTGCTCATCGACGGAGCCGCCCTTGGGCAGCTCCACCGAAAAAATGGAGGTCCCCTCCCCTGTGCTTGCACAGGGGACCCTCCATATTTCTCTAACCGGAGAGGAGGCTTACTCCTCTACTTCGCCTACGGGTGCAGGGGACTCCCCCTCACCCCCTTCTCTGGAGGTGCTTTCGGGCACCTCCCTTTTCCCAGCGGCAGTCCCATCTTTTCTTTTCAAGGGGACTGCCAAGAAAGCCAGCAGGCAGCCCTTAGCCAGCCGCTCCCCATCAAAGCGGCTCGGTAGGGCAAACCCCCTTAGGGGGGAGAGGGAAGCCAGGCCCCTTCGGTCGCTTCCCTCAAAAGACCTGCTGGCAAGAATATTAAACCTTGCCGGGGTCAAGGCCTGTGCCTCCTCATACAAGACTGGCGACACTGCCAAGGGGACCTGCGATGTCCTGGGAGGGGATGGCCAACTGGAGGCCCCTCCTGTGATAGACATGGTCCTTGAGGAGACCCAGCCCCAGACGGTAGGGCCTTCCATGGGGGGGAATTCGGGCTCGGCGCCAAGCACCGAACCCGAATCCGCCCCTATGCAAGGTCCTCCTCAAATGGCTGAGGGCACCGAGGCAGTAGAAGGAGGGGAGGGATCTCCTCCGACAGGTGCCCCTACGACAACCAAGACCTTCTCCATTTCGGAGAGGGACCTGGCTGAGGCTGGTCCATCTGGCCTGGGGACTTCTGCCGGCGGAGGTGAAAAGCGGGTTCATTCCCCGCCCTCCTCTCCGAAAAAGAAAAAGACTCGGGGCTGCGGGGACGGATGGGTCTGCTGCCACTCTGGCAAGCGACCAAGCCAAGATCGGCACATCCGCCCCCGGTTGCGGAGCCCCTGACAAAGAAGACTAATACCAAGAGTGCACAGGGCGGAGCCTCGATGACATCGGGGCCCCTCATTCAGAGGTTACCTGGCGTTTTCGAGCCCGCTGGCTTCAAACGCTTCCTCGTTATTCGCTCCACTGATGGCACCATGTTGTCCAAGGGCAACATGATCCATCAGAGGAGAGGATTAGCTAGTGCAATTGGTAGAGAGCCGAAGGTAACCCGTTTCTCGGACGGGAGCCTTCTGGCGAATCCCGCCGAGGCGGCTAAGATTAGTGCTCTTCGGACACTTCATGGCTCCCCGGTGAGTGTGACGCCGCACTCTACCATGAACTTTGTGAAAGGAGTAGTTTATGCGAGGGAACTCGTTGACTACTCCATTGAGGACATCACCTTAGAGCTGGCCGACCATGGGGCGGTCAAGGTCGAACGTGTGATGAGAAAACAGGGAGGGGCCTCGAGACCCACACCTACACTCTTCGTCACGTTCGACTGTGACAAGCTCCCTGAGTCGGTGCGTGCCGGTTGGTACCGCTACCGCGTGAAGGCATTCGTGCCACTTCCGCGGCGGTGCTATTACTGTCACCGCTTCGGCCATACGAATCGCTCATGTAGACGTGCAAAGTCGGGGTCACCCGAAGTCTGTGTAAATTGCTCCAAGGTCGCACACGATAAGTCCAAATCGTGTGTGGCCAAGTGTGTCAATTGCGGAGAGCCGCACCCTGCTTCTTCGAAGCAATGTGGTGCATATCTCCTTGAGAAAGAAATCCTGGCCGTTCAGGCCCAGGATCGACTCTCATTCCGCGAGGCAAAGGACTTGGTCCTGGCGCGCCCGGCTCTGCCTGGGACGTCATATGCCTCAATAGTTAGGAAGGCACCCTCTGCTCCCGGCCCATCCAGGCCAACGAGCACGGTTGTTTCCGCGCCCATTCGGAGCCCTTCTGCGGGCTCTACCCAACCCGGGCGCTCCCCTGGTAAAGCTGGCGGCAAAAAGGGCTCATAGCCTGCCCCGGCTAAAACCAGGGCTCCCCCCTCTTCCCCCAGCGTGACCGTTTCCCGTAAGGCGAAACGGCCACGCGCCTCCACCGAGTCGTTAGACTCACAGGAGGCAACACCCCTGAAGATGGTCGCTAGGCCATCTTCCGGGGTTCCGAAAGCTGCCCCCCGAAAGGAGGACAGCAACAAAGGAGCTTCGGCTCCTTCGCCCACGCCCCGAGGTGGAGCGAGTGGCTCGGAGACGGTGGTTCCTCGAAAAGAGGGCCCCCCGCCTCCGAAACCGCAACGCCCGCCTAAGGTTTCGAGGAAGAGGGAGGAAAAGACTCGCATGGCGAGCCCAACCTCCCCCAATAAGTCCTCGAAGGCGACAGCGCCCGGGGTTCTGCCCCCGGGAAGCGTACGGCCATTCCCGTGAGGGTCTTCAATTCGAGGAGGGCCTGGAGGGCATATTCCTTCAATGGAATTGCCGTGGACTCCGGGCCAACTGGGAGGAGCTGCGGAGGCTCGTCTCGTCCCGTTCCCCGTTAGCTATTTTTTTGCAGGAGACCATGCTAGGTGCGTGCCCCCTCCCTGCCCTCCCGGGGTATAAGGGTCTTGCGACCCCACCACCGCGGGATGGCCGGGCTGGGGGATGCGCAGTTTACACCCGGCATGATGTCTCCGTTCTTCCTTTCTCTTTAGATACCTCCTTTCAGGCAGTGGCTGTGCAGCTGCACCTGGATAGGAGGTATACTATCATTTCTGCGTACATTCCACCGTCAGCTGACTTCGACGCGGGGGACTTCCGCCGCGTCGTTGCACGGTTGCCGAGGCCCTATCTCTTGCTTGGAGATCTGAACGGCAGGCATCCTCTCTGGGGAGATTACTCCATAAATCCCAGGGGACAAGTCCTTGCCGATCTGATCGAAGAGCTTGAGATGGGTGTCCTAAACGTGGATGAGTTTACGCATCACTGTCCGAGAACCGCTTCATTTTCTTGCCTTGACCTATCTTTGTGCTCTTCGGATGCACAGCCTGATTTTGATTGGGGGGTGGTCGATGACCTCCATGGTAGTGATCACTTTCCCATTCAAATATCCTTTTCAGGGCAACTGCCGCCTGAGAGACCACCTCGGTGGTGCTTGGCGCGGGCGCGGTGGCCTGCATTTCAGGAAATGACTGAATTCTCTATCTCAGTCGAGGAGTTTAGGTCGGTAGATGAGGCCGTTGAGTTCTCCGGCAACCTCATGGCCGTAGGCCTGACTACTATTCCTAGGACGTCTGGCCGTTTTGCACGCCGACCACTCCCATGGTGGTCGGCCGAGTGTGAGACGGCCCTCAAACAGAAGCGTTATGCCTACATGCGCTATAAGCGCCGCCCGAACCATTTCACTGTCGCTGAATTTCGTCGGGCTAGGGCTAGGTTCCGGTATATTTCGAAGCACGCCCGCCGCTCTTCTTGGCGGGCATACGTGTCTTCACTTAATGGGAAGACCCCTTTAGCTGAGGTGTGGAAGCGAGTCAAAAGGATTCGGGGCAAGTTCTCGCAGGACCCCCCTCCCGTTCTCCAGGAGAATGGGACCGCAATCTCGGACCCCGCGTCCGTGGCGGAATCCTTAGCGACCGCTTTCTCCGCATTCTCTAGCCGTGATGCTGCTCCGCCAGCATTCAATGCACGTCGTGATGTCGCGGAAGGCCGCCGGCTGGACTTTACCTCCAGAGGCGGAGAACCCTTCAACGACAAGTTTACTGTGAGTGAGTTGCGTTCCGCTCTCGCTTCGTGCGCGGACACCGCCCATGGTCCGGACGATGTCCCGTACGCCATGCTTCGACACCTGGGTGAGCGAGGCATGGCCTTTCTGTTAGATCTGTTCAACAGGATCTGGGTGGAATGTCTTCTCCCAGACTCCTGGCGAATCGCTACTGTGCTCGCCTTTCGCAAACCGGGGAGAGATCACTCTACTCCGACCGGTTTCCGCCCAATCTCTCTAACCTCTTGCGTGTGCAAGTTGATGGAGAAATTGGTAAACGTTAGATTAGCTTTTTTCCTGGACAGCGGAGGCCATCTGTCTTCCGCACAGTGCGGCTTCCGCAAGTTCCACTCCACGTCGGATGCTCTGCTCCGACTGGAAAATGCCGTCTGCGAGGCTTTCCTTCGTAGACAGCACTACGCCACGGTGTTTTTCGATCTGGAGAAGGCCTATGATACCGCATGGCGATACGGTATCATGGAGACTCTCTACACGATGGGGGCGAGGGGACACCTCCCAATGTTTATATCTGAATTTTTGCGAGATCGTCGATTCCGCGTACGGGTGGGGGGAGCTCTCTCCGGCCCAAAGGAGCAGGAAGAGGGTGTCCCGCAGGGAAGTGTCCTCAGTGTCACACTCTTTGCCCTGAGCATCAACGGCATCACCTCGGTGCTGCCGGAAGATGTTCTCGCTACGCTCTACGTGGACGACCTTTCGATCTCTTTTGGCGCGGCCCAGATGCCAACTCTGGAGCGTCGACTCCAACAGGCATTGAACCGCGTCTCTCGCTATGCCGAAGCGGACAGGTTTCGGTTTTCTTTGGCCAAGACTAAGGTGGTGCACTTATGCCGCCATCCACGGCTTCACCCCGACCCAGATTTGTTTCTTAATGGGGTGCGCCTGGATGTGGTTGAATCGCACCGTTTCCTTGGTCTTGCCCCGTAAGGGGCGCGGCGATTTGCCATCCTGGCCGCCGTGCTGACGGGATCCAGCGCCCCATCCGGCCCCAGCTTAGCCTCTCTTCCTTCCTTCAGATAGCCTGTATTCCTATCCTACCTCGTCGCTTTTCATACAACCTCTCCCACAACTTTCTCTGGTCAGCCTCTAATTTCACAGGGTAGAAGCTGACCTTCTTCTCAGCCAATCGTCCCGGATCGGGGCTGAGGGGGGGAGGGGACAATGTCCCCTAACCCCTGAGCTCCGGTCTGGGGTGGTTGGCTTTTAACAACCTGCTTCATCCCCACCCATACCTTCCTCACATCCCTTTTCCTCTCGTCTTCAAAATCTATCCGTTTTACGCCGTGTTCAAGGTGGAGCCGCCATGCCGAAGGACTGCCAGGCCACCAGGCGGGAGGGGTGGTCCCAAATGGCGGCGCCTGGCTCTGCTGGGCCTGTAAGCACCTCTTGCAGTGCGGGCTACTGCAAGAGGTGGTGAGCGATTGCGTCCCGTAAAACAAAGAGGGTCACCATGCCCAATGATGAAAAAAAAAAACATCTCCCCTTAATTCCCCCTATAACAACAACGGAGCCGCCCTCGTGCAGCTCCACAGAAAAGATGGAGGTCTTCCCCCCTGTGCTTGCGCAGGGGACCCTCCATACCTCTTTAACCGGAGAGGAGGCTTACTCCTCTCCTACGCCTACGGGTGTAGGGGACTCCCCCTCACCCCCTTCTCTGGAGGTGCTTTCGGGCACCTCCCTATCTCCAGCGGCAGTCCCTCCTATGCTTTCTAAGGGGACTCTTAAGAAAGCCAGCAGGCCACCCTTAGCCAGCCGCTCCACATCAAAGCGGCTCGGTGGGGCAAACCCCCTTAGGGGGGAGAGGGTAGCCAGGCCCCTTCGGTCGCTTCCCTCAAAAGACCTGCTGGCAAAAATATTAAACCTTGCCGGGGTCAAGGCCTGTGCCTCCCCACTAAAGACTTATGACGCTGCCAAGGGGACCTACGATGTCCTGGGAGGGGATGGCCAATTGGAGGCCCCTCCTGTGATAGACATGGTCCTTGAGGAAAACCAGCCTCAGAAGGTAGGGCCTTCCATGGGGGGGAATCCGGGCTTGGCGCCAAGCACCGAACCCGAATCCGCCCCTATGCAAGGTCCTCATCAAACGACTGTGGATTCTCAGGCAGGACAAGGAGGGGAGGGATCTCCTCCGGATGAATCCCCTGCGCCCACCGGGACCTTCTCCATTTCAGAGAAGGACCTGGCTGAGGCCGGTCCATCTGGCCTGGGGGCTTCTACCGGCGGGGTTAAAAAGCGGGTTCATTCCCCGCCCTCCTCTCCTAAAAAGAAGAAAAAGACAAGAAAGACGAAAAAGACTCGGGGCTCCTCTCCATCCGCGGGGGCTGCGGGGACGGATGGGTCTGCTGCCACTTTGGTAGGCGACCAAGCCAAGATCGGCACATCCGGCCCCTCTACCCCCTCGTGTGCGGAGCCCCTGACCAAGACTAACACCAAGAGTGCACAGGGCGGAGCCTCGATGACATCGGGGCCCCTGATTCAGAGGTTACCTGGCGTTTTCGAGCCCGCTGGCTTCAAACGCTTCCTCGTTATTCGCTCCACTGATGGCACCATGTTGTCCAAGGGCAACATGATCCATCAGAGGAGAGGATTAGCTAGTGCAATTGGTAGAGAGCCGAAGGTAACCCGTTTCTCGGACGGGAGCCTTCTGGCGAATCCCGCCGAGGCGGCCAAGATAAGTGCTCTTCGGACACTTCATGGCACCCCGGTGAGTGTGACGCCGCACTCTACCATGAACTTTGTAAAAGGAGTAGTTTATGCGAGGGAACTCGTTGACTACTCCATAGAAGACATCACCCTAGAGCTGGCCGACCATGGGGCGGTGAAGGTCGAACGTGTGATGAGAAAACAGGGAGGGGCCTCGAGACCCACCCCTACACTCTTCGTCACGTTCGACTGTGACAAGCTCCCTGAGTCGGTGCGTGCCGGTTGGTACCGCTACCGCGTGAAGGCATTCGTGCCACTGCCGCGGTGGTGCTATTACTGTCACCGCTTCGGCCACACGAATCGATCATGTAGACGTGCAAAATCGGGGTCACCCGAAGTCTGTGTAAATTGCTCCAAGGTCGCACACGATAAGTCCAAATCGTGTGTGGCCAAGTGTGTCAATTGCGGAGAGCCGCAATGTGGTGCATATCTCCTTGAGAAAGAAATCCTGGCCATTCAGGCCCAGGATCGACTCTCATTCCGCGAGGCTAAGGACTTGGTCCTGGCGCGCCCGGCTCTGCCTGGGACGTCATATGCCTCAATAGTTAGAAAAGCACCCTCTGCTCCTGGCCCATCCAGGCCAACGAGCACGGTTGTTTCCGCGCCCATTCGGAGCCCTTCTGCGGGCTCTACTACACCCGGGCGCTCCCCTGGTAGAGCTGGCGGCAAAAAGGGTTCACACCCAGCCCCGGCTAATACCAGGGCTCCCCCCTCTTCCCCCAGCGTGACCGTTTCCCGTAAGGCGAAACGGCCACGCGCCTCCACAGAGTCGTTAGACTCACAGGAGGCAACACCCCTGAAGATGGTCGCTAGGCCATCTTCCGGGGTTCCTAAAGCTGTTCCCCGAAAGGAGGACAGCAACAAAGGAGCTTCGGCCCCTTCGCCCACGCCCCGAGGTGGAGCGAGTGGCTCGGAGACGGTGGTTCCTCGAAAAGAGGGCCCCCCGCCTCCCAAGCCGCAACGCCCGCCTAAGGTTTCGAGGCGGAGGGAGGAAAAGACTCGCATGGCGAGCCCAACCTCCCCCAATAAGTCCTCGAAGGCGACAGCGCCTTCAGCGCTTTGTCCGACCAACAGCGCCCGGGGTTCTGCCCCCGGGAAGCGTACGGCCATTCCCGTGAGGGTCTTCAATTCGAGGAGGGCCCCCGCGTCTCCTCCGAGCTAGGCCTGGAGGGCATACTCCTTCAATGAAATTGCCGTGGACTCCGGGCCAACTGGGGGGAGCTGCGGAGGCTCGTCCCGTTCCCCGTTAGCTATTTTTTTGCAGGAGACCATGCTAGGCGCGTGCCCGCTGCCTGCCCTCCCGGGGTATAAGGGTCTTGCGACCCCACCACCGTGGGATGGCCGGGCTGGGGGATGCGCGGTTTACACCCGGCATTATGTCTCCGTTCTTCCTTTCTCTTTAGATACCTCCTTTCAGGCAGTGGCTGTGCAGCTGCACCTGGATAGGAGGTATACTATCATTTCTGCGTACATTCCACCGTCAGCTGACTTCGACGCGGGGGACTTCCGCCGCGTCGTGGCACGGTTGCCGAGGCCCTATCTCTTGCTTGGAGATCTGAACGGCAGGCATCCTCTCTGGGGAGATTACTCCATAAATCCCAGGGGACAAGTCCTTGCCGATCTGATCGAAGAGCTTGAGATGGGTGTCCTAAACGTGGATGAGTTTACGCATCACTGTCCGAGAACCGCTTTATTTTCTTACCTTGACCTATCTCTGTGCTCTTCAGATGCACAGCCTGATTTTGATTGGGGGGTGGTCGATGACCTCCATGGTAGTGATCACTTTCCCATTCAAATATCCTTTTCAGGGCAACTGCCGCCTGAGAGACCACCTCGGTGGTGCTTGGCGCGGGCGCGGTGGCCTGCATTTCAAGAAATGACTGAATTCTCTATCTCAGTCGAGGAGTTTAGGTCGGTAGATGAGGCCGTTGAGTTCTTCTCCGGCAACCTCATCGCCGTAGGCCTGACTACTATTCCTAGGACGTCTGGCCGTTTTGCACGCCGACCACTCCCATGGTGGTCGGCCGAGTGTGAGACGGCCCTCAAACAGAAGCGTTATGCCTACATGCGCTATAAGCGCCGCCCGAACCATTTCACTGTCGCTGAATTTCGTCGGGCTAGGGCTAGGTTCCGGTATATTTCGAAGCACGCCCGCCGCTCTTCTTGGCGGGCATACGTGTCTTCACTTAACGGGAAGACCCCTTTAGCTGAGGTGTGGAAGCGAGTCAAAAGGATTCGGGGCAAGTTCTCGCAGGACCCCCCTCCCGTTCTCCAGGAGAATGGGACCGCAATCTCGGACCCCGCGTCCGTGGCGGAATCCTTAGCGACCGCTTTTTCCGCATTCTCTAGCCGTGATGCTGCTCCGCCAGCATTCAATGCACGTCGTGATGTCGTGGAAGGCCGCCGGCTGGACTTTACCTCCAGAGGCGGAGAACCCTTCAACGACAAGTTTACTGTGAGTGAGTTGCGTTCCGCTCTCGCTTCGTGCGCGGACACCGCCCATGGTCCGGACGATGTCCCGTACGCCATGCTTCGACACCTGGGTGAGCGAGGCATGGCCTTTCTGTTAGATTTGTTCAACAGGATCTGGGTGGAAGGTCTTCTCCCAGACTCCTGGCGAATCGCTACTGTGCTCGCCTTTCGCAAGCCGGGGAGAGATCACTCTACTCCGACCGGTTTCCGCCCAATCTCTCTAACCTCTTGCGTGTGCAAGTTGATGGAGAAATTGGTAAATGTTAGATTAGCCTATTTCCTGGACAGCGGAGGCCATCTGTCTTCTGCACAGTGCGGCTTCCGTAAGTTCCACTCCACGTCGGATGCTCTGCTCCGACTGGAAAGTGCCGTCTGCGAGGCTTTCCTTCGTAGACAGCACTACGCCACGGTGTTTTTTGATCTGGAGAAGGCCTATGATACCGCATGGCGATACGGTATCATGGAGACTCTCCACACGATGGGGGCGAGGGGACGCCTCCCAATTTTTATATCTGAATTTTTGCGAGATCGTCGATTCCGCGTACGGGTGGGGGGAGCCCTCTCCGGCCCAAAGGAGCAGGAAGAGGGTGTCCCGCAGGGAAGTGTCCTCAGTGTCACACTCTTTGCCCTGAGCATCAACGGCATCACCTCGGTGCTGCCGGAAGATGTTCTCGCTACGCTCTACGTGGACGACCTTTCGATCTCTTTTGGCGCGGCCCAGATGCCAACTCTGGAGCGTCGACTCCAACAGGCATTGAACCGCGTCTCTCACTATGCCGAAGCGCACAGGTTTCGGTTTTCTTTGGCCAAGACTAAGGTGGTGCACTTCTGCCGCCATCCACGGCTTCACCCCGACCCAGATTTGTTTCTTAATGGGGTGCGCCTGGATGTGGTTGAGTCGCACCGTTTCCTTGGTCTTGTATTCGACCGACGCCTCACCTGGGAGGCTCATATTCGCAGCCTTAGGGTCTCTTGTACCCGCGCCATGGACATTCTCCGTTCCGTGACGTTCAGCGCTTGGGGCGCTGATAGGGCTACCGCCTTACTTTTTTATCGATCCTTTGTTCGCTCGAAGCTCGACTACGGATGCGAGTTTTATGCATCCGCAGCCGAGCGTTTATTGCGGAAGGTGGATTCGATCCACCACACCGGCCTTCGCCTTGCGACCGGTGCCTTCCGCACTTCCCCCATTGAGAGCCTGTTGGTCGATGCTGGGGAGATGCCACTCGCTCTGCGCCGCGTGCAGTGCATCACTTGCCTGTACGCGCGAGCCCGGCGCCTCCCTCAGTCGCCAACAGCTCTCACTGCATCCGCAGCTGATCTCGATGGTGCCTATGCCGCCGAGAGACGCCAGTCATACCCTAAGCCCTTTGGGTTTAGGGCCAGGAAACTCCTTCGAGAAGTAGATATAGCTCTCGGGCCGGTGGCGCCCCTTGTTCTGCCCAGGACGCCACCCTGGAGGGTACCACATTTGGCTATTTGTCGCCACGCCTCTGCTCCCAAAGCTTGTACTGCGCCGGGAGTATTGCGTTCGACCTTTTTGGAGCACACATCGTGTCACGCTGGTACCGTGCCAGTGTATACGGATGGCTCCAAGTCCCAAGAGGGGGTCGGCTTCCACGCCGTATCCCTTCTGTTTGAAGTCAGCGGGGCTCTACCAGGCACTGCGTCTGTCTTCACGGCCGAGCTGGTGGCAATACACCACTCGGTACGGGAGATTACGCGACGTGCCCGGTTCGGAGACCGGATTGTGATCTATAGCGACTCACAAAGCGCCCTGAGTGCTCTCGGGGCATTGGAATCTCCGCATCCCCTGGTTCGCGATATCCGTGACGCCACGGTTTTGGCGAGCCGGGCAGATGTCGAGATTATCTTCTGCTGGGTTCCTGGACATGTAGGAATTGCGGGGAATGAGGGCGCCAAAGAGTCCGCGAGGACTCTGCGACCGGACCAGCGTTTCGCTCTTCCTCACACCGACTACATGGCAGGAATACGGGCAGCTCTTCGGACTGCTTGGCAAAGAAGATGGGAGACGGTCGAAGGGAACTTAAAGTTGCGTGCCATTGCGCCGCGACTGTTCCCATGGACCTATCCCCCAATGCTGCGGCGGCTTCAGGTTGCTTTCTGTCGTCTCCGAATCGGACACACTCGTGTGACGCATCGCTATCTGATGGAGCGCTCGCCTGCGCCCTATTGCAACGACTGCGTCGTCCCCCAGACTGTTCGGCACATTCTTGTCGAATGTCCCAGTCTGGGTGATCTTCGCGCACGACACCTGTCCCGGTACCGGGATGGGCGGGGTCGCTACCGCCTGTCCCTTGTTCTCGGGATGAGTGCGTGTACTTTGACTGGTGGACTTATTGACTTTTTGGGGGAGGCCGGCCTTCTCCCTTTTATTTAACGCGATTTAATTGTTGTTGTTGTTTTTGTAATTGTTTTGTTATTGCTTTGTTATTGTTATTGTTATTCCTTTTTATTGTTTTCTGTTTAATTTTTTAAAGTAGCCTAAATTAGGCTGTTTGTTTACGGCAACTTATGCCTTAGTCGGCAGTCGCCAGATAGCCCCTTAATTAAAAAAAAAAAAATTCCTTGGTCTTGTATTCGACCGACGCCTCACCTGGGAGGCTCATATTCGCAGCCTTAGGGTCTCTTGTACCCGCGCCATGGACATTCTCCGTTCCGTGACGTTCAGCGCTTGGGGCGCTGATAGGGCTACCGCCTTACTTTTTTATCGATCCTTTGTTCGCTCGAAGCTCGACTACGGATGCGAGTTTTATGCATCCGCAGCCGAGCGTTTATTGCGGAAGGTGGATTCGATCCACCACACCGGCCTTCGCCTTGCGACCGGTGCCTTCCGCACTTCCCCCATTGAGAGCCTGTTGGTCGATGCTGGGGAGATGCCACTCGCTCTGCGCCGCGTGCAGTGCATCACTCGCCTGTACGCGCGAGCCCGGCGCCTCCCTCAGTTGCCAACAGCTCTCACTGCATCCGCAGCTGATCTCGATGGTGCGTATGCCGCCGAGAGACGCCAGTCATACCCTAAGCCCTTTGGGTTTAGGGCCAGGAAACTCCTTCGAGAGCTAGATATAGCTCTCGGGCCGGTGGCGCCCCTGGTTCTGCCCAGGACGCCACCCTGGAGGGTGCCACATTTGGCTATTTGTCGCCACGCCTCTGCTCCCAAAGCTTGTACTGCGCCGGGAGTATTGCGTTCGACCTTTTTGGAGCACACATCGTGTCACGCTGGAACCGTGCCAGTGTATACGGATGGCTCCAAGTCCCAAGAGGGGGTCGGCTTCCACGCCGTATCCCCTCTGTTTGAAGTCAGCGGGGCTCTACCAGGCGCTGCGTCTGTCTTCACGGCCGAGCTGGTGGCAATACACCACTCGGTACGGGAGATTACGCGACGTGCCCGGTTCGGAGACCAGATTGTGATCTATAGCGACTCACAAAGCGCCCTGAGTGCTCTCGGGGCATTGGAATCTCCGCATCCCCTGGTTCGCGATATCCGTGACGCCACGGTTTTGGCGAGCCGGGCAGATGTCGAGATTATCTTCTGCTGGGTTCCTGGACATGTGGGAATTGCGGGGAATGAGCGCGCCGATGAGGGCGCCAAAGAGTCCGCGAGGACTCTGCGACCGGACCAGCGTTTCGCTCTTCCTCACACCGACTACATGGCAGGAATACGGGCAGCTCTTCGGACTTCTTGGCAAAGAAGATAGGAGACGGTCGAAGGGAACTTAAAGTTGCGTGCCATTGCGCCGCGACTGTTCCCATGGACCTATCCCCCAATGCCGCGGCGGCTTCAGGTTGCTTTCTGTCGTCTCCGAATCGGGCACACTCGTCTGACGCATCGCTTTCTGGTGGAGCGCTCGCCTGCGCCCTATTGCGACGACTGCGTCGTCCCCCAGACTGTTCGGCACATTCTTGTCGAATGTCCCAGTCTGGGTGATCTTCGCGCACGACACCTGTCCCGGTACCGAGATGGGCGGGGTCGCTACCGCCTGTCCCTTGTACTCGGGACGAGTGCGTGCACTTTGACTGGTGGACTTGCTAACTTTTTGGGGGAGGCCGGCCTTCTCCCTTTTTTTTAACCAGGCTTAATTTTTGTTGTTGTTGTTGTTTTTGTTATTGTTTTGTTATTGTTATTTCTTTTTCGTTGTTCCCTGTTCCATTTTTTGAAGTAGCCTAGAAAATAGGCTGTTTGTTTACGGCGACTTATGCCTAAGTCGGCAGTCGCCAGATAGCCCCTTAATTAAAAAAAAATAAAAAAAATTGCCATCCTGGCCGCCGTGCTGACGGGATCCAGCGCTCCGTCCGGCCCCAGCTTAGCCTCTCTTCTTTCCTTCAGATAGCCCGATTTCCCCCCTACCTCGTTGCTTTTCATACAACCTCTCCCACAACTTTCTCTGGTCAGCCTCTAATTTCACAGGGTAGATGCTGACCTTCTTCTCAAGCCAACCACCCCAGATCGGGGCTGGGGGTAGAGGGGACATTATTCCCTAACCTCTCAGCTCCGGTTCGGGATGGGGTTTTTTTAACAACCTGCTTCATCCCCACCCATACCTTCCTCACATCCTCTTTCCTCTCCTCTTCACATTCTATCAATTTTACGCCGTGTCCAAGGTGGAGCCGCCATGCCGATGGACTGCCAGGCCACCAGGCGGGAGGGGTGGTCCCGATGGCGGCGCCTGGCTCTGCCGGGCTTGTAAGCACCTCTCGCAGTGCGGGCAACTGCGAGAGGTGATGAGCTATTGCGTCCCGTATTAAAAAGGGTCACGATGCCCATGTATGACAAAAAAAAACAAAAAAACCCAACCCCCAACTTCCGCAAGAAAATCAACGGAGCCGCCCTCGGGCAGCTCCACCGAGAAAATGGAGGTCCCCGTCCTTGTGCTTGCGCAAGGGACCCTCCATAATTCTTTAACCGGAGAGGAGGCTTACTCCTCTCCTACGCCTACGGGTGTAGGGGACTCCCCCTCACCCCCTTCTCTGGAGGTGCTTTCGGGCACCTCCCTATCTCCAGCGGCAGTCCCTCCTTTGCTTTCTAAGGGGACTGCCAAGAAAGCCAGCAGGCAGCCCATTGCCGACCGCCCCTCGTGCAAGCGGCTCGGTAGGGCAAACCCCCTTAGGGGGGAGAGGGAAGCCAGGCCCCTTCGGTCGCCTTCCTCAAAAGACCTGCTGGCAAGAATTTTAAACCTTGCTGGGGTCAAGGCCTGTGCCTCCCCACACAAGACTGGCGACACTGCCAAGGGGACCTGCGATGTCCTGGGAGGGGATGGCCAACTGGAGGCCCCTCCTGTGATAGACATGGTCCTTGAGGAGACCCAGCCTCAGAAGGTAGGGCCTTCCATGGGGGGGGAATTCGGGCTCGGCGCCAAGCACCGAACCCGAATCCGCCCCTATGCAAGGTCCTCCTCAAATGGCTGAGGGCTCCGAGGCAGTAAAAGGAGGGGAGGGATCTCCTACGACAACCAGGACCTTCTCCATTTCGGAGAGGGACCTGGCTGAGGCCGGTCCATCTGGCCTAGGGGCTTCTGCCGGCGGAGGTGAAAAGCGGGTTCATTCCCCGCCCTCCTCTCCAAAAAAAAGGTCGAAGAAGACTCGGGGCTCCTCTCCATCCGCGGGGGCTGCGGGGACGGATGGGTCTGCTGCCACTTTGGTAGGCGACCAAGCCAAGATCGGCACATCCGGCCCCTCTACCCCCTCGTGTGCGGAGCCCCTGACCAAGACTAACACCAAGAGTGCACAGGGCGGAGCCTCGATGACATCGGGGCCCCTGATTCAGAGGTTACCTGGCGTTTTCGAGCCCTCTGGCTTCAAACGCTTCCTCGTTATTCGCTCCACTGATGGCACCATGTTGTCCAAGGGCAACATGATCCATCAGAGGAGAGGATTAGCTAGTGCAATTGGTAGAGAGCCGAAGGTGACCCGTTTCTCGGACGGGAGCCTTCTGGCGAATCCCGCCGAGGCGGCCAAGATAAGTGCTCTTCGGACACTTCATGGCACCCCGGTGAGTGTGACGCCGCACTCTACCATGAACTTTGTGAAAGGAGTAGTTTATGCGAGGGAACTCGTTGACTACTCCATTGAGGACATCACCCTAGAGCTGGCCGACCATGGGTCGGTCAAGGTCGAACGTGTGATGAGAAAACAGGGAGGGGCTTCGAGACCCACCCCTACACTCTTCGTCACGTTCGACTGTGACAAGCTCCCTGAGTGGGTGCGTGCCGGTTGGTACCGCTACCGCGTGAAGGCATTCGTGCCACTGCCGCGGCGGTGCTATTACTGTCACCGCTTCGGCCATACGAATCGCTCATGTAGACGTGCAAAGTCGGGGTCACCCGAAGTCTGTGTAAATTGCTCCAAGGTCGCACACGATAAGTCCAAATCGTGTGTGGCCAATTGTGTCAATTGCGGAGAGCCACACCCTGCTTCTTCGAAGCAATGTGGTGCATATCTCCTGGAGAAAGAAATCCTGGCCGTTCAGGCCCAGGATCGACTCTCATTCCGCGAGGCAAAGGACTTGGTCCTGGCGCGCCCGGCTCTGCCTGGGACGTCATATGCCTCAATAGTTAGCAAGGCACCCTCTGCTCCTGGCCCATCCAGGCCAACGAGCACGGTTGTTTCCGCGCCCATTCGGAGCCCTTCTGCGGGCTCTACCCAACCCGGGCGCTCCCCTGGTAAAGCTGGCGGCAAAAAGGGTTCATACCCTGCCCCGGCTAAAACCAGGGCTCCCCCCTCTTCCCCCAGCGTGACCGTTTCCCGTAAGGCGAAACGGAGGCAACACCCCTGAAGATGGTCGCTAGGCCATCTTCAGGGGTTCCTAAAGCTGTCCCCCGAAAGGAGCTTCGCCCACGCCCCGAGGTGGAGCGAGTGGCTCGGAGACGGTGGTTCCTCGAAAAGAGGCCCACCCGCCTCCGAAGCCGCGGCGCCCGCCTAAGGTTTCGAGGCGGAGGGAGGAAAAGACTCGCATGGCGAGCCCAACCTCCCCCAATAAGTCCTCGAAGGCGACAGCGCTTCCCCGGCCAACAGCGCCCGGGGTTCTGCCCCCGGGAAGCGTACGGCCATTCCCGTGAGGGTCTTCAATTCGAGGAGGGCCCCCGCGTCTCCTCCGAGCTAGGCCTGGAGGGCATATTCCTTCAATGGAATTGCCGTGGACTCCGGGCCAACTGGGAGGAGCTGCGGAGGCTCGTCCCGTTCCCCGTTAGCTATTTTTTTGCAGGAGACCATGCTAGGCGCGTGCCCGCTGCCTGCCCTCCCGGGGTATAAGGGTCTTGCGACCCCACCACCGCGGGATGGACGGGCTGGGGGATGCGCGGTTTACACCCGGCATGATGCCTCCGTTCTTCCTTTCTCTTTAGATACTTCCTTTCAGGCAGTGGCTGTGCAGCTTCACCTGGATAGGAGGTATACTATCATTTCTGCGTACATTCCACCGTCAGCTGACTTCGACGCGGGGGACTTCCGCCGCGTCCTGGCATGGTTGCCGAGGCCCTATCTCTTGCTTGGAGATCTGAACGGCAGGCATCCTCTCTGGGGAGATTACTCCATAAATCCCAGGGGACAAGTCCTTGCCGATCTGATCGAAGAGCTTGAGATGGGTGTCCTAAACGTGGATGAGTTTACGCATCACTGTCCGAGAACCGCTTCATTTTCTTGCCTCGACCTATCTTTGTGCTCTTCGGATGGACAGCCTGATTTTGATTGGGGGGTGGTCCATGACCTCCATGGTAGTGATCACTTTCCCATTCAAATATCATTTTCAGGGCAACTGCCGCCTGAGAGACCACCGCGGTGGCCTGCATTTCAGGAAATGACTGAATTCTCTATCTCAGTCGAGGAGTTTAGGTCGGTAGATGAGGCCGTTGAGTTCTTCTCCGGCAACCTCATCGCCGTGGGCCTGACTACTATTCCTAGGACGTCTGGTCGTTTTGCACGCCGACCACTCCCATGGTGGTCGGCCGAGTGTGAGACGGCCCTCAAACAGAAGCGTTATGCCTACATGCGCTATAAGCGCCGCCCGAACGATTTCACTGTCGCTGAATTTCGTCGGGCTAGGGCTAGGTTCCGGTATATTTCGAAGCACGCCCGCCGCTCTTCTTGGCGGGCATACGTGTCTTCACTTAACGGGAAGACCCCTTTAGCTGAGGTGTGGAAGCGAGTCAAAAGGATTCGGGGCAAGTTCTCGCAGGACCCCCCTCCCGTTCTCCAGGGGAATGGGACCGCAATCTCGGACCCCGCGTCCGTGGCGGAATCCTTAGCGACCGCTTTTTCCGCATTCTCTAGCCGTGATGCTGCTCCGCCAGCATTCAATGCACGTCGTGATGTCGCGGAAGGCCGCCGGCTGGACTTTACCTCCAGAGGCGGAGAACCCTTCAACGACAAGTTTACTGTGAGTGAGTTGCGTTCCGCTCTCGCTTCGTGCGCGGACACCGCCCATGGTCCGGACGATGTCCCGTACGCCATGCTTCGACACCTGGGTGAGCGAGGCATGGCCTTTCTGTTAGATTTGTTCAACAGGATCTGGGTGGAAGGTCTTCTCCCAGACTCCTGGCGAATCGCTACTGTGCTCGCCTTTCGCAAGCCGGGGAGAGATCACTCTACTCCGACCGGTTTCCGCCCAATCTCTCTAACCTCTTGCGTGTGCACGTTGATGGAGAAATTGGTAAATGTTAGATTAGCCTATTTCCTGGACAGCGGAGGCCATCTGTCTTCTGCACAGTGCGGCTTCCGTAAGTTCCACTCCACGTCGGATGCTCTGCTCCGACTGGAAAGTGCCGTCTGCGAGGCTTTCCTTCGTAGACAGCACTACGCCACGGTGTTTTTTGATCTGGAGAAGGCCTATGATACCGCATGGCGATACGGTATCATGGAGACTCTCCACACGATGGGGGCGAGGGGACGCCTCCCAATGTTTATATCTGAATTTTTGCGAGATCGTCGTTTCCGCGTACGGGTGGGGGGAGCCCTCTCCGGCCCAAAGGAGCAGGAAGAGGGTGTCCCGCAGGGAAGTGTCCTCAGTGTCACACTCTTTGCCCTGAGCATCAACGGCATCACCTCGGTGCTGCCGGAAGATGTTCTCGCTACGCTCTACGTGGACGACCTTTCGATCTCTTTTGGCGTGGCCCAGATGCCAACTCTGGAGCGTCGACTCCAACAGGCATTGAACCGCGTCTCTCGCTATGCCGAAGCGCACAGGTTTCGCTTTTCTTTGGCCAAGACTAAGGTGGTGCACTTCTGCCGCCATCCACGGCTTCACCCCGACCCAGATTTGTTTCTTAATGGGGTGCGCCTGGATGTGGTTGAGTCGCACCGTTTCCTTGGTCTTGTATTCGACCAACGCCTCACCTGGGAGGCTCATATTCGCAGCCTTAGGGTCTCTTGTACCCGCGCCATGGACATTCTCCGTTCCGTGACGTTCAGCGCTTGGGGCGCTGATAGGGCTACCGCCTTACTTTTTTATCGATCCTTTGTTCGCTCGAAGCTCGACTACGGATGCGAGTTTTATGCATCCGCAGCCGAGCGTTTATTGCGGAAGGTGGAATCGATCCACCACACCGGCCTTCGCCTTGCGACCGGTGCCTTCCGCACTTCCCCCATTGAGAGCCTATTGGTCGATGCTGGGGAGATGCCACTCGCTCTGCGCCGCGTGCAGTGCATCACTTGCCTGTACGCGCGAGCCCGGCGCCTCCCTCAGTCGCCAACAGCTCTCACTGCATCCGGAGCTGATCTCGATGGTGCCTATGCCGCCGAGAGACGCCAGTCATACCCTAAGCCCTTTGGGTTTAGGGCCAGGAAACTCCTTCGAGAGGTAGATATAGCTCTCGGGCCGGTGGCGCCCCTGGTTTTGCCCAGGACGCCACCCTGGAGGGTACCACATTTGGCTATTTGTCGCCACGCCTCTGCTCCCAAAGCTTGTACTGCGCCGGGAGTATTGCGTTCGACCTTTTTGGAGCACACATCGTGTCACGCTGGTACCGTGCCAGTGAATACGGATGGCTCCAAGTCCCAAGAGGGGGTCTGCTTCCACGCCGTATTCCCTCTGTTTGAAGTCAGCGGGGCTCTACCAGGCGCTGCGTCTGTCTTCACGGCCGAGCTGGTGTCAATACACCACTCGGTACGGGAGATTACGCGACGTGCCCGGTTCGGAGACCGGATTGTGATCTATAGCGACTCACAAAGCGCCCTGAGTGCTCTCGGGGCATTGGAATCTCCGCATCCCCTGGTTCGCGATATCCGTGACGCCACGGTTTTGGCGAGCCGGGCAGATGTCGAGATTATCTTCTGCTGGGTTCCTGGACATGTAGGAATTGCGGGGAATGAGGGCGCCAAAGAGTCCGCGAGGACTCTGCGACCGGACCAGCGTTTCGCTCTTCCTCACACCGACTACATGGCAGGAATACGGGCAGCTCTTCGGACTGCTTGGCAAAGAAGATGGGAGACGGTCGAAGGGAACTTAAAGTTGCGTGCCATTGCGCTTCGACTGTTCCCACGGACCTATCCCCCAATGCCGCGGCGGCTTCAGGTTGCTTTCTGTCGTCTCCGAATCGGACACACTCGTGTGACGCATCGCTATCTGATGGAGCGCTCGCCTGCGCCCTATTGCAACGACTGCGTCGTCCCCCAGACTGTTCGGCACATTCTTGTCGAATGTCCCAGTCTGGGTGATCTTCTCGCACGACACCTGTCCCGGTACCGGGACTGGCGGGGTCGCTACCGCCTGTCCCTTGTTCTCGGGACGAGTGCGTGTACTTTGACTGGTGGACTTATTGACTTTTTGGGGGAGGCCGGCCTTCTCCCTTTTATTTAACCCGATTTAATTGTTGTTGTTGTTTTTGTAATTGTTTTGTTATTGCTTTGTTATTGTTATTGTTATTTCTTTTTATTGTTTTTTGTTTAATTTTTTAAAGTAGCCTAAATTAGGCTGTTTGTTTACGGCAACTTATGCCTTAGTCGGCAGTCGCCAGATAGCCCCTTAATTAAAAAAAAAAAAAAAAAATCTACCAGGCGCTGCGTCTGTCTTCACGGCCGAGCTGGTGGCAATACACCACTCGGTACGGGAGATTACGCGACGTGCCCGGTTCGGAGACCGGATTGTGATCTTTAGCGACTCACAAAGCGCCCTGAGTGCTCTCAGGGCATTGGAATCTCCGCATCCCCTGGTTCGCGGAATCCGTGACGCCACGGTTTTGGCGAGCCGGGCAGATGTCGAGATTATCTTCTGCTGGGTTCCTGGACATGTAGGAATTGCCGGGAATGAGGGCGCCAAAGAGTCCGCGAGGACTCTGCGCCCGGACCAGCGTTTCGCTCTTCCTCACACTGACTACATGGCAGGAATACGGGCAGCTCTTCGGACTGCTTGGCAAAGAAGATGGGAGACGGTCGAGGGGAACTTAAAGTTGCGTGCCATTGCACCGCGACTGTTCCCATGGACCTATCCCCCAATGCCGCGGCGGCTTCAGGTTGCTTTCTGTCGTCTTCGAATCGGACACACTCGTGTGACGCATCGCTACTTGATGGAGCGCTCGCCTGCGCCCTATTGCAACGACTGCGTCGTCCCCCAGACTGTTCGGCACATTCTTGTCGAATGTCCCAGTCTGGGTGATCTTCGCGCACGATACCTGTCCCGGTACCGGGATGGGCGGGGTCGCTACCGCCTGTCCCTTGTACTCGGGACGAGTGCGTGCACCATGACTAGTGGACTTATTGACTTTTGGGGGGAGGCTGGCCTTCTCCCTTTCATTTAACACAGTTTAATTGTTGTTGTTGTTTTTGTTATTGTTTTTGTTATTGCTTTTTTATTGTTATTTCGTTTTATTGTTTCCTGTTTAATTTTTAAAGTAGCCTAGAACTAAGCTGTTTGTTTACGGCGACTAATGCCTAAGTCGGCAGTCGCCAGATAGCCGCTTAATTAAAAAAAAAAAAACTTTCTAAGGGGACTGCCAAGAAAGCCAGCAGGCAGCCCATTGCCAACCGCCCCTCGTGCAAGCGGTTCGGTAGGGCAAACCCCCTTAGGGGGGAAAGGGAAGCCAGGCCCCTTCGGTCGCTTCCCTCAAAAGACCTGCTGGCAAGAATTTTAAACCTTGCTGGGGTCAAGGCCTGTGCCTCCCCACACAAGACTGGCGACACTGCCAAGGGGACCTGCGATGTCCTGGGAGGGGATGGCCAACTGGAGGCCCCTCCTGTGATAAACATGGTCCTTGAGGAGACCCAGCCTCAGAAGGTAGGGCCTTCCATGGGGGGGAATTCGGGCTCGGCGCCAAGCACCGAACCCGAATCCGCCCCTATGCAAGGTCCTCCTCAAATGGCTGAGGGCTCCGAGGCAGTAAAAGGAGGGGAGGGATCTCCTACGACAACCAGGACCTTCTCCATTTCGGAGAGGGACCTGGCTGAGGCCGGTCCATCTGGCCTAGGGGCTTCTGCCGGCGGAGGTGAAAAGCGGGTTCATTCCCCGCCCTCCTCTCCAAAAAAAAGGTCGAAGAAGACTCGGGGCTCCTCTCCATCCGCGGGGGCTGCGGGGACGGATGGGTCTGCTGCCACTTTGGTAGGCGACCAAGCCAAGATCGGCACATCCGGCCCCTCTACCCCCTCGTGTGCGGAGCCCCTGACCAAGACTAACACCAAGAGTGCACAGGGCGGAGCCTCGATGACATCGGGGCCCCTGATTCAGAGGTTACCTGGCGTTTTCGAGCCCGCTGGCTTCAAACGCTTCCTCGTTATTCGCTCCACTGATGGCACCATGTTGTCCAAGGGCAACATGATCCATCAGAGGAGAGGATTAGCTAGTGCAATTGGTAGAGAGCCGAAGGTGACCCGTTTCTCGGACGGCAGCCTTCTGGCGAATCCCGCCGAGGCGGCCAAGATAAGGGCTCTTCGGACACTTCATGGCACCCCGGTGAGTGTGACGCCGCACTCTACCATGAACTTTGTGAAAGGAGTAGTTTATGCGAGGGAACTCGTTGACTACTCCATTGAGGACATCACCCTAGAGCTGGCCGACCATGGGTCGGTCAAGGTCGAACGTGTGATGAGAAAACAGGGAGGGGCTTCGAGACCCACCCCTACACTCTTCGTCACGTTCGACTGTGACAAGCTCCCTGAGTGGGTGCGTGCCGGTTGGTACCGCTACCGCGTGAAGGCATTCGTGCCACTGCCGCGGCGGTGCTATTACTGTCACCGCTTCGGCCATACGAATCGCTCATGTAGACGTGCAAAGTCGGGGTCACCCGAAGTCTGTATAAATTGCTCCAAGGTCGCACACGATAAGTCCATATCGTGTGTGGCCAAGTGTGTCAATTGAGGAGAGCCGCACCCTGCTTCTTCGAAGCAATGTGGTGCATATCTCCTTGAGAAAGAAATCCTGGCCGTTCAGGCACAGGATCGACTCTCATTCCGCGAGGCAAAGGATTTGGTCCTGGCGCGCCCGGCTCTGCCTGGGACGTCATATGCCTCAATAGTTAGCAAGGCACCCTCTGCTCCTGGCCCATCCAGGCCAACGAGCACGGTTGTTTCCGCGCCCATTCGGAGCCCTTCTGCGGGCTCTACCCAACCCGGGCGCTCCCCTGGTAAAGCTGGCGGCAAAAAGGGTTCATACCCTGCCCCAGCTAAAACCAGGGCTCCCCCCTCTTCCCCCAGCGTGACCGTTTCCCGTAAGGCGAAACGGCCACGCGCCTCCACCGAGTCGTTAGACTCACAGGAGGCAACACCCCTGAAGATGGTCGCTAGGCCATCTTCTGGGGTTCCTAAAGCTGTCCCCCGAAAGGAGGACAGCAACAAAGGAGCTTCGCCCACGCCCCGAGGTGGAGCGAGTGGCTCGGAGACGGTGGTTCCTCGAAAAGAGGCCCCCCCGCCTCCGAAGCCGCGGCGCCCGCCTAAGGTTTCGAGGCGGAGGGAGGAAAAGACTCGCATGGCGAGCCCAATCTCCCCCAATAAGTCCTCGAAGGCGACAGCGCTTTGTCCGGCCAACAGCGCCCGGGGTTCTGCCCTCGGGAAGCGTACGGCCATTCCCGTAAGGGTCTTCAATTCGAGGAGGGCCTGGAGGGCATATTCCTTCAATGGAATTGCCGTGGACTCGGGGCCAACTGGGAGGAGCTGCGGAGGCTCGCCTCTTCCCGTTCCCCGTTAGCTATTTTTTTGCAGGAGACCATGCTAGGCGCGTGCCCCCTGCCTGCCCTCCAGGGGTATAAGGGTCTTGCGACCCCACCACCGCGGGATGGACGGGCTGGGGGATGCGCGGTTTACACCCTGCATGATGTCTCCGTTCTTCCTTTCTCTTTAGATACCTCCTTTCAGGCAGTGGCTGTGCAGCTGCACCTGGATAGGAGGTATACTATCATTTCTGCGTACATTCCACCGTTAGCTGACTTCGACGCGGGGGACTTCCGCCGCGTCGTGGCACGGTTGCCGAGGCCCTATCTCTTGCTTGGAGATTTGAACGGCAGGCATCCTCTCTGGGGAGATTACTCCATAAATCCCAGGGGACAAGTCCTTGCCGATCTGATCCAAGAGCTTGAGATGGGTGTCCTAAACGTGGATGAGTTTACGCATCACTGTCCGAGAACCGCTTCATTTTCTTGCCTTGACCTATCTTTGTGCTCTTCGGATGCACAGCCTGATTTTGATTGGGGGGTGGTCGATGACCTCCATGGTAGTGATCCATTTCCCATTCAAATATCCTTTTCAGGGCAACTGCCGCCTGAGAGACCACCTCGGTGGTGCTTGGCGCGGGCGCGGTGGCCTGCATTTCAGGAAATGACTGAATTCTCTATCTTAGTCGAGGAGTTTAGGTCGGTAGATGAGGCCGTTGAGTTCTTCTCCGGCAACCTCATCGCCGTGGGCCTGACTACTATTCCTAGGACGTCTGGCCGTTTTGCACGCCGACCACTCCCATGGTGGTCGGCCGAGTGTGAGACGGCCCTCAAACAGAAGCGTTATGCCTACATGCGCTATAAGCGCTGCCCGAACCATTTCACTGTCGCTGAATTTCGTCGGGCTAGGGCTAGGTTCCGGTATATTTCGAAGCACGCCCGCCGCTCTTGGCGGGCATACGTGTCTTCACTTAACGGGAAGACCCCTTTAGCTGAGATGTGGAAGCGAGTCAAAAGGATTCGGGGCAAGTTCTCGCAGGACCCCCCTCCCGTTCTCCAGCAGAATGGGACCGCAATCTCGGACCCCGCGTCCGTGGCGGAATCCTTAGCGACCGCTTTCTCCGCATTCTCTAGCCGTGATGCTGCTCCGCCAGCATTCAATGCACGTCGTGATGTCGCGGAAGGCCGCGGGCTGGACTTTACCTCCAGAGGCGGAGAACCCTTCAACGACAAGTTTACTGTGAGTAAGTTGCGTTCCGCTCTCGCTTCGTGCGCGGACACCGCCCATGGTCCGGACGATGTCCCGTACGCCATGCTTCGACACCTGGGTGAGCGAGGCATGGCCTTTCTGTTAGATCTGTTCAACAGGATCTGGGTGGAAGGTCTTCTTCCAGACTCCTGGCGAATCGCTACTGTGCTCGCCTTTCGCAAGCCGGGGAGAGATCACTCTACTCCGACCGGTTTCCGCCCAATCTCTCTAACCTCTTGCGTGTGCAAGTTGATGGAGAAATTGGTAAATGTTAGATTAGCCTATTTCCTGGACAGCGGAGGCCATCTGTCTTCTGCACAGTGCGGCTTCCGTAAGTTTCACTCCACGTCGGATGCTCTGCTCCGACTGGAAAGTGCCGTCTGCGAGGCTTTCCTTCGTAGTCAGCACTACGCCACGGTGTTTTTTGATCTGAAGAAGGCCTATGATACCGCATGGCGATACGGTATCATGGAGACTCTCCACACGATGGGGGCGAGGGGACGCCTCCCAATGTTTATATCTGAATTTTTGCGAGATCGTCGATTCCGCGTACGGGTGGGGGGAGCCCTCTCTGCCCCAAAGGAGCAGGAAGAGGGTGTCACGCAGGGAAGTGTCCTCAGTGTCACACTCTTTGCCCTGAGCATCAACGGCATCACCTCGGTGCTGCCAGAAGATGTTCTCGCTACGCTCTACGTGGACGACCTTTCGATCTCTTTTGGCGCGGCCCAGATGCCAACTCTGGAGCGTCGACTCCAACAGGCATTGAACCGCGTCTCTCGCTATGCCGAAGCGGACAGGTTTCGCTTTTCTTTGGCCAAGACTAAGGTGGTGCACTTCTGCCGCCATCCACGGCTTCACCCCGACCCAGATTTGTTTCTTAATGGGGTGCGCCTGGATGTGGTTGAGTCGCACCGTTTCCTTGGTCTTGTATTCGACCGACGCCTCACCTGGGAGGCTCATATTCGAAGCCTTAGGGTCTCTTGTACCCGCGCCATGGACATTCTCCGTTCCGTGACGTTCAGCGCTTGGGGCGCTGATAGGGCTACCGCCTTACTTTTTTATCGATCCTTTGTTCGCTCGAAGATCGACTACGGATGCGAGTTTTATGCATCCGCAGCCGAGCGTTTATTGCGGAAGGTGGATTCAATCCACCACACCGGCCTTCGCCTTGCGACCGGTGCCTTCCGCACTTCCCCCATTGAGAGCCTGTTGGTCGATGCTGGGGAGATGCCACTCGCTCTGCGCCGCGTGCAGTGCATCACTTGCCTGTACGCGCGAGCCCGGCGCCTCCCTCAGTCGCCAACAGCTCTCACTGCATCCGCAGCTGATCTTGATGGTGCCTATGCCGCCGAGAGACGCCAGTCATACCCTAAGCCCTTTGGGTTTAGGGCCAGGAAACTCCTTCGAGAGGTAGATATAGCTCTCGGGCCGGTGGCGCCCCTGGTTCTGCCCAGGACGCCACCCTGGAGGGTACCACATTTGGCTATTTGTCGCCACGCCTCTGCTCCCAAAGCTTGTACTGCGCCGGGAGTATTGCGTTCGACCTTTTTGGAACACACATCGTGTCACGCTGGTACCGTGCCAGTGTATACGGATGGCTCCAAGTCCCAAGAGGGGGTTGGCTTCCACGCCGTATCCCCTCAGTTTGAAGTCAGCGGGGCTCTACCAGGCGCTGCGTCTGTCTTCACGGCCGAGTTGGTGGCAATACACCACTCGGTACGGGAGATTACGCGACGTGCCCGGTTCAGAGACCGGATTGTGATCTATAGCGACTCACAAAGCGCCCTGAGTGCTCTCGGGGCATTGGAAACCTTCGCATCCCCTGGTTCGCGAAATCCGTGACGCCACGGTTTTGGCGAGCCGGGCAGATGTCGAGATTATCTTCTGCTGGGTTCCTGGACATGTAGGAATTGCGGGGAATGAGCGCGCCAAAGAGTCCGCGAGGTCTCTGCGACCGGACCAGCGTTTCGCTCTTCCTCACACTGACTACATGGCAGGAATACGGGCAGCTCTTCGGACTGCTTGGCAAAGAAGATGGGAGACGGTCGAGGGGAACTTAAAGTTGCGTGCCATTGCGCCGCGACTGTTCCCATGGACCTATCCCCCAATGCTGCGGCGGCTTCAGGTTGCTTTCTGTCGTCTTCGAATCGGACACACTCGTGTGACGCATCGCTACTTGATGGAGCGCTCGCCTGCGCCCTATTGCAACGACTGCGTCGTCCCCCAGACTGTTCGGCACATTCTTGTCGAATGTCCCAGTCTGGGTGATCTTCGCGCACGATACCTGTCCCGGTACCGGGATGGGCGGGGTTGCTACCGCCTGTCCCTTGTACTCGGGACGAGTGCGTGCACCATGACTAGTGGACTTATTGACTTTTGGGGGGAGGCTGGCCTTCTCCCTTTCATTTAACCCGGTTTGTTGTTGTTGTTATTGTTTTTGTTATTGCTTCTTTATTGTTATTGTTATTTCTTTTTATTGTTTCCTGTTTAATTTTTAAAGTAGCCTAGAACTAGGCTGTTTGTTTACGGCGACTAATGCCTAAGTCGGCAGTCGCCAGATAGCTCCTTAATTAAAAAAAAAAAAAAAAAATCCTGGAGAAAGAAATCCTGGCCGTTTCAGCCCTGGATAGACTCTCATTCCGCGAGGCTAAGGACTTGGTCCTGGCGCGCCCAGCTCTGCCTGGGACGTCATATGCCTCAGTAGTTCGAAAGGCACCCTCTGCTCCTGGCCCATCCAGGCCAACGAGCACGGTTGTTTCCGCGCCCATTCGGAGCCCTTCTGCGGGCTCTACCCAACCCGCGCGCTCCCCTGGTAAAGCTGGCGGCAAAAAGGGTTCATACCAGGCCTCGGCTAAAACCAGGGCTTCCCCCAGCGTGAAGATGGTCGCTAGGCCATCTTCAGGGGTTCCTAAAGCTGTCCCCCGAAAGAAGGTTCGGCTCCTTTGCCCACGCCCCGAGGTGGAGCGAGTGGCTCGGAGACGGTGGTTCCTCGAAAAGAGGCCCCCCCGCCTCCGAAGCCGCAGCGCCCGCCTAAGGTTTCGAGGAAGAGGGAGGAAAAGACTCGCATGGCGAGCCCAACCTCCCCCAATAAGTCCTCGAAGGCGACAGCGCCAGGGGTTCTGCCCCAGGGAAGCGTACGGCCATTCCCGTGAGGGTCTTCAATTCGAGGAGGGGCCCCGCGTATCCTCCGAGCTAGGCCTGGAGGGCATATTCCTTCAATGGAATTGCTGTGGACTCCGGGCCAACTGGGAGGAGCTGCGGAGGCTCGCCTCGTCCCGTTCCACGTTAGCTATTTTTTTGCAGGAGACCATGCTAGGCGCGTGCCCCCTGCCTGCCCTCCCGGGGTATAAGGGTCTTGCGACCCCACCACCGCGGGATGGCCGGGCTGGGGGATGCGTGGTTTACACCCGGCATGATGTCTCCGTTCTTCCTTTCTCTTTAGATACCTCCTTTCAGGCAGTGGCTGTGCAGCTGCACCTGGATAGGAGGTATACTCTCATTTCTATGTACATTCCACCGTCAGCTGACTTCGACGCGGGGGACTTCCGCCACGTCGTGGCACGGTTGCCGAGGCCCTATCTCTTGCTTGGAGATATGAACGGCAGGCATCCTCTCTGGGGAGATTACTCCATAAATCCCAGGGGACAAGTCCTTGCCGATCTGATCGAAGAGCTTGAGATGGGTGTCCTAAACGTGGATGAGTTTACGCATCATTGTCCGAGAACCGCTTCATTTTCTTGCCTTGACCTATCTTTGTGATCTTCGGATGCACAGCCTGATTTTGATTGGGGGGTGGTCGATGACCTCCATGGTAGTGATCACTTTCCCATTCAAATATCATTTTCAGGGCAATTGCCGCCTGAGAGACCACCTCGGTGGTGCTTGGGGCGGGCGCGGTGGCCTGCATTTCAGGAAATGACTGAATTCTCTATCTCAGTCGAGGAGTTTAGGTCGGTAGATGTGGCCGTTGAGTTCTTCTCCGGCAACCTCATCGCCGTGGGCCTGACTACTATTCCTAGGACGTCTGGCCGTTTTGCACGCTGACCACTCCCATGGTGGTCGGCCCTCAAACAGAAGCGTTATGCCTACATGCGCTATAAGCGCCGCCCGAACGATTTCACTGTCGCTGAATTTCGTCGGGCTAGGGCTAGGTTCCGGTATATTTCGAAGCACGCCCGCCGCTCTTCTTGGCGGGCATACGTGTCTTCACTTAACGAGAAGACCCCTTTAGCTGAGGTGTGGAAGCGAGTCAAAAGGATTCGGGGCAAGTACTCGCAGGACCCCCCTCCCGTTCTCCAGCAGAATGGGACCGCAATCTCAGACCCCGCGTCCGTGGCGGAATCCTTAGCGACCGCTTTTTCCGCATTCTCTAGCCGTGATGCTGCTCCGCCAGCATTCAATGCACGTCGTGATGTCGCGGAACGCCGCCGGCTGGACTTTACCTCCAGAGGCGGAGAACCCTTCAACGACAAGTTTACTGTGAGTGAGTTGCGTTCCGCTCTCGCTTCGTGCGCGGACACCGCCCATGGTCCGGACGATGTCCCGTACGCCATGCTTCGACACCTGGGTGAGCGAAGCATGGCCTTTCTGTTAGATCTGTTCAACAGGATCTGGGTGGAAGGTCTTCTCCCAGACTCCTGGCGAATCGCTACTGTGCTCGCCTTTCGCAAGCCGGGGAGAGATCACTCTACTCCGACCGGTTTCCGCCCAATCTCTCTAACCTCTTGCGTGTGCAAGTTGATGGAGAAATTGGTAAATGTTAGTTTAGCCTATTTCCTGGACAGCGGAGGCCATCTGTCTTCTGCACAGTGCGGCTTCCGTAAGTTCCACTACACGTCGGATGCTCTGCTCCGACCGGAAAATGCCGTCTGCGAGGCTTTCCTTCGTAGACAGCACTACGCCACGGTGTTTTTTGATCTGAAGAAGGCCTATGATACCGCATGGCGATACGGTATCATGGAGACTCTCCACACGATGGGGGCGAGGGGACGCCTCCCAATTTTTATATATGAATTTTTGCGAGATCGTCGATTCCGCGTACGGGTGGGGGGAGCCCTCTCCGGCCCAAAGGAGCAGGAAGAGGGTGTCCCGCAGGGAAGTGTCCTCAGTGTCACACTCTTTGCCCTGAGCATCAACGGCATCACCTCGGTGCTGCCGGAAGATGTTCTCGCTACGCTCTACGTGGACGACCTTTCGATCTCTTTTGGCGCGGCCCAGATGTCGACTCCAACAGGCATTGAACCGCGTCTCTCGCTATGCCGAAGCGCACAGGTTTCGGTTTTCTTTGGCCAAGACTAAGGTGGTGCACTTCTGCCGCCATCCACGGCTTCACCCCGACCCAGATTTGTTTCTCAATGGTGTGCGCCTGGATGTGGTTGAGTCGCACCGTTTCCTTGGTCTTGGATTCGACCGACGCCTCACCTGGGAGGCTCATATTCGCAGCCTTAGGGTCTCTTGTACCCGCGCCATGGACATTCTCCGTTCCGTGACGTTCAGCGCTTGGGGCGCTGATAGGACTACCGCCTTACTTTTTTATCGATCCTTTGTTCGCTCGAAGCTCGACTACGGATGCGAGTTTTATGCATCCGCAGCCGAGCGTTTATTGCGGAAGGTGGATTCGATCCACCACACCGGCCTTCGCCTTGCGACCGGTGCCTTCCGCACTTCCCCCATTGAGAGCCTGTTGGTCGATGCTTGGGAGATGCCACTCGCTCTGCGCCGCGTGCAGTGCATCACTCGCCTGTACGCGCGAGCCCGGCGCCTCCCTCAGTCGCCAACAGCTCTCACTGCATCCGCAGCTGATCTCGATGGTGCCTATGCCCCCGAGAGACGCCAGTCATACTCTAAGCCCTTTGGGTTTAGGGCCAGGAAACTCCTTCGAGAGCTAGATATAGCTCTCGGGCCGGTGGCGCCCCTGGTTCTGCCCAGGACGCCACCCTGGAGGGTACCACATTTGGCTATTTGTCGCCACGCCTCTGCTCCCAAAGCTTGTACTGCGCCGGGAGTATTGTGTTCGACCTTTTTGGAGCACACATCGGTTCACGCTGGTACCGTGCCAGTGTATACGGATGGCTCCAAGTCCCAAGAGGGGGTCGGCTTCCACGCCGTATCCCCTCTGTTTGAAGTCAGCGGGGCTCTACCAGGCGCTGCGTCTGTCTTCACGGCCGAGTTGGTGGCAATACACCACTCGGTACGGGAGATTACGCGACGTACCCGGTTCGGAGACCGGATTGTGATCTATAGCGACTCACAAAGCGCCCTGAGTGCTCTCGGGGCATTGGAATCTCCGCATCCCCTGGTTCGCGATATCCGTGACGCCATGGTTTTGGCGAGCCGGGCAGATGTCGAGATTATCTTCTGCTGGGTTCCTGGACATGTAGGAATTGCGGGGAATGAGCGCGCCAAAGAGTCCGCGAGTACTCTGCGACTGGACCAGCGTTTCGCTCTTCCTCACACCGACTACATGGCAGGAATACGGGCAGCTCTTCGGACTGCTTGGCAAAGAAGATAGGAGACGGTCGAAGGGAACTTAAAGTTGCGTGCCATTGCGCCGCGACTGTTCCCATGGACCTATCCCCCAATGCCGCGGCGGCTTCAGGTTGCTTTCTGTCGTCTCCGAATCGGCCACACTCGTGTGACGCATCGCTATCTGATGGAGCGCTCGCATGCGCCCTATTGCAACGACTGCGACGTCCCCTGGACTGTTCGGCACATTCTTGTTGAATGTCCCAGTCTGGGTGATCTTCGCGCACGATACCTGTCCCAGTACCGGGATGGGCGGGGTCGCTACCGCCTGTCCCTTGTGCTCGGGACAGATTCGTGCACATTGACTTGTGGACTTGTTGACTTCTTGGGGGAGGCCGGCCTTCTCCCTATTATTTAAGCAAGGTTTTTTTGTTTTGTTTTGTTGTTTTTTTGCATTTGTTTTTTTTTGTTATGTTTTTTGTTTGTTTTTTTCCTTTAGTTACACGCTCCTGCGCCGGGGGGACCTCTCCCCGACGCACCAGCTTGCTTCCTTTCCCCCTTTTGGGGTGTTGTTTTTTTTTTTCTCTCTTTAATTTTATTTTAAAGTAGCCTAGAACTAGGCCAGTTTTAATACGGCGACTAATGCCCAAGTAGGCAGTCGCCAGATGAGCTCTTGAAAAAAAAAATAAAATCGGGTGGCTGGCTTTTAACAAACTGCTTCATTCCCAGCCATACCTTCCTCATATCCCTCTTCCTCTTGTCTTCAAAATCTATTAATTTTTACGCCGTGTTCAAGGTTGAACCGCCAGGCCACCAGGCGGGAGGGGTGGTCCCAAATGGCGGCGCCTGGCTCTGCCAGGCCTGTAAGCACCTCTTGCAGTGCGGGCAACTGCAAGAGGTGATGAGCTATTGCGTCCCGTATTAAAAAGAGGGTCACCATGCCCATGTATGAAAAAAAAAAAACCCAACCCCCGCCCTCGGGCAGCTCCACCGAGAAAATGGAGGTTCCCCCCTTGTGCTTGCGCAGGGGACCCTCCATACTTCTTTAACCGGAGAGGAGGCTTACTCCTCTCCTACGCCTACGGGTGTAGGGGACTCCCCCTCACCCCCTTATCTGGAGGTGCTTTCGGGCACGTCCCTATCTCCAGCGGCAGTCCCTCCTCTGCTTTCTAAGGGGGCTGCCAAGAAAGCCAGAGGGCAGCCCATTGCCGACCGCCCCTCGTGCAAGCGGCTCGGTAGGGCAAACCTCCTTAGGGGGGAGAGGGAAGCCAGGCCCGTTCGGTCCCTTCCCTCAAAAGACCTGCTGGCAAGAATTTTAAACCTTGCTGAGGTCAAGGCCTGTGCCTCCCCACACAAGACTGGCGACACTGCCAAGGGGACCTGCGATGTCCTGGGAGGGGATGGCCAACTGGAGGCCCCTCCTGTGATAGACATGGTCCTTGAGGAGACCCAGCCTCAGACGGTAGGGCCTTCCATGGGGGAGAATCCGGGCTCGGCGCCAAGTACCGAATCCGCCCCTATGCAAGGTCCCCCGCAAATGGCTGAGGGCTCCGAGGCAGTAAAAGGAGGGGAGGGATCTCCTCCGACAGGTGCCCCTACGACTACCAGGAACTTCTCCATTTCGGAGATGGACCTGGCTGAGGCCGGCCCATCTGGCATGGGGGCGTCTGCCGGCGGAGGTGAGAAGCACGTTCATTCCCCGCCCTCCTCTCCTAAAAAGAGAAGACTCGGGGCTCTTCTCCATCCGCGGAGACGGCGGGGACGGATGGGTCTGCTACCACTTTGGTAGGCAACCAAGCCAAGATCGGAGCCCCTGACTAACACCAAGAATGCACAGGGCGGAGCCTCGATAACATCGGGGCCCCTGATTCAGAAATTACCTGGTGTTTTCGAGCCCGCTGGCTTAAAATGCTTCCTCATTATTCGCTCCACTGATGGCACCATGTTGTCCAAGGTCAACATGATCCATCAGACGAGAGGATTAGCTAGTGCAATTGGTAGAGAGCCGAAGGTGACCCGTTTCTAGGACGGGAGCCTTCTGGCGAATCCCGCCGAGGCGGCCAAGATAAGGGCTCTTCGGACACTTCATGGCACCCCGGTGAGTGTGACGCCGCGGTCTACCATGAACTTTGTGAAATAGTAGTTTATGCGAGGGAACTCGTTGACTACTCCATTGAGGACATCACCCTAGAGCTGGCCGACCATGGGGCGGTCAAGGTCGAACGTGTGATGAGAAAACAGGGAGGGGCCTCGAGACCCACCCCTACACTCTTCGTCACGTTCGACTGTGACAAGCTCCCTGAGTCGGTGCGTGCCGGTTGGTACCGCTACCGCGTGAAGGCATTCGTGCCACTGCCGCGGCGGTGCTATTACTGTCACCGCTTCAGCCATACGAATCGCTCATGTAGACGTGCAAAATCAGGGTCACCCGAAGTATGTGTAAATTGCTCCAAGGTCGCACACGATAAGTCCAAATCGTGTGTGGTCAAGTGTGTCAATTGCGGAGAGCCGCACCCTGCTTCTTCGAAGCAATGTGGTGCATATCTCCTTGAGAAAGAAATCCTGGCCGTTCAGGCCCAGGATCGACTCTCATTCCGCGAGGCTAAGGACTAGGTCCTGCCGCGCCCGGCTCTGCCTGGGACGTCATATGCCTCAATAGTTAGGAAAGCACCCTCTGCTCCTGGCCCATCCAGGCCAACGAGCACGGTTGTTTCCGCGCCCATTCGGAGCCCTTCTGCGTGCTCTACCCAACCCGGGCACTCCCCTGGTAAAGCTGGCGGCAAAAAGGGTTAACACCCAGCCTCTGGCTAAAACCAGGGCTTCCCCCAGCGTGACCGTTTCCAGTAAGGCGAAACGGCCACGCGCCTCCACCGAGTCGTTAGACTCACAGGAGGAAACACCCCTGAAGATGGTCGCTAGGCAATCTTCCGGGGTTCCTAAAGCTGTTCCCCGAAAGAAGCTTCGCCCACGCCCTGAGGTGGAGCGAGTGGCTCGGAGACGGTGGTTCCTCCAAAAGAGGGCCCCCTCGCCTCCCAAGCCGCAACGCCCGCCTAAGGTTTGGAGGTGGAGGGAGGAAAAGACTCGCATGGCGAGCCCAACCTCCCCAAATAAGTCCTCGAATGCGACAGCGCCTTGTCCGGCCAACAGCACCCGGGGTTCTGCCCCCGGGAAGCGTACGGCTATTCCCGTGAGAGTCTTCAATTCGAAGAGGGCCCCCGCGTCTCCTACGAGCTAGACCTGGAGGGCATATTCCTTCAATGGAATTGCCGTGGACTCCGGGCCAACTAGGAGGAGCTGCGGAGACTCGTCTCGTCCCGTTCCCCGATAGCTATTTTTTTTTGCAGGAGACCATGCTAGGCGCGTGCCCGCTGCCTGCCCTCCCGGGGTATAAGGGTCTTGCGACCCCACCACCGCGGGATGGCCGGGCTGGGGGATGCGCGGTTTACACCCGGCATGATGTCTCCGTTCTTCCTTTCTCTTTAGATACCTCCTTTCAGGCAGTGGCTGTGCAGCTGCACCTGGATAGGAGGTATACTATCATTTCTGCGTACCTTCCACCGTCAGCTGACTTCGACGCGGGGGACTTCCGCCGAGTCGTGGCACGGTTGCCGAGGCCCTATCTCTTGCTTGGAGATCTGAACGGCAGGCATCCTCTCTGGGGAGATTACTCCATAAATCCCAGGGGACAAGTCCTTGCCGATCTGATCGAAGATCTTGAGATGGGTGTCCTAAACGTGGATGGGTTTATGCATCACTGTCCGAGAACCGCTTCATTTTCTTGCCTTGACCTATCTTTGTGCTCTTCGGATGCACAGCCTGATTTTGATTGGGGGGTGGTCGATGACCTCGATGGTAGTGATCACTTTCCCATTCAAATATCATTTTCAGGGCAACTGCCGCCTGAGAGACCACCTCGGTGGTGCTTAGCGCGGAGGTGGTGGCCTGCATTTCAAGAAATGACTGAATTCTCTATCTCAGTCGAGGAGTTTAGGTCGGTAGATGAGGCCGTTGAGTTCTTCTCCGGCAACCTCATCGCCGTGGGCCTGACTACTATTCCTAGGACGTCTGGCCGTTTTGCACGCCGACCACTCCCATGGTGGTCGGCCGAGTGTGAGACGGCCCTCAAACAGAAGCGTTATGCCTACATGCGCTATAAGCGCCGCCCGAACCATTTCACTGTCGCTGAATTTCGTCGGGCTAGGTTACGGTATATTTCGAAGCACGCCCGCTGCTCTTCTTGGCGGGCATACATGTCTTCACTTAACTGGAAGACCCCTTTAGCTGAGGTGTGGAAGCGAGTCAAAAGGATTCGGGGCAAGCTCTCGCAGGCCCCTTCTCCCGCTCTCCATGAGAATGGGACCGCAATCTCGGACCCCGCGTCCGTGGCGGAATCCTTAGCGACCGCTTTTTCCGCATTCTCTAGCCGTGATGCTGCTCTGCCAGCATTCAATGCATGTCGTGATGTCGCGGAAGGCCACCGGCCGGACTTTACATCCAGAGGCGGAGAACCCTTCAACGACAAGTTTACTGTGAGTAAGTTGCGTTCCGCTCTCGCTTCGTGCGCGGACACCGCCCATGGTCCGAACGATGTCCCGTACGCCATGCTTCGACACCTGGGTGAGCGAGGCATGGCCTTTCTGTTAGATTTGTTGAACAGAATCTGGGTGGAAGGTCTTCTCCCAGACTCCTGGCGAATCGCTACTGTGCTCACCTTTCGCAAGCCGGGAAGAGATCACTTTACTCTGACCGGTTTCCGCCCAATCTCTCTAACCTCTTGCGTGTGCAATTTGATGGAGAAATTGGTAAATGTTAGATTAGCCTATTTCCTGGACAGCGGAGGCCATCTGTCTTCTGAACAGTGCGGCTTCCGTAAGTTCCACTCCACGTCAGATGCTCTGCTCCGACTGGAAAATGCCGTCTGCGAAGCTTTCCTTCGTAGACAGCACTACGCCACGGTGTTTTTTGATCTGGAGAAGGCCTATGATACCGCATGGCGATACGGTATCATAAAAGTCTCTCCACACGATAGGGGCGAGGGGACGCCTCCCAATGTTTATATCTGAATTTTTGCGAGATCGTCTATTCCGCGTACGGGTGGGGGGAGCCCTCTCCGGCCCAAAGGAGCAGGAAGAGGGTGTCCCGCAGGGAAGTGTCCTCAGTGTCACACTCTTTGCCCTGAGCATCAACGGCATCACCTCGGTGCTGCCGGAAGATGTTCTCGCTACGCTCTACGTGGACGATCTTTCGATCTCTTTTGGCGCGGCCCGGATGCCAACTCTGGAGCGTCGACTCCAACAGGCATTGAATCGCGTCTCTCGCTATGCCGAAGCGCACAGGTTTCGGTTTTATTTGGCCAAGACTAAGGTGGTGCACTTCTGCCGCCATCCACGGCTTCACCCCGACCCAGATTTGTTTCTTAATGGGGTGCGCCTGGATGTGGTTAATTCGCACCGTTTCCTTGGTCTTGTATTCGACCGACGCCTCACCTGGGAGGCTCATATTCGCAGCCTTAGGGTCTCTTGTACCCGCGCCATAGACATTCTCTGTTTCGTGACGTTCAGCGCTTGGGGCGCTGATAGGGCTACTGCCTTACTTTTTTATCGATCCTTTGTTCGTTCGAAGCTCGTCTACGGATGCGAGTTTTATGCATCCGCGGCCGAGCGTTTTTTGCGGAAGGTGGATTCGATCCACCACATCGGCCTTCGCCTTACGCCTGGTGCCTTCCGCACTTCCCCCATTGACAGCCTGTTGGTCGATGCTGGGGAGATGCCACTCGCTCTGCGCCGCGTGCAGTGTATCACTCGACTCTAAGCACGAGCCCGGCGCCTCCCTCAGTCGCCAACAGCTCTCACTGCATCCGCAGCTGATCTCGATGGTTCCTATGCCGTCGAGAGACGCCAGTCATACCCTAAGCCTTTTGGGTTTAGGGCTAGGAAACTCCTTCGAGAGGTAGATATCGCTCTCGGGCTGGTGGCGCCCCTGGTTCTGACCAGGACGCCAACCTGGAGGGTACCACATTTGGCTATTTGTCGCCACGCCTCTGGTCCCAAAGCTTGTACTGCGCCAGGAGTATTGCGTTCGACCTTTTTGGAGCACACATCGTGTCTCGCTGGAACCGTGCCAGTGTATACGGATAGCTCCAAGTCCCAAGAGGGGGTCGGCTTCCACGCCGTATCCCCTCTGTTTGAAGTCAGCGGGGCTCTACCAGGCGCTGCGTCTGTCTTCACGGCCGAGCTGGTGGCAATACACCACTCGGTACGGGAGATTACGCGACGTGCCCGGTTCGGAGACCGGATTGTGATCTATAGCGACTCACAAAGCGCCCTGGGTGCTCCCGGGGCATTGGAATCTCCGTATCCCCTGGTTCGCGAAATCCGTGACGCCACGGTTTTGGCGAGCCGGGCAGATGTCGAGATTATCTTCTGCTGGGTTCCTGGACATGTGGGAATTGCGGGGAATGAGGGCGCCAAAGAGTCCGCGAGGACTCTGCGACCGGACCAGCGTTTCGCTCTTTATCACACCGACTACATGGCAGGAATACGGGCAGCTCTTCGGACTTCTTGGCAAAGAAGATGGGAGACGGTCGAAGGGAACTTAAAGTTGCGTGCCATTGCTACGCGACTGTTCCCATGGACCTATCCCCCAATGCCGCGGCGGCTTCAGGTTGCTTTATGTCGTCTTCGAATCGGACACACTCGTGTGACGCATCGCTACTTGATGGAGCGCTCGCATGCGCCCTATTGCAACGGCTGCGTCGTCCCCTGGACTGTTCGGCACATTCTTGTCGAATGTCCCAGTCCTCTGTGATCTTCGCTCGAAGCTCAACTACGGATGCGAGTTTTATGCATCCGCAGCCGAGCGTTTATTGTGGAAGGTGGATTTGATCCACCACACCGGCCTTCGCCTTGCGACCGGTGCCTTCCTCACTTCCCCCATTGAGAGCCTGTTGGTCGATGCTGGGGAGATGCCACTCGCTCTGCGCCGCGTGCAGTGCATCACTCGCCTGTACGCGCGAGCCCGGTGCCTTCCTCAGTCGCCAACAGTTCTCACTGCATCCGCAGCTGATCTCGATGGTGCCTATGCCGCCGAGAGACGCCAGTCATACCCTAAGCCCTTTGGGTTTAAGGCCAGGAAACTCCTTCGAGAGGTAGATATAGCTCTCGGGCCGGTGGCGCCCCTGGTTCTGCCCAGGACGCCACCCTGGAGGGTACCACATTTGGCTATTTGTCGCCACGCCTCTGGTCCCAAAGCTTGTACTGCGCCAGGAGTATTGCGTTCGACCTTTTTGGAGCACACATCGTGTCACGCTGGTACCGTGCCAGTGTATACGGATGGCTCCAAGTCCCAAGAGGGGGTTGGCTTCCACGCCGTATCCCCTCTGTGTGAAGTCAGCGGGGCTCTACCAGGCGCTGCGTCTGTCTTCACGGCCGAGCTGGTGGCAATACACCACTCGGTACGGGAGATTACGCGACGTGCCCGGTTCGGAGACCGGATTGTGATCTATAGCGACTCACAAAGCGCCCTGGGTGCTCCCGGGGCATTGGAATCTCCGTATCCCCTGTTTCGCGAAATCCGTGACGCCACGGTTTTGGCGAGCCGGGCAGATGTCGAGATTATCTTCTGCTGGGTTCCTGGACATGTGGGAATTGCGGAGAATGAGGGCGCCAAAGAGTCCGCGAGGACTCTGCGACCGGACCAGCGTTTCGCTCTTTATCACACCGACTACATGGCAGGAATACGGGCAGCTCTTCGGACTGCTTGGCAAAGAAGATGGGAGACGGTCGAAGGGAACTTAAAGTTGCGTGCCATTGCGCCGCGACTGTTCCCATGGACCTCTTCCCCAATGCCGCGGCGGCTTCAGGTTGCTTTCTGTCGTCTTCGAATCGGACACACTCGTGTGACGCATCGCTACTTGATGGAGCGCTCGCATGCGCCCTATTGCAACGGCTGCGTCGTCCCCTGGACTGTTCGGCACATTCTTGTTGAATTTCCCAGTCCTCTGTGATCTTCGCTCGAAGCTCAACTACGGATGCGAGTTTTATGCATCCGCAGCCGAGCGTTTATTGCGTTAGGTGGATTCGATCCACCACACCGGCCTTCGCCTTGCGACCGGTGCCTTCCGCACTTCCCCCATTGACAGCCTGTTGGTCGATGCTGGGGAGATGCCACTCGCTCTGCGCCGCGTGCAGTGCATCCCTCGCCTGTACGGGTGAGCCCTGCGCCTCCCTCAGTCGCCAACAGCTCTCACTGCATCCGCAGCTGATCTCGATGGTGCCTATGCCGCCGAGAGACGCCAGTCATACCCTAATCCCTTTGGGTTTAGGGCCAGGAAACTCCTTCGAGAGGTAGATATAGCTCTCAAGCCGGTGGCGCCCCTGGTTCTGCCCAGGACGCCACCCTGGAGGGTACCACATTTGGCTATTTGTCGCCACGCCTCTGCTCCCAAAGCTTGTACTACGCCGGGAGTATTGCGTTCGACCTTTTTGGAGCAAACATCGTGTCACGCTGGTACCGTGCCAGTGTATACGGATGGCTCCAAGTCCCAAGAGGGGGTCGGCTTCCACGCCGTATCCCCTCTGTTTGAAGTCAGCGGGGTTCTAACAGGCGCTGCGTCTGTCTTCACGGCCGAGCTGGTGGCAATACACCACTCGGTACGGGAGATTACGTGACGTGCCCTGTTCGGACACCGGATCGTGATCTATAGCGACTCACAAAGCGCCATGAGTGCTCTCGGGGCATTAGAATCTCCGCATCCCCTGGTTCGCGAAATCCGTGACGCCACGGTTTTGGCGAGCCGGCAGATGTCGAGATTATCTGCTGGGTTCCTGGACATGTGGGAATTGCGGGGAATGAGGGCGATAAAGAGTCCTCTTTGGGGAGAATACTCCATAAATCCCAGGGGACAAGTCCTTGCCGATCTGATCGAAGAGCTTGAGATGGGTGTCCTAAACGTGGTTGAGTTTACGCATCACTGACCGAAAACCGCTTCATTTTCTTGCCTTGACCTATCTTTGTGCTCTTCGGATGCACAGCCTGATTTTGATTGGGGGGTGGTCGATGACCTCCATGGTAGTGATCACTTTCCCATTCAAATATCATTTTCAGGGCAACTGCCGCCTGAGAGACCACCTCGGTGGTGCTTGGCGCGGGCGCGGTGGCCTGCATTTCAGGAAATGACTGAATTCTCTATCCCAGTCGAGGAGTTTAGGTCGGTAGATGAGGCCGTTGAGTTCTTCTCCGGCAACCTCATCGCCGTGGGCCTGACTACTATTCCTAGGACGTCTGGCCGTTTTGCACGCCGACCACTTCCATGGTGGTCAGCCGAGTGTGAGATGGCCCTCAAACAGAAGCGTTATGCCTACATGCGCTATAAGCGCCGCCCGAACGATTTCACTGTCGCTGAATTTCGTTGGGCTAGGGCTAGGTTCCGGTATATTTCGAAGCACGCCCGGCGCTCTTCTTGGCGGGCATACGTGTCTTCACTTAACGAGAAGACCCCTTTAGCTGAGGTGTGGAAGCGAGTCAAAAGGATTCGGGGCAAGTTCTCGCAGGACCCCCCTCCCGTTCTCCAGGAGAATGGGACCGCAATCTCGGACCCCGCGTCCGTGGCGGAATCCTTAGCGACCGCTTTCTCCGCATTCTCTAGCCATGATGCTGCTCCGCCAGCATTCAATGCACGTCGTGATGTCGCGGAAGGCCGCCGGCTCGACTTTACCTCCAGAGGCAGAGAACCCTTCAACGACAAGTTTACTGTGAGTGAGTTGCGTTCCGCTCTCGCTTCGTGCGCGGACACCGCCCATGGTCCGGACGATGTCCCGTACGCCATGCTTCGACACCTGGGTGAGCGAGGCATGGCCTTTCTGTTAGATCTGTTCAACAGGATCTGGGTGGAAGGTCTTCTCCCAGACTCCTGGCGAATCGCTACTGTGCTCGCCTTTCGCAAGCCGGGGAGAGATCACTCTACTCCGACTGGTTTCCGCCCAATCTCTCTAACCTCTTGCGTGTGCAAGTTGATGGAGAAATTGGTAAATGTTAGATTAGCCTATTTCCTGGACAGCGGAGGCCATCTGTCTTCTGCACAGTGCGGCTTCCGTAAGTTCCACTCCACGTCGGATGCTCTGCTCCGACTGGAAAGTGCCGTCTGCGAGGCTTTCCTTCGTAGACAGCACTACGCCACGGTGTTTTTTGATCTGGAGAAGGCCTATGATACCGCATGGCGATACGGTATCATGGAGACTCTCCACACGATGGGGGCGAGGGGACGCCTCCCAATTTTTATATCTGAATTTTTGCGAGATCGTCGATTCCGCGTACGGGTGGGGGGAGCCCTCTCTGGCCCAAAGGAGCAGGAAGAGGGTGTCCCGCAGGGAAGTGTCCTCAGTGTCACACTCTTTGCCCTGAGCATCAACGGCATCACCTCGGTGCTGCCGGAAGATGTTCTCGCTACGCTCTACGTGGACGACCTTTCGATCTCTTTTGGCGCGGCCCAGATGTCGACTCCAACAGGCATTGAACCGCGTCTCTCGCTATGCCGAAGCGCACAGGTTTCGGTTTTCTTTGGCCAAGACTAAGGTGGTGCACTTTTGCCGCCATCCACGGCTTCACCCCGACCCAGATTTGTTTCTTAATGGGGTGCGCCTGGATGTGGTTGAGTCGCATCGTTTCCTTGGTCTTGTATTCGACCGACGCCTCACCTGGGAGGCTCATATTCGAAGCCTTAGGGTCTCTTGTACCCGCGCCATGGACATTCTCCGTTCCGTGACGTTCAGCGCTTGGGGCGCTGATAGGGCTACCGCCTTACTTTTTTATCGATCCTTTGTTCGCTCGAAGCTCGACTACGGATGCGAGTTTTATGCATCCGCAGCCGAGCGTTTATTGCGGAAGGTGGATTCAATCCACCACACCGGCCTTCGCCTTGCGACCGGTGCCTTCCGCACTTCCCCCATTGAGAGCCTCTTGGTCGATGCTGGGGAGATGCCACTCGCTCTGTGCCGCGTGCAGTGCATCATTCGCCTGTACGCGCGAGCCCGGCGCCTCCCTCAGTCGCCAACAGCTCTCACTGCATCCGCAGCTGATCTCGATGGTGCCTATGCCGCCGAGAGACGCCAGTCATACCCTAAGCCCTTTGGGTTTAGGGCCAGGAAACTCCTTCGAGAGCTAGATATAGCTCTCGGGCCGGTGGCGCCCCTGGTTCTGCCCAGGACGCCACCCTGGAGGGTACCACATTTGGCTATTTGTCGCCACGCCTCTGCTCCCAAAGCTTGTACTGCGCCGGGAGTATTGCGTTCGACCTTTTTGGAGCACACATCGTGTCACGCTGGTACCGTGCCAGTGTATACGGATGGCTCCAAGTCCCAAGAGGGGGTTGGCTTCCACGCCGTATCCCCTCTGTTTGAAGTCAGCGGGGCTCTACCAGGCGCTGCGTCTGTCTTCACGGCCGAGTTGGTGGCAATACACCACTCGGTACGGGAGATTACGCGACGTGCCCGGTTCGGAGACCGGATTGTGATCTATAGCGACTCACAAAGCGCCCTGAGTGCTCTCGGGGCATTGGAATCTCCGCATCCCCTGGTTCGCGAAATCCGTGACGCCACGGTTTTGACGAGCCGGGCAGATGTCGAGATTATCTTCTGATGGGTTCCTGGACATGTAGGAATTGCGGGGAATGAGCGCGCCAAAGAGTCCGCGAGGACTCTGCGACCGGACCAGCGTTTCGCTCTTCCTCACACTGACTACATGGCAGGAATACGGGCAGCTCTTCGGACTGCTTGGCAAAGAAGATGGGAGACGGTCGAGGGGAACTTAAAGTTGCGTGCCATCTCGCCGGGACTGTTCCCATGGACCTATCCCCCAATGCTGCGGCGGCTTCAGGTTGCTTTCTGTCGTCTTCGAATCGGCCACACTCGTGTGACACATCGCTACTTGATGGAGCGCTCGCCTGCGTCCTATTGCAACGACTGCGCCGTCCCCCAGACTGTTCGGCACATTCTTGTCGAATGTCCCAGTCTGGGTGATCTTCGCGCACCATACCTGTCCCGGTACCGGGATGGGTGGGGTTGCTACCGCCTGTCCCTTGTACTCGGGACGAGTGCGTGCACCATGACTAGTGGACTTATTGACTTTTTGGGGGAGGCTGGCCTTCTCCCTTTCATTTAACCCGGTTTGTTGTTGTTGTTGTAATTGTTTTTGTTATTGCTTCTTTATTGTTATTGTTATTTTTTTTTATTGTTTCCTGTTTAATTTTTAAAGTAGCCTAGAACTAGGCTGTTTGTTTACGGCAACTAATGCCTAAGTCGGCAGTCGCCAGATAGCTCCTTAATTAAAAAAAAAAAAAAAATCCTGGACCGGGGCTTTTCCCCAGCGTGACCGTTTCCCGCAAGGCGAAACGGCCACGCGCCTGAAGATGGTCGCTAGGCCATCTTCAGGGGTTCCTAAAGCTGTCCCCCGAAAGGAGGTTCGGCTCCTTCGCCCACGCCCCGAGGTGGAGCGAGTGGCTCGGAGACGGTGGTTCCTCGAAAAGAGGCCCCCCCGCCTCCGAAGCCGCAGCGCCCGCCTAAGGTTTCGATGCGGAGGGAGGAAAAGACTCGCATGGCGAGCCCAACCTCCCCCAATAAGTCCTCGAAGGCGACAGCGCCCGGGGTTCTGCCCCCGGGAAGCGTAGGGCCATTCCCGTGAGGCTCTTCAATTCGAGGAGGGCCCCCGCGTCTCCTCCGAGCTAGGCCTGGAGGGCATATTCCTTTAATGGAATTGCTGTGGACTCCGGGCCAACTGGGAGGAGCTGCGGAGGCTCGCCTCGTGCCGTTCCACGTTAGCTATTTTTTTGCAGGTTACCATGCTAGGCGCGTGCCCCCTGCCTGCCCTCCCGGGGTATAAGGGTCTTGCGACCCCACCACCGCGGGATGGCCGGGCTGGGGGATGCGCGGTTTACACCCGGCATGATGTCTCCGTTCTTCCTTTCTCTTTAGATACCTCCTTTCAGGCAGTGGCTGTGCAGGTGCACCTGGATAGAAGGTATACTATCATTTCTATGTACATTCCACCGTCAGCTGACTTCGACGCGGGGGACTTCCGCCGCGTCGTGGCACGGTTGCCGAGGCCCTATCTCTTGCTTGGAGATCTGAACGGCAGGCATCCTCTCTGGGGAGATTACTCCATAAATCCCAGGGGACAAGTCCTTGCCGATCTGATCCAAGAGCTTGAGATGGGTGTCCTAAACGTGGATGAGTTTACGCATCACTGTCCTAGAACCGCTTCATTTTCTTGCCTTGACCTATCTTTGTGCTCTTCGGATGCACAGCCTGATTTTGATTGGGGGGTGGTCGATGACCTCCATGGTAGTGATCACTTTCCCATTCAAATATCATTTTCAGGGCAACTGCCGCCTGAGAGCCCACCTCGGTGGTGCTTGGGGCAGGCGCGGTGGCCTGCATTTAAGGAAATGACTGAATTCTCTATCTCAGTCGAGGAGTTTAGGTCGGTAGATGTGGCCGTTGAGTTCTTTTCCGGCAACCTCATCGCCGTGGGCCTGACTACTATTCCTAGGACGTCTGGCCGTTTTGCACGCCGACCACTCCCATGGTGGTCGGCCCTCAAACAGAAGCGTTATGCCTACATGCGCTATAAGCGCCGCCCGAACGATTTCACTGTCGCTGAATTTCGTCGGGCTAGGGCTAGGTTCCGGTATATTTCGAAGCACGCCCGCCGCTCTTCTTAGCGGGCATACGTGTCTTCACTTAACGAGAAGACCCCTTTAGCTGAGGTGTGGAAGCGAGTCAAAAGGATTCGGGGCAAGTTCTCGCAGGACCCCCCTCCCGTTCTCCAGCAGAATGGGACCGCAATCTCGGACCCCGCGTCCGTGGCGGAATCCTTAGCGACCGCTTTTTCCGCATTCTCTAGCCGTGATGCTGCTCCGCCAGCATTTATTCACGTCGTGATGTCGCGGAAGGCCGCCGGCTCGACTTTACCTCCAGAGGCGGAGAACCCTTCAACGACAAGTTTACTGTGAGTGAGTTGCGTTCCGCTCTCGCTTCGTGCGCGGACACCGCCCATGGTCCGGACGATGTCCCGTACGCCATGCTTCGACACCTGGGTGAGCAAAGCATGGCCTTTCTGATAGATTTGTTCAACAGGATCTGGGTGGAAGGTCTTCTCCCAGACTCCTGGCGAATCGCTACTGTGCTCGCCTTTCGCAAGCCGTGGAGAGATCACTTTACTCCGACCGGTTTCTGCCCAATCTCTCTAACCTCTTGCGTGTGCAAGTTGATGGAGAAATTGGTAAATGTTAGATTAGCCTATTTCCTGGACAGCGGAGGCCATCTGTCTTCTGCACAGTGCGGCTTCCGTAAGTTCCACTACACGTCGGATGCTCTGCTCCGACTGGAAAATGCCGTCTGCGAGGATTTCCTTCGTAGACAGCACTACGCCACGGTGTTTTTTGATCTGAAGAAGGCCTATGATACCGCATGGCGATACGGTATCATGGAGACTCTCCACACGATGGGGGCGAGGGGACGCCTCCCAATTTTTATATCTGAATTTTTGCGAGATCGTCGATTCCGCGTACGGGTGGGGGGAGCCCTCTCTGGCCCAAAGGAGCAGGAAGAGGGTGTCCCGCAGGGAAGTGTCCTCAGTGTCACACTCTTTGCCCTGAGCATCAACGGCATCACCTCGGTGCTGCCGGAAGATGTTCTCGCTACGCTCTACGTGGACGACCTTTCGATCTCTTTTGGCGCGGCCCAGATGTCGACTCCAACAGGCATTGAACCGCGTCTCTCGCTATGCCGAAGCGCACAGGTTTCGGTTTTCTTTGGCCAAGACTAAGGTGGTGCACTTCTGCCGCCATCCACGGCTTCACCCCGACCCAGATTTGTTTCTCAATGGGGTGCGCCTGGATGTGGTTGAGTCGCACCGTTTCCTTGGTCTTGTATTCGATCGACGCCTCACCTGGGAGGCTCATATTCGCAGCCTTAGGGTCTCTTGTACCCGCGCCATGGACATTCTCCGTTCCGTGACGTTCAGCGCTCGGGGCGCTGATAGGACTACCGCCTTACTTTTTTATCGATCCTTTGTTCGCTCGAAGCTCGACTACGGATGCGAGTTTTATGCATCCGCAGCCGAGCGTTTATTGCGGAAGGTGGATTCGATCCACCACACCGGCCTTCGCCTTGCGACCGGTGCCTTCCGCACTTCCCCTATTGAGAGCCTGTTGGTCGATGCTGGGGAGATGCCACTCGCTCTGCGCCGCGTGCAGTGCATCACTCGCCTGTACGCGCGAGCCCGGCGCCTTCCTCAGTCGCCAACAGCTCTCACTGCATCTGCAGCTGATCTCGATGGTGCTTATGCCACCGAGAGACGCCAGTCATACTCTAAGCCCTTTGGGTTTAGGGCCAGGAAACTCCTTCGAGAGGTAGATATAGCTCTCGGGCCGGTGGCGCCCCTGGTTCTGCCCAGGACGCCACCCTGGAGGGTACCACATTTGGCTATTTGTCGCCACGCCTCTGATCCCAAAGCTTGTACCGCGCCGGGAGTATTGCGTTCGACCTTTTTGGAGCACACATCGTGTCACGCTGGTACCGTGCCAGTGTATACGGATGGCTCCAAGTCCCAAGAGGGGGTCGGCTTCCACGCCGTATCCCCTCTGTTTGAAGTCAGCGGGGCTCTATCAGGCGCTGCGTCTGTCTTCACGGCCGAGCTAGTGGCAATACACCACTCGGTACGGGAGATTACGCGACGTACCCGGTTCGGAGACCGGATTGTGATCTATAGCGACTCACAAAGCGCCCTGAGTGCTCTCGGGGCATTGGAATCTCCGCATCCCCTGGTTCGCGATATCCGTGACGCCACGGTTTTGGCGAGCCGGGCAGATGTCGAGATTATCTTCTGCTGGGTTCCTGGACATGTAGGAATTGCGGGGAATGAGCGCGCCAAAGAGTCCGCGAGTACTCTGCGACTGGACCAGCGTTTCGCTCTTTATCACACCGACTACATGGCAGGAATACGGGCAGCTCTTCGGACTTCTTGGCAAAGAAGATGGGAGACGGTCGAAGGGAACTTAAAGTTGCGTGCCATTGCGCCGCGACTGTTCCCATGGACCTATCCCCCAATGCCGCGGCGGCTTCAGGTTGCTTTCTGTCGTCTCCGAATCGGACACATTCGTGTGACGCATCGCTATCTGACGGAGCGCTCGCATGCGCCCTATTGCAACGGCTGCGTCGTCCCCTGGACTGTTCGGCACATTCTTGTTGAATGTCCCAGTCTGGGTGATCTTCGCGCACGATACCTGTCCCAGTACCGGGATGGGCGGGGTCGCTACCGCCTGTCCCTTGTGCTCGGGACAGATTCGTGCACATTGACTTGTGGACTTGTTGACTTCTTGGGGGAGGCCGGCCTTCTCCCTATTATTTAAGCAAGGTTTTTTATTTTTTTGTTGTTTTTTTGCATTTGTTTTTTTTTGTTTTGTTTTTTGTTCGTTTTTTCCTTTAGTTGCACGCTCCTGCGCCGGGGGGACCTCTCTCCGACGCACCAGCTTGCTTCCTTTCCCCCTTTTGGGGTGTTGTTTTTTTTTTCTCTCTTTAATTTTATTTTAAAGTAGCCTAGAACTAGGCCAGTTTTAATACGGCGACTAATGCACAAGTAGGCAGTCGCCAGATGAGCTCTTGAAAAAAAAAAAAATGGGGTGGCTGGCTTTTAACAAACTGCTTCATCCCCAGCCATACCTTCCTCATATCCCTTTTCCTCTTGTCTTCAAAATCTATTAATTTTTACGCCGTGTTCAAGGTTGAACCGCCAGGCCACCAGGCGGGAGGGGTGGTCCCAAATGGCGGCGCCTGGCTCTGCCAGGCCTGTAAGCACCTCTTGCAGTGCGGGCAACTGCAAGAGGTGATGAGCTATTGCGTCCCGTATTAAAAAGAGGGTCACCATGCCCATGTATGAAAAAAAAAACCCAACCCCCGCCCTCGGGCAGCTCCACCGAGAAAATGAAGGTCCTCCCCTTGTGCTTACGCAGGGGACCCTCCATACTTCTTTAACCGGAGAGGAGGCTTACTCCTCTCCTACGCCTACGGGTGTAGGGGACTCCCCCTCACCCCCTTATCTGGAGGTGCTTTCGGGCACGTCCCTATCTCCAGCGGCAGTCCCTCCTCTGCTTTCTAAGGGGGCTGCCAAGAAAGCCAGCAGGCAGCCCATTGCCGACCGCCCCTCGTGCAAGCGGCTCGGTAGGGCAAACCTCCTTAGGGGGGAGAGGGAAGCCAGGCCCCTTCGGTCCCTTCCCTCAAAAGACCTGCTGGCAAGAATTTTAAACCTTGCTGGGGTCAAGGCCTGTGCCTTCCCACACAAGACTGGCGACACTGCCAAGGGGACCTGCGATGTCCTGGGAGGGGATGGCCAACTGGAGGCCCCTCCTGTGATAGACATGATCCCTGAGGAGACCCAGCCTCAGACGGTAAGGCCTTCCATGGGGGAGAATCCGGGCTCGGCGCCAAGTACCGAATCCGCCCCTATGCAAGGTCCCCCGCAAATGGCCGAGGGCTCCGAGGCAGTAAAAGGAGGGGAGGGATCTCCTCCGACAGGTGCCCCTACGACTACCAGGAACTTCTCCATTTCGGAGAGGGACCTGGCTGAGGCCGGCCCATCTGGCATGGGGGCGTCTGCCGGCGGAGGTGAGAAGCACGTTCATTCCCCGCCCTCCTCTCCTAAAAAGAGAAGACTCGGGGCTCTTCTCCATCCGCGGAGACGGCGGGGACGGATGGGTCTGCTACCACTTTGGTAGGCGACCAAGCCAAGATCGGAGCCCCTGACTAACACCAAGAATGCACAGGGCGGAGCCTCGATGACATCGGGGCCCCTGATTCAGAAATTACCTGGTGTTTTCGAGTCCGCTGGCTTAAAATGCTTCCTCATTATTCGCTCCACTGATGGCACCATGTTGTCCAAGGTCAACATGATCCATCAGACGAGAAGATTAGCTAGTGCAATTGGTAGAGAGACGAAGGTGACCCGTTTCTAGGACGGGAGCCTTCTGGCGAATCCCGCCGAGGCGGCCAAGATAAGGGCTCTTCGGACACTTCATGGCACCCCGGTGAGTGTGACGCCGCAGTCTACCATGAACTTTGTGAAATAGTAGTTTATGCGAGGGAACTCGTTGACTACTCCATTGAGGACATCACTCTAGAGCTGGCCGACCATGGGGCGGTCAAGGTCGAACGTGTGATGAGAAAACAGGGAGGGGCCTCGAGACCCACCCCTACACTCTTCGTCACGTTCGACTGTGACAAGCTCCCTGAGTCGGTGCGTGCCGGTTGGTACCGCTACCGCGTGAAGGCATTCGTGCCACTGCCGCGGCGGTGCTATTACTGTCACCGCTTCGGCCATACGAATCGCTCATGTAGACGTGCAAAATCAGGGTCACCCGAAGTATGTGTAAATTGCTCCAAGGTCGCACACGATAAGTCCAAATCGTGTGTGGTCAAGTGTGTCAATTGCGGAGAGCCGCACCCTGCTTCTTCGAAGCAATGTGGTGCATATCTCCTTGAGAAAGAAATCCTGGCCGTTCAGGCCCAGGATCGACTCTCATTCCGCGAGGCTAAGGACTAGGTCCTGCCGCGCCCGGCTCTGCCTGGGACGTCATATGCCTCAATAGTTAGGAAAGCACCCTCTGCTCCTGGCCCATCCAGGCCAACGAGCACGGTTGTTTCCGCGCCCATTCGGAGCCCTTCTGCGGGGTCTACTACACCCGGGCGCTCCCCTGGTAAAGCTGGCGGCAAAAAGGGTTCACACCCAGCCCTGGCTAAAACCAGGGCTTCCCCCAGCGTGACCGTTTCCCGTAAGGCGAAACGGCCACGCGCCTCCACCGAGTCGTTAGACTCACAGGAGGAAACACCCCTGAAGATGGTCGCTAGGCCATCTTCCGGGGTTCCTAAAGCTGATCCCCGAAAGGAGCTTCGCCCACGCCCTTAGGTGGAGCGAGTGGCTCGGAGACGGTGGTTCCTCCAAAAGAGGGCCCCCTCGCCTCCCAAGCCGCAACGCCCGCCTAAGGTTTGGAGGCGGAGGGAGGAAAAGACTCGCATGGCGAGCCCAACCTCCCCAAATAAGTCCTCGAATGCGACAGCGCTTTGTCCGGCCAACAGCACCCGGGGTTCTGCCCCCGGGAAGCGTACGGCTATTCCCGTGTGAGTCTTCAATTCGAAGAGGGCCCCTGCGTCTCCTACGAGCTAGGCCTGGAGGGCATATTCCTTCAATGGAATTGCCGTGGACTCCGGGCCAACTGGGAGGAGCTGCGGAGACTCGTCTCGTCCCGTTCCCCGATAGCTATTTTTTTTGCAGGAGACCATGCTAGGCGCGTGCCCGCTTCCTGCCGTCTCGGGGTATAAGGGTCTTGCGACCCCACCACCGCGGGATGCCCGGGCTGGGGGATGCGCGGTTTACACCCGGCATGATGTCTCCGTTCTTCCTTTCTCTTTAGATACCTCCTTTTAGGCAGTGGCTGTGCAGGTGCACCTGGATAGGAGTTATACTATCATTTCTGCGTACATTCCACCTTCAGCTGACTTCGACGCGGGGGACTTCCGCCGCGTCGTTGCACGGTTGCCGAGGCCCTATCTCTTGCTTGGAGATCTGAACGGCAGGCATCCTCTCTGGGGAGATTACTCCATAAATCCCAGGGGACAAGTCCTTGCCGATCTGATCGAAGATCTTGAGATGGGTGTCCTAAACGTGGATGGGTTTATGCATTACTGTCCGAGAACCGCTTCATTTTCTTGCCTTGACCTATCTTTGTGCTCTTCGGATGCACAGCCTGATTTTGATTGGGGGGTGGTCGATGACCTCCATGGTAGTGATCACTTTCCCATTCAAATATCATTTTCAGGGCAACTGCCGCCTGAGAGCCCACCTCGGTGGTGCTTGGCGCGGGCGCGGTGGCCTGCATTTCAGGAAATGACTGAATTCTCTATGTCAGTCGAGGAGTTTAGGTCGGTAGATGAGGCCGTTGAGTTCTTCTCCGGCAACCTCATCGCTATGGGCCTGACTACTATTCCTAGGACGTCTGGCCGTTTTGCACGCCGACCACTCCCATGGTGGTCGGCCGAGTGTGAGACGGCCCTCAAACAGAAGCGTTATGCCTACACGCGCTATAAGCGCCGCCCCAACGATTTCACTGTCGCTGAATCTCGTCGTGCTAGGTTCCGGTATATTTCGAAGCACGCCCGCCGCTCTTCTTGGTTGGGCATACGTGTCTTCACTTAACGGGAAGACCCCTTTAGCTGAGTTGTGGAAGCGAGTCAAAAGGATTCGGGGCAAGTTCTCGCAGGACCCCCCTCCCGTTCTCCAGCAGAATGGGACCGCAATCTCGGACCCCGCGTCCGTGGCGGAATCCTTAGCGACCGCTTTTTCCGCATTCTCTAGCCGTGATGCTGCTCCGCCAGCATTCAATGCACGTCGTGATGTCGCAGAAGGCCGCCGGCTGGACTTTACCTCCAGAGGCGGAGAACCCTTCAACGACAAGTTTACTGTGAGTGAGTTGAGTTCCGCTCTCGCTTCGTGCGCGGACACCGCCCATGGTCCGGACGATGTCCCGTACGCCATGCTTCGACACCTGGGTGAGCGAGGCATGGCCTTTCTGTTAGATTTGTTCAACAGGATCTGGGTGGAAGGTCTTCTCCCAGATTCCTGGCGAATCGCTACTGTGCTCGCCTTTCGCAAGCCGGGAAGAGATCACTTTACTCCGACCGGTTTTTGCCCAATCTCTCTAACCTCTTGCGTGTGCAAGTTGATGGAGAAATTAGTAAATGTTAGATTAGCCTTTTTCCTGGACAGCGAAGGCCATCTGTCTTCTGAACAGTGCGGCTTCCGTAAGTTCCACTCCACGTTGGATGCTCTGCTCCGACTGGAAAATGCCGTCTGCGAGGATTTCCTTCGTAGACAGCACTACGCCACGGTGTTTTTTGATCTGAAGAAGGCCTATGATACCGCATGGCGATACGGTATCATGGAGACTCTCCACACGATGGGGGCGAGGGGACGCCTCCCAATTTTTATATCTGAATTTTTGCGAGATCGTCTATTCCGCGTACGGGTGGGGGGAGCCCTCTCCGGCCCAAAGGAGCAGGAAGAGGGTGTCCCGCAGGGAAGTGTCCTCAGTGTCACACTCTTTGCCCTGAGCATCAACGGCATCACCTCGGTGCTGCCGGAAGATGTTCTCGCTACGCTCTACGTGGACGACCTTTCGATCTCTTTTGGCGCGGCCCAGATGCCAACTCTGGAGCGTCGACTCCAACAGGCATTGAACCGCGTCTCTCGCTATGCCGAAGCGCATAGGTTTCGGTTTTCTTCTGCCAAGACCAAGGTGGTGCACTTCTGCCGCCATCCACAGCTTCACCCCGATTCAGATTTGTTTCTTAATGGGGTGCGCCTGGATGTGGTTGAGTCGCACCGTTTCCTTGGTCTTGTATTCGACCGACGCCTCACCTGGGAGGCTCATATTCGCAGCCTTAGGGTCTCTTGTACCCGTGCCATGGACATTCTCCGTTCCGTGACGTTCAGCGCTTAGGGCGCTGATAGGGCTACTGCCTTACTTTTTTATCGATCCTTTGTTCGCTCGAAGCTCGACTACGGATGCGAGTTTTATGCATCCGCAGCCGAATGTTCATTGCGGAAGGTGGATTCGATCCACCACACCGGCCTTCGCCTTGCGACCGGTGCCTTCCGCACTTCCCCCATTAAGAGCCTGTTGGTCGATGCTGGGGAGATGCCACTCGCTCTGCGCCGCGTGCAGTGCATCACTCGCTTGTACGCGCGAGCCCGGCGCCTCCCTCAGTCGCTAACAGCTCTCACTGCATCCGCAGCTGATCTCGATGGTGCCTATGCCACCGAGAGACGCCAGTCATACCCTAAGCCCTTTGGGTTTAGGGCCAGGAAACTCCTTCGAGAGGTAGATATAGCTCTCGGGCCGGTGGCGCCCCTGGTTCTGCCCAGGATGCCACCCTGGATGGTACCACATTTGGCTATTTGTCGCCACGCCTCTGCTCCCAAAGCTTGTACTGCGCCAGGAGTATTGCGTTCGACCTTTTTGGAGCACACATCGTGTCACGCTGGTACCGTGCCAGTGTATACGGATGGCTCCAAGTCCCAAGAGGGGGTCGGCTTCCACGCCGTATCCCCTCTGTTTGAAGTCAGCGGGGCTCTACCAGGCGCTGCGTCTGTCTTCGCGGCCAAGTTGGTGGCAATACACCACTCGGTACGGGAGATTACGCGACGTGCCCGGTTCGGAGACCGGATTGTGATCTATAGCGACTCACAAAGTGCCCTGAGTGCTCTCGGGGCATTGGAATCTCCGCATCCCCTGGTTCGCGAAATCCGTGACGCCACGGTTTTGGTGATCCTGGCAGATGTCGACCTCCCCTCCCGTTCTCTAGGAGAATGGGCCTGCAATCTCTGACCCCGCGTCCAGGGCAGAATCCTTATCGACGTCGGATGCTCTTCTCCGACTGGAAAATGCCACCTGCCAGGCTTTCCTTCGAAGACAGCACTGCCTCACGGTGTTTTTTAAACTGGAGAAGGCCTATGATACTGCATGGCGATACGGTATCATGGAGACTCGCCACACGATGGGGGCGAGGGGACGCCTCTCAGTCTTTATATCCAAATTTTTGCGAGATCGTTGATTCCGCGTACGGGTGGGGAGAGCTCTCTCCGGCCGAAAGGAGTAGGAGGAGAGTGTCCTACAGGGAAGTTTCCTCAGTGTCACACTCTTTGCCCTGAGCATCAACGGTATTACCTCAGTGTTGCCGGAAGATGTTCTCGCTACGCTCTACGTGGACGACCTTTCGATCTCTTTTGGCGCGGCCCAGATGCCAACTCTGGAGCGTCGACTCCAACAAGCATTGAACCGCGTCTCTCGCTATGCCGAAGGCAACAGGTTTCCGTTTTTCTTGGCCAAGACCAAGGTGGTGCACTTCTGCTGCCATCCACGGCCTCACCCTGACCCAGATTTTTTTCTTTATGGGGTACGCCTGGAAGTGGTTGTATTGACAGCGTTTTCTTGGTCTTGCTTTTGACCGATGCCTCATCTGGGAGGCTCATATCCGCAGCCTTAGGGTCTCTTTTTCCCGCGCCATTGATATTTTCCGTTCTGTGACATTCAGCGCTTTGGGCTCTAATAGGGCTACTGCCTTACTTATTTATCGATCCTTTGTTCGTTCATAGCTCGATTACTGATGCGAGTTTTATGCATCCGCAGCCGAGCGTTTATTGCGGAAGATGGACTCGATCCACCACATCGGCCTTTGCCTGGCGACCGGTGCCTTCCACACTGCCCCATTGATAGCCTACTAGTCGATGCTGGGGTGATGACACAAGGTGTAGGCCTGTAAGCGTGAGCCCGGCGCCTCCCTCACTCGCCAACTGCTCTCACTACATTCGCAGCTGATTTCGACGGTGCCTATGCCGCTGAGAGACGCTAGTCATACCCTAAGCCCTTTGGGTTTAGGGCTAGGAAACTTCTTCGAGAGGTAGATATAGCTCTCAGGCCGGTGGCACCCCTAGTTCTGCTCAGGACGCCACCCTGGAGGGTACCACATTTGGCTATTTGTCGCCACGCCTCTGCTCCCAAAGCTTGTACAGCGCCGGGAGTATTGCGTTCGACCTTCTGGGAGCACAACTCGTGTCACGCTGGAACCGTGCCAGTGTATACGGATGGCTCCAAGTCCTAAGAGGCGGTCAGCTTCCACGCCGTATCCCCTTAGTTTGAAGTCAGTGGGAATCTGCCAGGCGTTGCCTCTGTCCGACGGCCGAGCTGGTGGCAATGCACCGCTCGGTACGGGAGATTACGCGTCGTGCCCGGTTCGGACACCAGATTATGATCTATAGCGACTCACAAAGCGCTCTGAGTGCTCTCGGGGCATTGGAATCTCCGCATCTCTTTTGCGATATCCGTAATGCCACGGTTTTGGCAAGCCGGGCGGATGTCGAGCTTATCTTCTGCTGGGTTCCTGTACATATAGGAATTGCGGGGAATGAGCGGACCAACGAGTCCGGGAAGACTTGGCGACCGAACCAGCGTTTCGCTCTTCCTCACACCAACTACATGGTAGGAATACGGGCATCTATTTGCGCTGCTTGGCAAAGAAGATTGGAGACGGTCGAAGGGAACTTAAAGTTGCGTTCCATTGCGCCGCGACTGTTCCCATGGACCCCCCCCCCCATGCTGCAAAGGCTTCTGATTGCTTTCTGAGTTCTCTGAATTGGTCATACTCGCGGGACGCACCACCATTTGATGGAGCGCTCGCCAGCGCCCTTTTATGAAGACTGCGTTGTCCCCCAGACTGTTCGGCACATTCTCGTTGAATGTGTAGTCTGGGCGATCTCAGCGAACGTTAGCTTTCTTGGTACCGGGATGGGCGGGGTTGCTACTGCCTGTCCCTTGTACTCAGGACGAGTTCCTGCATATTTCCTGGTGGACTTATAGACTTTGGGAGTGAGGCCGGCCTCTTCCCTTTATTTAACTAGTTTTTTTTTGTTATTTTCTGTTATTTTAGTAGGTCGCACGTTCCTGCGCCGGGGGTAGGCGGACCTCCCCTCGACGCCGGAGCTTACTTCCTGCTTATTGCCCTTTTTTTATTTGTTTTTTTTTAACTTATTTTAAAGATGCCTAGTATTAGCCAGTGTTGAATACGGCGACTAATGCCTAAGTAGGCAGTCGCCAGATGAGCTCTTAAAATTTAAAAAAAAAACACCTTTGGACAAGCGGACTGTTAGGTTGGCACTGCCTGGTCAATCGGTCGATTCATCGCAACACTTGTCCGCCTAGGACATAAGGTGTTAATCGACGCATGAGGTCTTAGCACGCCATTGGTTCAGTGCTGCCGTTTGGGCCAATTGTACTTACCGGACTATACCAGGTCTGGTATAGCTGGAATACTAGTCATTTCCTCCGGGTGTATGTTGATGAGCCCACCTGGTAAAGTAAAAGTCTTGTTTATGGGTAAAAACATTAACACTCATTCCCTGAAACTATGTTTCTGGGGCTCGAGTTACTGGATCTCGTTCTAGTCACACCGCATATGTCGATCAATTGTCAAGTGAGTTGGATCTAGATCTGGATTACATCCGGTTCTTATCCCGCTCAGATTTCGATTTTCCTCTTCGAAAGTGGTTGTTCTTGAAATTAGTCAAGTTTTTTTTTGTATAAGCGTTGCGGAAACCATGTCGCATGTGGCCCCGGGGGTAATGATGGTGTAGGGAAATCAGTATCGCAAGGATAAAACAGACGCTAGTTTGGTTACATAGCATCAACTGCTACGTGGCATATGCACCGATACTTTACTCCCCCCCCTCCCCTTTTGCCCCGCTAGCACCACAGTCCGCGATAGCACTCGCAAGAAAACCTTATAATCATCAGATTTTGTAATCCGTTAGTATAAACAAAGGAGGGTGGTATAGCCTTTCGAATAAAAATCTATGAACAGGCTCACTGTCCCCTCCTATTGTTTAGGTCTAGTTTCGCCAAATAGATGAAATTCCCGTTTTCCAACGTAAACCAGAAGCGCTAAGGGTCACGACATTGAAAAGTGATGCCCTAGGAGAGAGGCTAAAAGGTGGGCACTCATCTCCCCCCCCCCCTCCCTCTAGGGGATAATTGAGGTATATATACTTCGATCTGGAGAAAAGAAGGAGAATCGTGTTAGTGATCGAGAGAATACGAGTACCAGCGTCAGTCCGGACAGTAAAGTGGAACCGAGCGGGAGTTAAGAAGAAGAAGAAACTCCTCCCGAGACTGTTTCTTTTGGTCACATTGAAGAGTTGACCATCGGTATAGAGAATCCCTTTCATACCCCTCTCGTCAGAGAAACCCCCCATCTCAGTTTTCGAATAAAACCAGAGATATCCCTTACCATTGAGGAATACCAACGTGAAGTTTCACTCGAGAAAGGATTCACCTCTTGGTCAACTCTCATCATCAAGAGAGGCTAAAAGGTTGCAAGGCTTACGATATAAGGGAACGGCAGTAGGGCGTATGTCAGGGGAATGGTGGTAGTTCCAATCTGATGCTTAGATACCAAGCAGGGAAGAGCCCATCTCTCTACTGGAAGGTGGGTCCTTTAGAGATAACGAATCAGAAGTACCGGTGAGAATTTCCGTAGTAGGAAGTGAGGAGACAGGTGAACATTTGCGTTTGACACTGATTTCATGCGAGCAGCATCAGTAGTTTATGATCTGGAAGCGTCCGAAGACGATTCCAAATATGCTCGGATACTCTCAATGGTTCCAGAGCATCTGAAGGTGTCGCAGACAACTGGTCCGCATTAGTTTCCATTGGAGAAGGAGGTGGGTCATTAACAACGGGCAGAAGGTTAGGTATCGAAGCAATACAAGGATCAATAGTCCGAGAAACCGTGGGGGGAGCAGAACCGTGCTGTCGGGGGCGATGGAGTGGACCCCCGAGAAGCGGACACCGTTTGATACAAAGGTATCGATGATTTGCTTTCACGAGTGAACTTATTACATATCGCGGACTCAGGCAGCAGCTCTTTTTTTAAAGAGGAATGCGGCACAATAATATGAGACACTCTGTGCTTCTTCACAATTGGTGCACATTTGAGTGACTGCAAAATTTTCAGGATAAAAAAGTAAACAATGACGCAAATGCGTTCATGGCAACAACTCTGGATCACATGGCACAGTTGAAGCATTGTCGAGGATTATTGAATTAAAGGGATGAAGTAACTGTTGCCAGCAAAAAGTTAGGAATAGCGTATCTGTATTAATTCGGGCATCGTTGATGGTTTGGACTTCCCCTTGGGCATCGATAACGCTAATATACAAGCTTCGTTTGCAACATAAGGTCATAATCCTTTCAAACCTTTTACCTAATTAAAGGTAGAGTGAGAGAATATAATGACGGTGTACGAGACTGACACTCTTATTTTATCATAATAAACGCGGCTGGACAAATCCACAATGTTACCATTTGTCGTGGTATACGGCCGAGTATGTACGTACGTTTGTTCCGTACATAAATAACTCCGTTCCTTTTTTTATCTAAGAGTGCTCTACTAATATTTACTTTATCTTTTAATTTGACTCTTTAACCAGGAAGGACTCGTAATATTATATATCTATTACCATGTGCAGCGTTTTAAGGATTTAATTAAACCACTAGAGAAAAAAATATACTTTTAATTACATAAAAAAATGAAATATTAAAAACTTTAAATCTACTAGGGATATAATAAGAGGGTTTAAATAAAAAATACTACTACCAATGAATACTATGCGATGGTTGACGCAAAAAATCATTTTAGTACGGAATGTTAATTAAAGAACATAATTAAATGGGAATACTTTTACCTTTAAACTAAGTGGAGTCAGAGAATGTTGTTGAGTTACGGAGGGAGGCGATGTGAGGCGAGGCGAGTGTGTCGCCAGACGAGAGGCGAACTGGAGAAAATAGCTGACTTCGAGGTGAGTGAGAAGAGACGAGTCGATGCTTCTTGACTTGACGATCTAAGCGAGGGGAAAGTGGATGTATGATTATTCCAATCCTTGGGTTACACTTGTGCCCCACCTGAGTGCAAATTAGGGAATCTCTGTCAATTGATTCACTGGAACTCTGAAGTTGTTGGTGCGCTTTCCCATCGTTCCCTCGCACTACTTTTTTTTACTCTAAGACTATCCCTTAATCTTTTAGTCTACCTGCACTCGGTACCGGCAGAATCTTTTCTCTCTAGGACAGAGGCACTCCCAATTTTCCTATCGAAATAACTACCAGCGTCGATTTAGTCTACGGGTGCGATGAAACCATCTCGGCCCAATAAAACAGGAAAAGGACGCTCGGCACGAAAGTGTCCTGAGTGTCACACTCTTCTCTGAGCATCAATGTTATCACTATGCTGCCAGAAGATGTTTTCGTTACGTTATACGTAGATGACCTTTCAACCTTTTTGGTGTGACCCAGAGCCAACTTACACAATAAAAACTGACAGACGTAACGGATTAAGATGGAACTATTTATATGGATACTGATTATGACGAAGGGGCGTCCCTTTCACCCGAATCTTGTGCTAAAAGTGCGGAGGTGACCCTCACTCAATATTCGTTCTTAGTGCACCCTCCAAAATCAAAAATAGCAAGTGTCAGAGGAGAAGCTTCATCCGATCCTAAAAGGAAACCAGAGCCAATATTGATCTTTTGATAGCGATATGCGGTGGCAGGCCCACCTGAGGTGTCCCTCAACATTTTACCAAAGAATGGTCATTTTCTTTGGAATCGTTGTTCCGGTTCCCCGAATCTTTTCCTTCGGACCAGTGCACTGACGCTTTGGATGTATCCATGTGCCTACCTATTTGCGTATATGCCCAAATTGCCACCCACTCATATCAGCCCTCCAGGAATTTCGAAAATGGATCCCCGATGCCTCGAGGAGGGATGTAAGGATTGTGTACTAAGGTGAGCGAATTCTCAGTAATTGAGACAAAGTGGCCTTCCCCATGAGATGATCATACACGGCCTGGTCAAGTAAAAAGCATAGTGAGTGTTATCCCATGGAGAGATTCAACCAAAAGAAAAGCGAAGGAGCTTCTATGAACGGTGCAGCGGGCTGATAGATGACGGTTCATTCGTCATTTCAACCAGGGAACAGGCCAAGTTAAGTCCATTCATCTCCGGAGCCCTCTCACGGCGAGGGAATAAATCCATTCGTCCCACCTGGAAAGCAAAGTAAGCAGAATTCGAAAGAGAGCGGGGGCTTCGAAGGCCGTAGACCTGCTCATAGAGAGGATCATGGGCGTCTTTAAGCCCGCTGACTTCAAGTAATTCGTGCAAATAACGGAATAAGGTTGTTCGAAACACACATGTTCCGTCACCTCCAAGCTCAGACTTCGTTTATTGATAGGTAGCCGAATATTTAGCGTTTATCTGGATGGGTAGCAATAAAGAGTTCCCAGTTACCTCGCAGTCCAAAAAGTTTAATGATTCGCAGCAGGTCTACGGACCCCTCCAATAAACAAGGGAACGCTGATCCCTAAAACGCCCCAACAGCCGGACTCGAATGTGAGGATACAGAAGGCTCGTGTACTAGGGCCAAACTTTTTCCGCTAATGCCTCGAAGGCAACAGCTTCAAAACCTCATTCTGCGGATATTAACCCTTGGACATCTGTCTTCAAGCAGTCTACAGTGTTCCCTGTAAGGACTCACTCCTCAAAGAGGGCCAGCTCAGCTCCTTCGAGATAGATCCAGAGGGCCATATCTTCATTGGAATTACTGTGTACTCTGGGATAACTGGAGGTTGCTGCAGTGGTTTGTTTCACCCTCGCTTCTGTTTAGCTGCTTGTTGTCAGGAGACCATGCTATGTGCTTTCCGCCTGCACCCAAACCACGAAATATCAAGGTTTCACGACTCTATCTCAATGGGTGGGGTTAAGGTAACTATGTGCGAATTTCATACCCAATGTGATCTCTGTTTTTTCTTCTACCTCCCAAACCTTCCTTCAGACCATATCAGTCCATGCCCACCTGGATATGAGGCAGTCTCTTGCTCCTCTCTATACTCCCCCGTCAGCCGCCTCAGATAAGGTCCTTTCTCCTTCTTGTTGACCTTTACGATATAAACTAATCAAACCCTGCAGGCAGACCTTTACGGAACTGGTCAACAAGTTGGAGACCGGCGTCTTTAATGTGGAAAAATTCACATAAGACTGTCCAAGAACTACCTTATTTAAATGCATTGACCTAGCATTGGGCTGTTCTGAAGCACATGCCGTCTTTAGATGGGGAATGACTGATTACCTCTATGGCAGCGACCACTTCCTCACTTAAATATATTACTTGGCAGAGGGCGAACGTAAAGCCACCTCGCTGGTGTCTTTACTTCGAGAACAGCAGCAGGCACACAAGGAAGTGACCACATCCTCAATCTCAGCCGTGTAAAGTTTAGGTCGGTTGATGAGGCAGTTGAGTTTTTCTCCAATATTGCTAGTCTTTATTCCTCGAACGTTTGGCCGTTTTTCATGCCGTTTGTTCCCTGCGATCAGTACTAGTATTGTAGGTGGTGGGTCGAGTGCACACAAACTCGACCTCCTATGTGCGTATCTAGATACGTACAGACGCACATGGACTCGCACTCAAGTCCCGCCTTCATCTCCTAGCATTGGTCACTACCAGCCTTGGTGACATGCAAGTGCCCCCTACCCCCCTTCCGCCCCTCCCCCCAATACTTTGGTCAGTGACCTTTTTTCGAAGGATTCAGAGTCTACACACACAATTGAAAGCGTTTTGAATTTTCAGGATTTTTCTTGTATGCAGGTGTCACCCTCCCCCCTAGCATTGGTCCCTACCAGCCTTGGTGACATGCAAGTGTGTGTACCCCCCCCCCCCCCAATACTTTGGTCAGTGACCTTTTTTTCGAAGGATTCAGACTTTCTAAGGCATGGACTCATATCGATATTGTTTACTTGGTTGTTTATCCACCCTCTGTTTTCATTTTCAGGGCACAGGATTTAATGAAGCAAAGAGTTTGTTATTTTTGATTGTCCCTTCGCTCTAAAACGCTTTCTACGATTCCTTTCGATATTGTTTTATTTGCATGTTTACCTCTCCTCTGTTTTGATTTTCATGGCACGAGATTTAATGAATCAAAGAAATAGTTATCTTTGATTGGTCCAAGTGTTTTCCAATCGATAAAAAGGAGACAAATATTGCTTCTTTTTTCTCTAAGAGATCAAAATGAAGAAAAGAGATAGCTATCTTTTGTTTAAATTGGACCGTCTATCAAACCTTATTTTTGCCAACCTTGACCCCGCTCCCTCATCCGACGTGAATAAACATATTTGTTTTTTCTCATAGAAGTCACAATGAAGTAAAGAGATAGCTATCTTTTGTTTAAACTGGATCATCGACCAATCTTACTTTTCCAACCCTTACCCCACTCCCCTCCCCCCATTTATAGAAATATAAAAGGGCATTCTAGACTTTCTTCATTTAATTATTATAGATCACAGCTTTGTTGTGAAGAAGCTTTTCCCTCGTACGGTATTTTAATTTTTTTAACTAATGTAAGAAAATGAAAGAGCTCACAGAAGATGAGTGGAAATCTTGTAGGGAGATTTGTGATTTTCGTGAACATTTCAGCGTTTGTCAGTTGACAGCTTCTTTCACTAAGTAAGTGATTTTCTTCTCTTTTTTTAAATGGGTTTTTTAAAAAGTCTAGCTTGATATAATGATTTATTTTCCTTTTAAACAGAAATATGCGTATATTTTCTCTAGATTAATAAATTTAAAATAAATATTTAATTTATATATAGATATATATATATATATATATATATATATATATATATATACAGTGTAGTTCAACAGGGTCTTTAAATATGCACGATAGGGGTCATTATTTCCAATCGAATTTACAGATGTTTCATTTAAATAAATATCAACATTGCTGATCAAAGTGTGAAGAATATTATTTTCCGGAAAAACATTCTCCCCATCTAGAAGTTGGCTTCCGTTTGACTTCACAATTCTTGCTTTAATATAAAGATAAACCTCACTAGGGTCTACATAATACTGTCCGTTACCAGATACATAATATTCAACCGGTGTGAGGTCGGAAGAGATATTGCTGAGGGGAGAGTAAGACTGATAATTGCTTTCAACGATTGAAGTTTGGGTTGGTGGAACAGTAAACAAATCGAGTTCTGTCTTTAAAAAGATATCACTTGTTGGATGAAGAAAATTCATTTTGCACGTGTAAGATTTACAGCCGTTGATATCTTTATGAGAACATCTATGAAATGTCTGAGGGTTTATATTATGAGAAAAAAACATCCCCAGCCTCATCCACATCATCTATTTTAAACTTTCTTCTATTCTTCAACTTCTGATTCATCCATTTTCGCTTATTTATTACACCTATTTTTTCTGGTTTCTTCTCATTATCCCTCTCAGATTTGAACTTTCTTCTAATATACTGTCTAGTATCTTTAGTGATATTATTTTTTACCCTTCCCAGCTGGTCTCTCATAGCTTGCTTCGCACTCTTTCCATGCACAATATCTTGAACAGTATCGAAACCGGCTGAAATAGCCTTCTTTCCTAGATAACGAGCACCACTCTTTAGATATGGTGCTGCGTTTCTGAATAGGAAAGAGAAGAGGGATCCAAGACCATGTCCCCTCTGGGCTCTTAACCCTTTAAACACGCGTGATCCATGCAACATTTTTAATTATCGTTTAATGTTTACTCTTAATGTATAGTTTTATCATCAAATGACCAACAAAGAATGGAAATTTTTCCCCTTCGACCGTTCTTATATAAATATAAATTGATCTAAAGTCCCCAGAGCTTAGATTCAGATAGTGTGGATTATCAAAAGTTATACTGAATGAACAATCATTAAAAGGAAGATGAATAATTCTCATCAGCCTCGACTGTGTCCCGCCTACTAACTGATAGTCTACAAGGTTAGAGTAAATGCAACATGATCTAGGATGAGATATAAGAGCAGTAAAATCTATATTTATGATTTAATTTGGGGATATCATCTCTGATCGATCTTTTCATTATGTGGAAAATTCTTTTGACAGATGAATTAATAGATTTTCTTTCCTTTTCATATTGAGCAATGAACCTGAAGTGAGCATTATCATATAATAAGTAGGCATTTTCCGTTTCTTTCTGTCAGATTGAAGCATTAAATCTTGAGATGATAATTTCTGTTTCATTTTCTCTAGGAATGCTTTTTCATATTTGTAATACCCAGCGTCTATCCACATCTCATCATAAACATAGTCAATTTCTTTTATTTTTGTTACCTTTCCTCTTGCCAATATATAGTATTTGATGCATAGTTGTTTACTTCCGCGATTTTCTGATAGACTGTGAATGCGTGTGTAGACTTAGTAACATTATAGATATTCCCTGTAAATTGAAACCTACAAAGACCTACTTCATACTGCCTGTGGTTTGTTATTATGGATTTGTGCAACTCGATTCTATAGTCAGACATGGTATTTTGAGGTTAAATATCCAGGGAGGACGAAGAAGGAAGGGTGACATAAAAACTCTCTAGCTCCATCTTCACAACTGATATAAAAACTTCCACATCTCCCACCTTTATATAATTTTACGAATGTATTTGCTCAAGATTTTAGGGTGATATCACATGCCTTGATATATGAGTTAAACGATTCTGGGTACCCTCGCCATTTTACTAAATATAGCTTGTTTTTTCCATGCCCTTTCGCTTTAACTATCCTCTCCACTACATATTTCTTACGGGAGTCAAATTTTACTTTTTGTAGTTCTTCTTCATAAACCCCACCTTCAATATGTTCTTCATTTAAATCTTCAATATAATACAGGGCTAATACATTTGAAAATTTATATATCTTGTAGATTTCCTCACTTCACCCTATTTCGTACCCTTTTTAAATTTACTGGAAACCCGTGAGATTCGAACATAATTACCGATCTTATATAGAAACCTCTTTTTTTAACTTCAGCTCTCTGCTTCGGTATAGCAACATCGTGTATAACTTTGAACAGTATGTCCCCAATCATTCTATGTCTAGAATTATTATAAGCCTTTGCAAAATCATCTAATACGTTAATGTATTTCCAGGTATTATTAAAAGTAAAGTATCTGAAAAGTCTTTCTTTTATTGTTCTTTTTACACGCTCTACAAGACTAGCTTTGTTTAGAGAGTGAACATAATAAATGCCGATATTAAATTCGCTTAATAAAGGTTTCATCTTATCTCTTTTAAACTCTCCTCCATCATCAGAACATGTATAACCTGGAATCCATCGGATTATTCAATGAGATTTCTTACAGCATTTGACACTACCTGATCCATCTTCTGCTTTAAAGGAATTAACCAGAGATATCTAGAATGTACGTCAATTACAAAGAGTATGTATCGTACACCATAATTAAAACTTTCATATTTGGACATCACAGTTAAATCTAGTTGCCAGATCTCGTTAGAGCCTTGCGCTTTTGCGTGTTTGGTCTTGAATCTTTTTCGAACGAGTTTATGTAATGTATAGCTATTCAAACCCAAGAGAAAGCTTTCCACATCAGATCTTTTGGCGATCTTTTTTACAGATTGGTGTAGTCAATTTACTCCACCAAAAGATGTTGGTAGACTCGGGGATGTATATAAGCGTAACAATCGATGGTTCATTTCTAACTGAATATCAGACTAGCTTACACTCTTATATACTCGTAACTATTCAATGAAAAGATATCTTATCCTAAAATCCAATTTTATTTTACATCTAGATTAAAATACATAATTTCAATTAGAATTTCATGGATGTTCGCAATCTTATTACTTTGTATACATTTACTGATTCTCTGAATCAAAAGAGCTGGATTAATCGAATCGGGAAATCGGTATTCAATATGTAACGGGTAAAAATGATCAATGTTTACTTTTAGTCCAAACTTATATTTTTTAAAATTAATATCAGAAGCTTTTTTTATATGATCCAGTATTTGAATAAACATATTTGTTGAAGAATTGTGCTCTGATAAAATATTATTTCTATCTTGGGTAAACTTAAACTTTCTTCTTGCAAGTCTTGATGACGCAGGCTGGTGACACTCCACCCTCTGGACTTTCATGGTGAGACTGGTTAATAAATAGATATTTTATTAAATTTTATTTACACGTAATGGTGACGTAGTCGTAAAGATCCCCGAGGACAAATTATTTCACAAGTTCGATACTGTTCCCCCTCTTGTTGAGAAAACAGTGGAACTCATCAAACGAGATATTTTTTTATATACTCAACTTCTGTGATGGTGAGTTTAAGTTTTCGCCATTCATCAAGTCCATCGTTGAATGTAAGATAACAGACATCAACCGCATTCTGTAAGCATTTCATTTGACGAAAACTTTGATGAAACTTGTCTTCAAGTTTTAGAAAAGTGTTGACTTCAGAATCATTGTACAGCGCATTTTAAATCGTGTAGGAATGAACTCTTCATCCCTTTTTCAGTAAATACCGAAATGGATACTTGGAAATAGACTGTTAGGGTTGGCCTCCACTACACACTTTAACTGCTTTACACCGTAGTCCTTCACCAAACGATCAACATAGGGGAAATTTTCCTGTTTTTACCTGTGTATTGCAGCAAACACAAGCCAAAACTCATCCTCACTAAGGAATAGTTTATTGTTATAGCTGGTTCTTCCATAGGTATTTTCAAAGATCACTCTAACATAACCGATTTTTGTTCTAGTAATCTTCAAAAGGCTGAATATATTAATTTTATATTCTTGTTGAATAATTCGTTTCACCTGGAATCGAGACATAGATTCTTACGCGTGAGACAAAAGCCATTAGGATAGGGTTTCTTTGACGTGGTTTGAATTTTCAGTTTTTTTTTCTTGTATTAACATAACAGTGGAGTTGCCACTTAGCATTTTACATTTATTTGATTGGACCGTCTAGTTGCCATTTCGATCAGTGAAATTAATTAATAATTCAACCAGTTCCCTATTTTGGGTTGTTGGCGATAGTGAGAAATACGACGTGTGTTTGCGCAAACCCTTGAGGTTGAAATGGAAGAAGTTAATGCATGAGTAATATTTTCTAATTATTTACGGCGTTGTGAATTTTGTATAATTAATTTCGGGAAATTGGAAGATATTAACTTTGCTCTTACTTCTTCCCAGAAGAAGGGTAGTGGTCTTTTCCACGTTTTAGTTAAATCATTAAGGAGGTCGATAATGTTAGATTGTGGGAGTCTTTTACCGTCGATTGTAATCACCCCATTATTATGCCAACTGAATCCTTCTGTATTTTTTAATATCTGATAAATTAATCTACTCCTTTCACGAACATTAGGGGGCCAGTGGTCCTAGTACTTCATCTGCATATTCGTTTATTTGATCCGTCGAGTGCACACAAACTTGGCCTCCGTGCACACAAACTAGGCCTCCTCTGTGCGTATCTAGATACATATACACGCACTCGAGTCTCTCCCCCCCTCCCCCCTAGCATTGGTTACTACCAACCTTGGTGACATGCAGGTGCCCTCCCCCCCACACATCCCCACAATACTTTGAGAGTTTTGAATTTTCAGGTTTTTGTCTTGTATTAACATAACCGTGGAGTTGTCATTTAACATTTTACAATTCTTTGATTGGCCCATCTAGTTGCCATCTGTTTAAATCATTTGTCGTTAAACCTCTTTGTGTTTCACACGTTCTAAGATGATCCTCCATCCACACCGTACCGCACCTAGACTTAGTAAATATTTTGCAACTGAAGATGTGTGTGGATCAGATTATAAATTTAGCCCAGATTATTAATCTACGGTTGATTTCTTCAATCATCTTCGGCGACTTATTCATGAACACCCAATTGATCGGATTGAATTTCTCTATAATGGGTCAGTCCAACCACCTTTCAACTATAAAAGAAGTGATTGAAAATCTCCAGTTAATAGATTTAGAAGATTTAATCATCGGTGAAAAATTCAAAAACGAGCTTATGAACCAGTTTTTCTTTGTAGGAGGTCTATCTGATCGTCACAATACATGGGAGGATAGATTTTTCTCCATATTGCATTCTAACATTGTGAATGATGGGGAGAAAGTAGTGAACATCGCTATATTTGACACAAAACACTTGTTATTTCGATTTCTCTCATGGTATTCCCATGAACTCACCGATACAATGAAAACCAAGATTAAAGAGGCAAGGATGAAAGAATTTTCCTTCTCACAAGGTCAAGAGAATGTGATGAGTTATTTTTTAGACAAAATACAACATTGGTAGCATAACGCGTATTATTTCATCTTTATTTTATTCATATAGATCAGAGAATATTATTAATATTATTAAAGAGCTAATAATAACAGGTATTCAATGGACTTTTTTTTTAAATATCTTGTAAGATCCATTTGAAACCGAAAGGTATTGTTCGGTAATGGAAATCTACACGCTGATTTCTTCTCACAACATAAGCTGTTAATTAATGGAGTCTCAATAACGATAAAGTTATCAAGGGCACCACATTCATTTACACTATTTAGAAGCCAGACCGGTTTAGAAGCTAAAATTGAATTATTAGAGAGTTTTCTTTACATTAGAAAGGTCCGTCTTTCAGCATCAGCTTATCTAGAGATGGAAAATAGGTTGCTTACATCATATATATAGGGTATATATATATACCCTATCACACAAGTTCGCATGTGAATTTTTACAATTGTGAGTGGAATATCAATGAGGAGTGTGGATAATATCTTCATGGGGCGAATACCTACACGCATGGTTATAGGAATGGTTGATCATTCTGCATTTTCTGGTAGTTTTGATGCATCACCATTTGAATTTAAACCTTATAATGTGAATCACATCACTATCTATATAAACGGAAATGAAGTAGAAAGACCATTTGAATTAGACTATTCGAACGATACAGATCCAGTTACGTCAAGGGCTTTTTACTCTTTATATAACGGTATATGGTGTATTGGAAGAACTATAAAACGAGTTTTTCATGGCTGTTTTGCGAGAGACACTGATCTATGTTTACCTTTAAAACTGCCAGCAGCTTATATAATTAATCTGGACAGCAGCCATAGACCTGGTTCGCATTGGATCGCTTCGTTTGTTAACAAAAAAGTTTGTATTATTTCGACAGCCTTTCTCTAGGGTTCCAGAATGATCTTTATATTCGTAAAAACTTAGTAAAAATGAATAAAATTATTATCGTCAATCCATTCAGAGTTCAAAGTTACTTTTCAAACACATGTGGCTTGTTTTGCGTCTATTTCATTCAGCAGATGACAAACGGTAAATCATATCCATCTTTTATTGAGCAATTTGATTTATATAATGATCAAAGAAACGAAGAAATTGTTGTAAAGAATACTTTTAATAGAATGCAAAGAAAAAAAATTGATCGTGTACACTCAATAAAATTAATTGTGTATCGTATTGACATATACACACACATATATATATATATATATATATATATATATATATATATATATATATATATATATATATATATATATATAAATTAAATATTTATTTTAAATTTATTAATCTATAGAAAATATACGCATATTTCTGTTTAAAAGTAAAATAAATCATTATATCAAGCTAGACTTTTTTAAAAACCCATTTAAAAATAGAAGAAAATCACTTACTCTGTGAAAGGAGCTGTCAACTGACAAACGCTGAAATGTTCACGAAAATCACAAATCTCCCCACAAGATTTCCACTCATCTTCTGTGAGCTCTTTCATTTTCTTACACTTAGTTAAAAAAAAAATAAAATACCGTAGTGACTAATGCTAGGGGGGAAGGGGGGGACTTGAGTGCGAGTCCATGTGCGTGTGTACGTATCTAGATACATACATGGGAGGCTGAGTTTATGTGCACGGAGGCAGAGTTTGTGTGCACTCGACCCTCCACCTACAATACTACTACTGCGGTCGACTGTGTGCGAAATAGCTCTCAGAGAGAATCGGCAAGCCTATGAGCGCTACATACACCGTCCTAACCATTTTACTATATGCAAATTTCGTCGGGCAAGGACCAGATTTGATTTCATTTCGAAGCACACACGCCGCTCGTCATGGCTGGTATACTGATTTTCACTCAATCGGAGAAGCAATTTAGTACAGGTGTAAAAGCGTGTCGAAAATGATACGTAGTAATTTCTAGCATGACCCTCCTCTCGTTCCGTAGGAAGACGAGACAACTATCTCGGACTTCACTACTTTAATAGTGGAAGCTTTTTCAACTGATTTATCCACATTGTTCATTCAGGATGATGCTTGCCAGCATTCCAAGTACGTCACTCGGTCGATAAAGGCCATCGAATGGAGTTCACCTCAAGAAGGAGAGAACCTTTAAATCACCAATTTACTTTGGGTGAGTTAGGTTCCACTTCTGTTCCTTGCGCAAATACTGCCCCTGGTATAAACGATATCCCTTAGGCCATGCTTCGAATCATAGATGAGCGAGGCTTGGCTTCTCTCTTAGATTTACTCCTCCTTATCCAAGCATCTATTCGATGATCGACTTGATCCACTAGGCCAGTCCCCGGTTAGCATCTGGTGCTTTCTACATGTTCCCTAAATAGAGATGCCAATCGCTTTACTTCGCGCACAGCATGATTGGCTTATACGCTTAAGTTCAACAAATAAAGTGTTATTAAGGGATTAAAATGTTCAGGTCTCTGATTCGCAGTATCCGCAAAGCCATAGCCTCTACAAGTCGGGAGGAATTCGAGCTTGCCTTTTGCTTGGTTCTTGGATATGTAGTAGTTGCTGGAAACGGGTATGCTGATTTATAGGCCAGGCTGTCTGCGGAGTGAGCAACTGTACCAGTGGTATTCGTCCTGGTATAATGACATGTGGGGTGACTACCACTAGTCCCTCGTGCCGTGGTCGAGCTCATGCACACCCAAATCTAGTGCTATAGAATTTTTGCAGGAGACACCTCTTCCATAGATTTTTTTCATTGTTGATACTACGTTGGGTTGCTGATGGAAGTGGGTCTTCCCTGCGGCACCTAACTGTTCCCGTTAGTTACATTTATTTGTAGTTATTTAGTTATTGTTGCATTTTTATACTGTCTTATAGTTTTTGCGACTCTGCTTTCTTTGACGGCCACCAGATGATAGGTTTAAAATCTTTAAAAAATCCCTCTGGCGGCACCCTGGTTGGTTTCTTAGTGTATTGAAGCAAGCACTCTATTAAGCCTATAACTCGCAGATACTACTGGAACTGTCTCCTTAAAAGCTTAACAGAGACGAAAGAGGAAAGCGCAGTACCGTGAAGCTGTCTTAAAAGGGATTGCGGCTCCTCCTGAAATGCATGTCTCTAATATTTCTACATTAGCTTCAGCTAACAATGTCTGGTAACGAGTTTGTTGCCTGGTGAGGAAGTCCACCCACTTGTTGTAGCTAAGTGTTCTCAGGGAAGATAACTAATTCCTATTCAAAGAAGAAGTAGTTACCGAGAGGCTGGCCCACCACTTCACCTCAATCTCAAAGTCCACACAAGACAGCTCAAATTTGTGCATTTTTCCTGTCTGACAAGATAGTCCATACCGTTCGCGTATACCCTCTGCCTACATATATTCCTCACCATCAGGTAACTCTTACTGTTCTTCACCTGCAAGACCTTCTTTTTTCCCAATAATGTCCCTTGATGGTTTAACTTCCCCCCTTCTCTCTTCGAAAAAGACCCCGCCCTCTTGGTTCATTCCCTCAAGTCTTTACCATCATTTTCTTCCTGTTTTTATCCTCCTACCTTACTAATATTTTGAATACCTTCAAACACACTGCTATTTGTTTTATCCTAAAGAAAAGGAACCTAAGCCCAAACGACCATGCAAGTTACCGCCCAATTTCTGAACACTCATTCGTCTCAAAAGTTCTTGAAAGACTGGTTTCAGCCCGAATTATAGATAACCTGTCCCCTTCAACGCTGATAAGATTATTAGTCTGGTTTTAAGCTAGGGTAAATTACTGAATCAGCTCTCGTACATGTAACCAACCGTAATCGTCGTGCGGCCGACGCTGGTTTGCCTTCCATTCTGGCAATAATGGACCACTCAGCAGCCTTTGTCAATGTTAATCACTCCGTTATACTTCACCGCATTCTTGAATTCCTGGATGTCTCTGGAACTTGGAACTGTCATTAACTGGTTTTGTTCGTACTCAATCTATTCATATTGGAAATTATATCTGTCTGCCCCCGGAGCTGCGTTTTGGTATTCCGTAAGGGTCGTTTCTTTCTCCGCTTCT